>CM034047.1:7319813-7354954 GCA_019804595.1 Bruguiera parviflora
TGGGAAGATTGTTTACCACATGTCGAGTTTGCATATAATAGGAGTGTTCATTCTACTACTAGCTACTCTCCATTTGAAATTGTATACGGTTTTAATCCATTGACTCCTTTGGATATGGTACCTATACCTGTCAATGAGTATGTGAACGTTGATGGTGAACGCAAAGCTGACATGATAAAAAAATTGCATGAGAAGGTACGGCAACATATTGAAAAACGAACTGAGCAATACGCATCCCATGTCAATAAGGGACGAAAGAAGGTGGTGTTTGAACCTGGTGATTGGGTTTGGGTGCATATGCGCAAGGAACGATTCCCAGCTCAGAGGCGTTCAAAGCTACTACCTAGAGGAGATGGTCCCTTCCAAGTTCTAGCACGAATTAATGACAATGCTTATAAGTTGGACCTTCCTGGTGAGTATAATGTGAGTGCCACATTTAACGTTTCTGACCTTTCCCCTTTTGATGTAGGTGATGATTCGAGGGCGAATCCCTTTGAGGAGTGGGGGAATGATGAGAACCATGGAGATAATGGGTGAAAGGTTTCAGAAGATACAAACAATCTAACACAAGCTAGAGCTTCAATTGATGCAAGAGGTCCATTGCAAATTCCAGAAGGCCCAATAACACGAGCTAGGGCTAGAAAGATCAAAGAAACACTAAATGGACTGATTTTGGACATTCAGGCCACCCAGGCTTCAAATGGTGCGAATACAAGTTTTAAAAGAAGCCCAGGCCTATTTAATATAATTGGACTACTTAAATAGGTCAAAATAAGTAATAGCATTCACTCCTAAATAGGAGTTCATTGTATGTGCTGGAAGTAGTCCGAAATCCCTCCAAAATATGGATTTCTCCTAAATAGGAATTTTGCCACTTTAGGATTGCTATCTAAGCCTATAAATAGGCACCCCTTATAAGCTTTGGAGATATACAACTTTGAGTGAAATAAACAGCAAGGGTTTTTCTCCCTCGGTTCTTTCAAGAACTAAAGAACTTATCAAGAGGTAATTCTTCTTGTGGCGTTCAAATCGACTTATCACTCCCAATTCTTTCCTTTTCTGGAGTGTGGCGTCCATATCCTTCTTGAATACCCTAGGTTCGTCTTCCTTCGAATATTGGGTCTACGGTTTGTATCATTCACCTCTGATTTAGCTTTCCTGGTTATTCTTTGATTCATTGTGTGCGTTGGGTCCCTAAACCACGTCTTTTTGGGGTTTTCCGCATCAAATAGTGTTAATTATCATTTTTCCCTTACCTTTAACTTCAATGTAGTCTCCATTTCTAATTTTGACTTCGGAAATTTTTGTGCAATTAAGCTCTTTAAACATAAACTCATCCAATGTCAAGTGATAATTATAGCTACTATCATTCAATCATGTCTCACTGGTTTTATTAGTTGCAAAGCAGGTTGTTATGAACTCTTCCTGTTGTTCATCAATTACTTGAGCTTGATTCCCATCCTACTATTTATTTTTATAAACCTTCCGCACATATCCTTTTTGCTTGCAATTCCAACCTTGTGCATTAGGCTTAAACCAGCACCACTTGCTTAGATTTGTTGTCTTCTTGCAATGTTGATAAAAAGGATATTCTCTCTCCTTTGCTGCGTTCTTGCTGCTCTTTCCTTCTTTCTATTTCTTCTTGTACCAATGCTATTTTTTTTTTAATCTTTCCCAATAGATTTTGCTAGGTCTTTTTCTCTTACTCGAAATGCTCCTTTTGTCACTTGTGTACTTCTAATAGCCCTTATTTGTTCTTGAGCTCGCAAAGTATTGAGCAACTCGACCAAAGTGACTTGAGAAAGATCTCTTCATTCTTCAATTAAGAAAATCCTTGACTTATGCTTCTCTGATAAAGTCACAAAGATTGTCTCAGCAACTCTCTTGTCAAAGATCTCTTTATTAAAAAGTCTGATTTTGTTGACAATAAACATAAGTCTATTAACGTAATCTTTGATACTTTGACTCTTTCATCTTCTGAATTTCAAACTCCCTTCTTAGATTCAAAGCTCGTATTTACTTTGTTTTATTGTTGCCCTGGAACTCCTCTTTGATTAAATCCAAGCTGGTTTTGCAGTTTTACAAATCATAATTCTTATGAAAATAGCTTCAAAGACTAACAAATGAAGGCAAGTTTTTGCCTTGAACTTCCGTGCTTTTTGCTCACAGTGATATTTGATTTGATCCAACATTGGGTTAGCTGGTAGTGGGATGAGGTTAATGTCTTTTTTTCACCACTTCCCGCGCTTGTTGTTCCGAACTTCCCGGCAGCATCTACCACTCGCCCTGTAGACAAACTTGGACTCATGCTAGACTCCATCCGCAGAATGAATTCCATGCTCACAAGCCAAGCTTTTGGGTTTTTCGTTAATCAGTCTCCTTATCACAGACTCAAATAAATCGTTGAGAAAATCAATGCTAAGGCTTTGAGTCCCTGAGAATTAAATTTGCTCAACCTTTGAGTGGTTGTCCTACATTTTATGTACTGACCTCTCAGCAACCTTTACGATCTACGAAGCCGATTACTTATCCTAGGCCGATTAGCCTCCAACGTTTCCCTCCCACTTAGCTTGACCCTCTCTCTCTCTCTCTCTCTCTCTCTCTCCAATTGTATCGTGAACTCGGTCCATCCACTCTCACTGAGCTAGACCACGTCCATCGTCTCCATATTCTGTCTTTTCCTCTTCTGCTTGTTCTTATTCTTCTGCTTCTTCTTCTTCTTTGGGAGGCTGTGATGATTATGTTTTCAAGCAGACGCGGAGCTCTTTTGGTGTTGATTAATCTAGAGATTCCAATGCAGATAATTAAGTTATTTCGCGCACTTGTGTTTTGCAGTCATTGCTTTCCAAGTTTGTGCCTTTCCTTGTATGATTAACGTGGAATCTGAACCTCCCTTCTCCCAATTCTTCAACTAATCTCTCTCTTTCTACATTTGAATCTTGTCCCTCTGACGAAGATTCTATGCCTGAAATCAATCGAGCCAAGGTTTTTTGTTTTCCCATCAAAATACAGTTATTTAATCGTTATAAACCATACGTTATCAATTCAGGGCCATGGGTATATGAATTGGAAACTTGGGTTGAAGATAAAAGAACGAAAACTACTGTTTGTTTTATGTCGTCAGTAATTCACATCTAAGAAACTAGTTGGTGTTCTTCGATGATTTCAGATTAACATCAATGGCTGCGCACATCGTCTGTTTGAGGTTTTTTTGTTTAAATCAATGGATGAGAGAAATTGTGTTCATTTTTTCACTTATTATTTGCTTTAACCGATCCATTCGGCCTCACGGTTTCATTTCATTTAACATGTTAGAATCAGACTTGTGATTTAGTAGTTGAAGATTTTGTTCGTATTATATAATTATGAGTTCGACTTGATTTTTTTTTTTTTTTTTTTTTTTTTTTTTTTTTGTGAATTCAATTAAGTGGTTCGGTCTACAGTGTAATTGACACAATTCTTTTATGACGTGACGTAACTTTAGAGCATAACTATACTTTTTAAATTTTTGCAAAAAATAAAAAATCAGACTGTATTTTAGGCCACTGCATAATCTAATTAAACGGTACCCTAACCTTCTCTAAATTAACCAAGAAAGAAGCCAATGCATATTCGACTGTGACCACCGGGGAAATATGGGGTAAATGCTCAATGTCCTCGTGAAAGTAGCGGGCCAGTCATTTTCTTACTTGCATCCTAAGCATAAAAAATGTTTCTGAATTAGAAAACACAAAATGATATATGTTAATATATGGGGCAGTGTCTTTAGCCACAAGACCCAAAAGGGAAAACAAATAAAAAGTAAATAAATCAATCAACTTGAAAAGCTTTTGCCGTTTCATTGGGCCACCACCCCCGCACTGATTGAATCGGACGAGAAAAAGGCATACATGAGCAGTAGACCGCTGCATAGAATTAAAAAGCCCCAGAATAAAGAAATAGAACTTCAGGCAGATCAGCCTGACCCCAAAAAAAAAATAATAATAATAAATAAATAAAAATAGAAAGCTTTTTCTCTGCTCATTAGAAGGCAAGTAAGGAATCCATTGTCGTGCAGGGAAGTCTCTTGTGTATAGCTTCTTGGCTAGCTATATTTTGGATGACATAAATTCAGCCACCCTTACTTCTTTCCTCAAACTGAAATCTTCTCTGTTGAACTTTGGTTTTGTCTAAAGAATCTCTCTCTATATTTACGTATCTTTTCTGCTTTACGTCTACTGTCAAGCTCCTAAAACTTCCATTGAAGCTCCAAATTGTTTTCTAGACCCGTCACAAACTTCAGAGTATGGGAATTGTAGGAACCTGGGAGTATTTGTCTGAGTTGATGGCAAGTGCAAGCCATAAAGGAAAGAAGAAGAAGCAATTACAGACTGTAGAGCTCAAAGTCAGAATGGACTGCGATGGCTGTGAGCTCAAGGTCAAAAAAGCCCTGTCTTCATTAAGTGGTATGCTGCTCAATATCTCATTTTATCTCTCTCTATCCTTATCAACTTTCTACTGTCTTGTCAATTTTCCACATAATTGTCAAAGGTGATAAATTTGAGACCGAAAAACTTGTTTTGCTTCTATTTATGTAGGAGTTAAAAAGGTGGAGATAAACAGGAAACAGCAGAAGGTGACTGTAACAGGGTATGTTGATTCATACAAGGTTTTGAAGAAAGCAAAGTCAACTGGGAAGAAGGCTGAGATTTGGCCCTATGTTCCTTACAATCTAGTGGCTCAGCCTTATGCTGCTCAGGCTTATGACAAGAAGGCACCTCCTGGTTATGTCAGGAAGGTAGAGAACACTGCCACCACTAGCACTGTAGCCAGATACGAGGACCCTTATATTTCCATGTTCAGTGACGATAATCCAAATGCCTGCTTGATTATGTGATGGAGTCAAAAGAAATTGCAACGGCCAGATGTCATACCTATGAGCTTCCCCTGCTTGCGAGTCTACCGAGAGACCCATTGGACTGATTCCCATTCTGAGTCTACTTCTCTTTTGTAAAATTTTCTTTTGGGAATTTTCTTGTTATGTAGTTAGCAAGATTGTGAACAGATTAACGAGTTCTTGAATGCTTTATTACTTTGCTTTCTGGGCCATTCTCTTTGATTCCCCTTTGGCCTTCTTGAATGGTTCCACTCAATGTATTGTAATTTAGCAGTAGTGGTTCTGGTGGGCTTGTTCTGAGATTGGTTTAGTTTTGTTGTAGAGAAATACTGTGGGCTGTTTATTGTAGCCCTACAATAGCTCACTTTATGTTGCTATCTTTGCTCATTGTGTCATGGTTTCTTTTCGTGCCTTGGTGACTTTTGTCTGATAACAGCTATTGTCATCAATCACCACAAAAAGAGTGCTTGCTGGTTGTGGCATACTAGCAATTTGTGAAAAGAAGATGTTGCTATACGTTGGTTAGCTATCATATATCAAGTGTTCTGCAGGGGAGTGCACGACTGCACGAGAACAGATGGGCCTACGTCCCATTTTCAAGGAAAGAAAAAAAGAGGCAACCCTTCACATTAATTTTAAAGTGATCGGAGACAAATGGAAATTCCACACCATATGATATAGGGCTTTTCTTTGGGATCCTAAGCAATATATGTTCAAAATTTCTGCTTAGCTGCCTACTGAAAAGGAATCCCATGCTTAAAAATGTATGCATGCAAAAATTCTGCTTTGTCAATAGAATGAGATCAGAGCCAAAAAGGCATATTTAACCCTTCCGCATACTTTACAATACTGTGTTTCATGCACTCGAATATCTTTTTGTCCTTTTTCCTCGATAGAATCAAGGTAGATCATCCATCCCTATGGTTTGCCCAAAGACACTCTTCCCATCAGTTGAAATCACGAGATTTCACATTCATCTGGCTATAGAGAGATGTCAAGAGCTTAGAAAACAAGTTCCCAACAAAGCTACATCCTTCTT
This sequence comes from Bruguiera parviflora, assembly GCA_019804595.1. Classification (NCBI taxonomy): domain Eukaryota; kingdom Viridiplantae; phylum Streptophyta; class Magnoliopsida; order Malpighiales; family Rhizophoraceae; genus Bruguiera; species Bruguiera parviflora. The sequence continues at coordinate 7,325,729 of CM034047.1, forward strand.
TTATTCCACTCAGCCAAACTTGAGAAAAGAATCTCTCTTTCTTTCTCTCTCTGTTCTTTTTTTCCAAACTTTTCTCCCATCCAAAGGAAGCGTAAAGATATAAGTTCATTCCATAAATAAAGTGGTTCATGAACAATACATACTGCCTACAGCCTTGGAATGCATGCTCTGTGCTCAATTCCACTCAAAAATCTAGTCAAGGCAAAGTTATCTCTGCGGAAGCTTACCGTGTCAAAGCAGAACTTAGTTAAGCCCTAAACATAACAAGAGAAACTCTTACATGGGTCTAATTAACTATGGAGGACTCTCTGATGTAGGGTGAGTTCTACATGTTTGTAGGACCTATCTCACGTGATAAGGATCCACCATGGACCAGGCCCGTGTAAAAATTTTGAGCTAACACCAACTTTATGAGATGGTAGTTCTAAGGACGTATTTGGCTATCTAATAAGTCAACAGAAATCTCTTGTACATAAATCTGGTAAGTGTGTGATGATAGTGCTAAACAACAGACAAAAAGTAGGCATATATTCTCAATAAAATAATCAATCCCATGAGGAAGGTATAATATTACACACCTATTTCTATATGCACGATTTAGAAAGCCAGCTATCTTAGTAATCTGGATTTTTGATAGACTGCTATGAGAAAAATAACATGATTCCTCTGTTGACATGGCTGCATTAGCCAGCCACTCCAGTGCCATTCATCCTTCATATGATGGTAATTGTCAAGCACCAGACTGGGCCATAAATTTTAACATGCACTTGGAAACTTTGCTCTGAAATTTGATAAACAGCTCCTTCCTAGTAAGTTGAATAGCAGATAATAGAGAAAAAATTGGTATGTCAGAACTATCTTTTTCTGGTCAATTTAGAGATCTATAGGGCCATGGACTACTGTCATCTCTTATAAATCTTCTTTTCTCTTGTCAAGTGAATTCGAATTTGAGATCTCCAATCTTAAAGTTGGGGTTCTTAACCAGAAGTGTCCCTCGAGGGCATAGTATGGTGAGAACTATACATATAGAACCTTTTTACTTGTTCACTCCCCTTGCTTTCATATTGAACCGGTAAGTAGAAACTTTGAATCCACAGTTGGCAAATTTCTATTTTTTTGGATGCAATTCTTGAGAATCTTAATCTACTTAATGTAAAAACTTGCTCCTCCAACAAGTAGCAGAATCAGTGTTAAGAATGTGTGTGTTTCTTTTGGTCTCTGTGGATCGTCAAAGCTGCTGAGGGTGACAGATTGAACTCATCAAATGTGGCCTACAGTACACTTCTGATCTCCTTAGAGTATGGATGCAATGGTTTCAACTTTCAGATGCTGAATTCTAAGCATGATACATGACCAGCTAGTGACATGTTTTTTGCAAGCCGATTCTAGAATTCTAAGTTTTGCTTGCATTTAAACCTTTATCCAGTGATATAAAATGATGGATTTGCAGATACTCTCTCACCTGATTGACACTGGATTTTGATCTGTTTGTTGCCACGTGAAATTGCACTAGACTTCACTTTCTATTTCCCGAGTAGATTCCAACAAAATTGATATCATAGAGAAGAGTTGCATTCCCAGGGATATTGCAGTCACCTGCATTATTAGAATCATGGGTGCATATATGTTTATTGAGCAACAATAACTCAATCCATTGGTGGTTTTTCTTCTTTTGTTTTGCAGTCTATAGAATCTAGCTAGCTGTCAATACAACATGAATGGAATTAAGCACAGCACCACATGGTCTGGAAAAGAAATCAAAGGCATGATTCAATTCTAACAGATAAGTGATAAAATTTATTGCTCAATTGATGGCAGCAATTCAACAGAAAAGGGCAGGAGTAATAATTTCTTTCACCACAAAAACAAAAAGTGTAGGGTTGATGACAGAGAGACAGATGAAAAATGACCCCAGCTCTGTGACATATTCTAAACTATTTTTAAGTGAATGCAATATTCTGAAATTATTTCATCATTATATCATTGGGTAGTTGAACGTCCGTTAAAAAACAGAGTCCTAGAATCAGTCATATAGGAATGTCACCTGAAAAGCATCCTGCAGGTTCTGGTCCATATGCTAAGTGTGGAGGAATTTCAAGCTTACGCTTCCCACCTGAGGAAAGTCAGTACTAGAGCTAGTCCTCCATTGAATTCAAGCAAACAAGAATTACACAGAAAGGAACCAGTGGAATCATCGGTGTTGTCTTCAAATCATACCTACTTGCATTGGAGGTACTCCCTCACCCCCAAGAATTCCCTGATCCAATCCCTTAATTACCTGAACAAATATTAGTAGCATTTAAAAATAGTTGATCAATATGGTGAAATGAAGAAGAAAAAGAACTATGCGGCATTTAAAGGCATGTCTTGATGACTAGAGGTCTCGCATCCAGTTTTTACATGTCGCAAATTTAGAGGACAGCAAATAATCTTTCCATTTACAATCGACAAGGTAATTGACCTGAGCTCATAGTTCGAAACCTAATAAATTTTGCACCTTGCCAACGCCAATCCGCATGGTAAGTGGTCTACCACGTTTATAGCTGCTGTCGAAGACTGTTCCATCAGCAAATCTTGCAGTGTAATGAACCTGAAAAGATATTCAGAAAAACATGGTGACAGCAAAGACAAGAATAATGTGTTACGAAATTGAGTACTTGTGTCTAGTAGTTGGTCTTATGATGGGCTTCTCCATAAGCTGCTATAAAGACATTCTGCACTAATGCATGGCAGAATCATATGCCAACAGACATATCATTATCATAGGCAGAGTGTATAACGTAGGATTACCCGAAATGACTTGCCACTGAATTATGCATAGTGACTTGTGTCATTGAGGGTAAGAAGGTTTTTCATTCAAATATAAAATAAATAAATAAATATTGAACCCACGATTTTGAATTGAAGGCCTAACCTCCACTGCTGAAACCGAAATTGCGGGGAAATTAACGAAAAAAAAGAAAAAAAAAAGAAAGGAAAAATAATCTATTTTCTTCGCCGAGTTTTTGAACTCACGTTAATGAGTTCGCCATATGGGGCCTCTTTACCAGACCCCACAGAAACATCACAGTAGCCAAGTCCAGAGCGAACGAAGTTGAGGTCGCACAAAGGCTCTCCCACCGTAGCATAGTACTCAATCCTGGTTGCGTTAGCATCCAGTGGCGACAAGGTAAGGACTGAAGCTGCTAAAAGCCCAATGCCCACATCAAGAATGCACTTGTTGGCCACAGAAAATGAATTGAAAGAATGATCGGGTCGTTGGTCACGGTATGAATGTTTGAAATAAGAAACTGGTGAGACAGAAGACGTGGGTTTGGAAGTGAAATTGAAGTTGCGAATGTAGGAGAAGGGTTTTGGGGTTGCAATGGTCAGAGGGGAGAGGAGCAGCGCTGCCATTGGATTTGTTGGCTACTGTTGCTTCCTGCGCTATCCAATCCAGACTGATTACTCTCTTTTTTTTTTTTTTTTTCAATTGAGTCCACCTAAATTTCCTCTGATTTAATTCAGATTTAACTTCAAATAAACGATGTGGGTGTGGTTGCTTAGAGGGTTCATTAAAGCGCCCAGTAGTACAAGCCAATCAAAACCAATCGAAATTGTAATTTAGTCAAGTCGCATTCAACAATTTGATTACCACTTTGAACATACAAATATCATCATAGTTAAATTGAATCATCCTGTAATAATAAAGTATACAAATTTATTTTATTAAAATATAAATCACATAAAAAAATTCCAACCACCCATCTTGATGGTATACAACTATGTCACCTTTTGCTTGTCATATTTTAATTTTCTTTTAAGGAATTTACTTTCTTTAATATTTAGATACTAAAAATACAAATTTTGATTATCAAATAAATTGATAATATAAAAAATGTTAATGATAAATTCAATTTTAGTTTTAATAGTTCGGATTATTATCAAATTTATTTAAATTATAATTTTAAAAATTTTTAAGAGGCATAAATAATTTAATTTTAATATAAAAATTAAATTAATCCAAACTGATTTACCACGTCCTCAAAAGGTGTCACTGGTGGTGTTCAAATTCTGTCCCATCTCGGCCTCAGGGTAGGCAACCTCGAAGCTTGGGTCCATTCGGCTAGAAATTTCTTGGATCGAACTACTCCAGACTAGAGTTTTGAACAAGCCTATTTATTTACAGCATCTATAATTAGCCATTAATCACGAGAATTAGTTATAAAATTATTTGAACTCTTAATGTAAAATTGGATATCTAATCTCCTTAAGACAAAAAAGAGAGTATTTGTACTTTGTGGGAAAATGAGGTCAGGATCAAGTAATCATAATACCCCACTGCGGAGCAAGAAAATGTGGAAAAAAATGTCCGAGTTCTTTAGTGAAAACTCAACCAAACTTTTAGGGGTTTTGGTTGGGAAGAAAATAGCCACTTCTGTCGTTTCCATTGGTAGCTGAAACAAGCCCAGCTGGTTAGAGCTTCTTCTCTCGATTGAACTCCCACACCCTATACCCCCTCGGAAGAATCCTGACCATTCGTCAATTGAAGAGATTGATCTCCTCAACCTGAGTATTAAAAAGAAAAAATCGCAAGATTCCGATGGGCTGAATGATATGCTTATGGCCGAGGGTCTAGAAGGTATTCTTGTAGGATCTAGAGCCTCCTTCAAAGATAAGCTTCGAGGTGCTATCATGAGCGGTTCTTCCTCTCCTATTCAAGCTCTCAACTCGAAGATGTGATTGGACAGGTGCTTAGGAAACTAGGACGATATCTCCGTGACGTTTGAAAATGGATGTCTACATGTCCGTTTTTCTAAGGGAAAGACTAGGGCTTTTAAGGGATTTGCGACCAAGTTCTCTAATTGTTAAACTCTTGGGAAGCTCTATTAGATATAATCACCTCTGCAGCTGCCTCCGAGTTCTACGGAAACCAAAAGGGGGGTTGCACAATGTAGGTCTTGGCAATAAATATCTCGTAGTTCTGGATTCAAAGGGGAGTTTCTCGAGGTAAATTTGCACGAGTTTGTGTACGCATTGATCCCAGTAAGCCTCTGTTATCGAAGTTCTGGATTCACGACCTTTTGCTCGTAGCTAAGTAGGAGGGCCTACCTCAAATTTGTTTTTGAGTGTGGTCAAGTGGGACATCTGAAGGAGGCATTCCTGAATGTGTGGAATCACAATGCTGGTAATAAAAGTGGTGTCATGGGATGCCGCTATCCAGAGCCAGGTGACGAAACTCGATCAAGCCCGGTGGAGAAGCGATTCGGGCCACGGATGCACAGAAGCGTCGAAGGCCGCAACAATCAAAAAGGAAATGCAGGAAATCAGCATGCCACCTCTAATTCTAACGTGATTGCAGTAGGATCGCGTTTCGCGATTCTTGACAACGCAGAAGATAATGATAAAGACCAGACTACGAGAGATTCTTCTGATTCTCGGATATAGACCCTGGGGACATAGAAAATATGATAACTTAATCAGCTAACGGGGCAGTACCTAAAGATTAGGGTTGATTTCGGACCCAATGATATACGTTTACTATTGAAATTCATATATAAAATAATTTTTAAGTAAAAAGGAAAGGATTGTAATTTTGTTTTGAATAAGAAAAAAACAATAACATTTTAATATTATATAAATTAACTGTAATTATAAATGAAAATTAAAAATTACTTGATAATATATATTTTTTATTTAAAATAAATAATAATAATAAATTAATATTAATATATTAAATTAAAACTAGACTTTTTAATACATATGATAGTTAGTTAGTTAGTTAGTTGTTACATTGGGAGAAAAAAAAAAAAGAAAAAATTAGGTCGGTAGAAAAAAAAAATTGCCGGGCACCACTCCGGCTTGGGCTTGGGAACTAGTCAGAAGTTGGGCTGGGCCGTCCCGATTTGTACTCTTTTTCACGGCCTCTTTCTTCGAGGTGGGCTGGCTGACCCGATTTGTGGGATGTATGAGCACCCACGCCACCCCGATGGTGCGTTTCTGTGCTAGGGTCCGTCCTAAAGGCTAGTAGTCTTTGCGCGTGCTAGTAGCCTGGGCCCGGCGGGTGAGCTCTGCGGCTCGGGTGCCGAATTCCCGCCACGGAACTCGAGGCGACAAATTGATAGAAGATGACGCTTATAAAACTAGTTTTTATGACGCTTTGCTTACGACGTGGGATTCGTATAATTTATTAATAACTCTCCCCTACGGTCCCGGCTTCCAATCTCCTCTTTTATTGGCGTCTCCCCGCCCGAAATCAAAAACCCGTAAAACGTGAAACCGGGGCGGATCCGCCCATCCTGATATAATACTTGTTAAATTCGCTTTTCTCCATCCTTCGATCGATGTTGGATGGCAGAGCCATGACTGATGCCTCGTACGGTATGGGGGAGATGATTAGAGACGAAATTGGACTTTGGAGTGGTAAGCGAAGCCGCCGCCGCCGCCGCCGCCGCCGCCGCCCCCCCTCCAAACCACCACCGCCTGGGTACGTAGAGGGCTGCGGGTCTGAGAAGACTTGAGGCCACCAGAATCCGAGCTGTACGAGTGGGCTCTTCTCTGTATTCTCTCTCTTTCTCTGTCTCACTTGGCTCCCCTGGTTCACCGGTTTGAGTCGCGTAATTTCTTATTGAGCATTGCCAGTTTCATTGCTTGCTATATAATTAAGGTCCGGATCGAACTTTGGAATGGTAAGTGAAAATCCGATCGGCGGTGGCGGCCAACGAGATGAAGGAAGCGCACTAGAGTGCTAGAAGGGGATTGTCTCAGTTTGGCGAAGATTTCTGCGGTAGAAGAAAGCAGGTTTTTTATTCTAATTGTGTGTGTTCATAGAAATAAATGCGTTCGACCAATGCAAATTTCATCCAAAAAATATATCAAGACAAAGAGAGAAGAGGAAGAAAGAATTGAACAGCTGAGTTGATTGAGTCCTGACTGTACCTCAAAAGCCTCGAATTTCGTACCCAATAAAAAAAACTTAAAACTAAAAGGAGTTAAATTTCTCTCGCACTCCGGAGAAATAGACAGAGCATGGGGAAACAGAGGAAGCAGCGGAGGCCCAGATCAAAAAGGAACACAAATTTTTACAGAATTCTTGGCATTTGAAATGAAAAAGAGAAGACGCCCAGTTATTTCAGGGACCCCATTTATTTGTCCCCTTGTCTCAACCAATCGGCTAGTCTGGAACATGTGGGGTACGGGTAAGAAGCGACTTGCCTCGCATTATATATATATATATAATTTTATTGTTTTCATGTTATCTAATAAAATTGCGTTGATATAAAATATTTAATAATTTTTTTATTTTAGTTTAAATAAATAATTGTACATTAATAATTTTAAAAATTAAATTTTTTACTTATAATGATATTTGTTAAAAATATCATAATAAAAATATCACAATAATCAATTTTCTAGACTAGACACCGCTGCTGCCAGCGTCAAAAAAGTGAGCGAGAGAGAGCACCCACGAGCACCGCCGCCACAACCACGACATAGAACAGACTGCGTCACGGCCGTTGTGCATGCCACGCGCATGCATCTTCTTCACGCGTTCACACAGCCTTTGTCCATAACTGAATTTGTTGGAATGGATGGTGTGGACTATGAGATTGGCTAGCTGGCTCTGTTATATAAACATATATAGCCTTAGCCTTGACGTCATCAGCCCTCTCACTCCTGCTCTCTCTCTCTCTCTCTCTCTCTCTCTCTCTCTCTCTCTCTCTCTCTGCATCTCCAATATTAATTTTTTTTTTTCCCGTTTACACAATGGCGAGCTCTCTGCAAATTTCGGCTCTCTTGGCCGTCGTGGTTTTCTCGCTGGCGAACGCCACAGCCACCTCCGCCCTCCCCTCACCTCCACAAGCACAACTGCTGCCCTCTCTCCACGATATCAACGACCAAGCCTTCTTCTCCCACACCTCTCTCCTCGGTCCCATCCTCTCTCATCTCGGCTTCAACGAGCTCGCCATGGCCGCTGCCTCTCTCTCCTCCGACCCCTCCGCCACCAGATGGTCTGGCCCCTCCACTGTCTTCGCACCTTCCGATTCCTCTCTCCGCACATGTCTCTCTTGCTCCGTTCCTGATCTCCTCCGCGAACACATAGTTCCCGGCCTTTTGACCATGGATTATCTCCGCAAGCTCGCCTTTGGCACGAAGGTCGAAACCCTAAGCCCTGGCCGTTGCGTCACCGTCACCTCAACTTCCGGCAAAAACGCCACGACGGCTTCTTCCTCCACCGGCGGCGCCAAGGTTTTTATCGGTGGCGTCGAGATCACGCATCCAGATCTCTTCAACCAAGGTCTCTTTATTATTCACGGGATCCAAGGCTTCATCGCACCTCTCTCGCCGTTTTCTTGCGACATCGAACGCCTCAGCTCGCTCACTTTCCCCGCGTACCAGACGGAACGCCTCAGCTCGCTCACTCATCACTTCCAGCATCCGCCTCCGGTGCAGGCGCAACCTGCTTTCGGTGTCATGCGCCTGATGCTGCGCGATGCCATTCTCAAGCTCCGCAACAATGGCTTCAACATCCTCTCTCTTGCACTGCGAGTGAAGTACGGCGAGCTCGTGAGCTTGAGTAACATGACGGTGTTTGCTGTGGATGACGTGTCCATCTTCTCTGGATCGCACTCGTACATCAGTAGCGTGAGATTTCACATCGTGCCTAACCATTTCCTGATGATTGGTGAGCTGGAGAAGCTTCCGGTTGGGGCCACGCTTCCTACTCTCGAGAGAGGACAGTCTCTGGTGATTACAAGTACTGGCGTTGGTGGTTTAGCGGCAGCACCGATGAGGATTAACTATGTAAGAGTCAAAGTGCCTGAGGTGATGCGTAACTTGAAGATTGTGGTGCACAGTGTCTACTTGCCGTTTCCAAGGATTCATCCTACGGCTGCTGCTTATGACGATGGGACGTTTGGGGGACGATCGGACGGTGGTGGTGCTGCCACTGATCACGGGGAGATGGCGATGGAAGAAGCGTGCTCGGCTGTTATGGAGGAGGATGGAAGTTGCAATGTGGTGCCCATGCCTCAAGTGAAGCCAACGGTTGAGATTGAAGATCACCATGGCCTGTAGCGCTTTCTGCTATTTTGTTTGACAGGTTCCACTTCCATATGTTGCTCACCATGGCCTGGTGTTCTTTTCCTTGCGTGTTCAATTTTAGTGATGTTTGTTTAGGATTGGCTCTAGTCAGAGCTCTGCGTTGCATGTTAATGCAGTGTTCTCGAGTTGCCCAACACTACTAGATTACTACAAGAAAGCCACTGCTGCTGCTAGCAACCGGCTATCGCCTAATCTGTATTAGCTCTCGTTGGGCAACGAGGACTTCTGTGTTGCCGCCGTCCGTAGGTGCATGTATAGCCTACTCTGCTCCACTCTGCTCCAGGGCCATTATCATCTGATAAACGCTATGCTTACTCTTTGCACGTTCAATTTTACTCTTTGCTTATGCTTACTCTTTTTCGTTTTTCCCTTTCCATTTGTTCTTATGCTTCTTATGCTTGTGCGTACTGGCTGACGCAACGAAATAACGGCCAAGACGTTATTCTTTTTTTATTAAAAAAAAAAAACATGAACCTTAAGGAGCAAGTCAGTTTTTTTTTTTTCCTTTTTTTTTGTGGTTTTATTGCTCTTTTAAATAAAACAAGTAGGTTGTTGCACTTCTTTTTGATTAAAAATGTTAAAACTTATATTTTCATTAAATTTTTGTAAATTAATTTGAATTTTAAGTTTTTTTTTTTTTTTTCGAATTCACATCGACAACCGATTTTTCCACTCCTTAAAATTATGGATCAATCATTAGACGGAAAAATAAGATGGCTACTGTATGTGTCTTGATTTGGTGGGTCTTCAAATTTAAAAGGCTCTCTGTTTGTCTAAGTTTATCGGTACTTATGATGCATGAATGCGAACATGCATATGCGAATATGATAGCGATAGGGCTCTCTCATAGCTGCATCTGTATGCCTTTTTGGCTGTGATTTCCCTTACGTGTTTCGTTTCAGATGCTTCCGCTTCGTTTTCTTTTTACTTTCTTTTTTTGTTTTCTTTTTGATGTGTGCCGATGAATAGATACATTTACGTGTCAGTGTTTGTTGGATATGTACCCATAATTATTGAAATTTATGTCACGCCGAAAGTTTGTCTTCAGTCTATTATAACAAGTGATGAATGCAAAATTTTGGAACAAAAAAACTCTCTGTAAGCTGCTAACCAAAAAGTATAGCAAAAATCAGTTAAATATTTATTAAAATTTTTTTAATAATTTATAATTATTAAATTTTACAATATTTTTTATAAATATTTTAAATATTCAAATTATAATTACATATTAAAAAAATATAGTTATTATAAATAAGTTACTCTTTCTTAATTATAAATATTTTTAATAGTCATTTAATATACTCCATTTGCAAATTTCTTTTATACTTTCTAATTTCTAACACTCTCAAATTTTCTTACTTATTTTTTACTAAATCACTTAACTCTCTCTTAAGTTTACTTAACTTATTTTAAGTATTACGCAGATTAGCATATATACAACCTAATTTCATAACAAGTGGTATCAAAGTAACGATTTAAACTTTAAATACAACATGTTATTTATTATTTGTAAAAGCAACGAGCATGACAAGTCAAGAAGAATTTGTTATCACCACTGTGGAGGAGCAACAAGCGAGGCAACAACCTTGTGAGCGTGAGGAGTAGCGTGCTTCAGCGAAGGGGATCATGGACAATCGAGTTATTGGTTTGGAAAGACTAGTTATAAATCTCAACTCCGTAGTGACTAACCAAGTACTTTTAAAAATAAAAAACAACATATGATTAACTTATCCTACAAACCTAATTTCAATTAAAAACAAATCTTTACAAAGGCCTGACCTATCTAAATGAATGTAGATCTTAAACAACATTGTAAATAAGAAATCCAAGACTTAGAATGAAAAAGATTAATTACCAAATCCAAGTTTCCTAAGTTTTATACAGTGTTTTATATGAATAAACAATCAAAAATAAAATATGGAACACTTAAACTAGTGATAAACTACAAATCTCTGATCAAAGTCTTAAAATGGATTAAGTATCCTATTCCCAATGAAAAAGACTGGCTACAAAACTACACTCTTTTTTCATTTTTCCCAAACTTGATATGAAATTAGGAATTTGGCAAACTCAGATTGCCCCTCAAAAGACTAATACAAAATTGTCTTTACTATTCCATTTGGTTAATATGAATGGAATGTCATGCCTTTTAGTTTGTAAAATATCCCATTAGAATTCTAAAGAATTATGAATGACATTTTTCAACTTTATTCAAAATTTTGCCTTATTTATATTGATGAGATATTTATTTTTTCTAATTCTATTGAACAACACTTTAAACATTTAAACACATTTTTCTATGCTACAAAATGAAATGGCTTTGTAGTCTCCCAACCTAAGATTTAGCTTTTCCAAACTTATGTCAAACTTCTTGGTCATTACATTATCTAAGAAATTATCACTCCAATTGAGAAAGCCTTAGCTTTTGTAGACAAAATTCCTAATAAAATTTTTGATAAATCCCAGCTTTAACACTTTCTCAAAAGTCTAAATTACATTATAGACTTCTCCCTAAATATTAATCATATTGCAAAATCATTCCATGATCAATTAAAGAAAAACAATGTTCCTTAGACACCCATTGTTTAATATATTAAAACCCATGAATGAGAAATCCCTTGTCTTTATCGTATAGATCCTTTAACCCTTAAAATTGTTGAAACAGATGACTTTAAATTAAATTATAGAGGTACTCTGAAGTAACTCAAAAAAAATAAATAAGAAATAATCTAATTTACTTTTATAGATTAGAATGATTGTTAAAAAAGTTATTCCATCATAAAAAAAGATATTCTTTCTTTTGTCACGTGCATTACAAAATTTTAAAGTGATTTATCAAATCAAGAATTTCTTTTTCACATTAATTGCAAGTTTACAAAAGAAATTTTACAAAAGATGTTTATAATATTGCATTAAAACACATTTTTACTCTATAGTAAGCCATTATTTCTATTTTTGATTTTACTATTAAATTTATTAAATGAGATGCAAATTCCATATATGATTTCTTAACCCAAGAATTTCTCTAGAATATACCTTAAATGCCTTAAAAAACCAAAATTAAGGCAAAAATTCCCTAAAAAAACCCATAAAAAGAAAAATCCAATGTTACCACCAAACTTATAAAACCTATTAGTTTGACCCAACCTATTAAGTCTTAGATCAACATGGTTACAAAGGACAAAGAAACCTAATCCTCACAACCATAAATCCAATAATCAGTATAATACTTATCTAATTCACCAAAATTATTTATAACATAACCAACTTTTTCCTAAGCTCAAGAAGGTAAATCTTTTAAATTTAAATTTCTAAAACGAGAAGATTTTTCTCAAAATCCTTGTCTCAAAAAGATTTACAAAAACATATATCTTTAAATACTTTAAAAATTGTTTTATTACAATCACACATTGCAAAAAAGGTTTTGGTATATTTTCTCAAAGTCGATTTTCAAAATATTTTTTCAATGAAAATGGGTTTTCATGATGAAAACCCTTTCACAGCAATTTCAAAAATCTTTCCCCCAAGTTAGTATTTCAAATCTTAGCATGCCATAAAACCTTAGTCTTATTTTATGACAATCTTAGAAATAATTGAGTCCACAAAATTTAAACACTTTTACTTATAAAAGAATCACTTTAAACCTACCTATTCTATTTGTTATACACAAAAAATCATTTATTCTCCAAACAAGTGACAAAAGCTTACAAAACCAAAATCCTTTCCAATGAACCTTAAAATCAAACTAAATCATTTTTGTTTTTCTCTTATTAGGTTTACCAATAGGTATGGTTTAATACTTTCACTTTATAAAACTATAAGAGTAACTATTCTTAGTTATTCTATTTTAATACAAAAATTGACCTCTCAAAAATCCCTAATTGGTTTAAAGAATGGTGAAATTATTTCGAATCTTCGCCAAAAATACTTATTCCAAAGGTTCAAGAAAGTTGTGATTTGTTTAAGCAATAATATGAACCTACAAACAAAGAAGGGAGATTTTCTTCTCTTTTCATCTTCTTAACAAAATTCTTTCTACTTTGGGTTTTAGCATGGTTTTTTGAATACCAAAACCAAGATAATATCCTTTTCTTTCTTAGAAGATTTATAGTAAATAGTGAGATTTCTTTTAAGTCCCTAACAAAATCTTAAAACCTACTATGATAAATTGGCTCAAGGTTGGATAAAGTATATAAATAGGGCTTTAAAACACTACTTTCTTGTCCTAAAAATTAGATGCCTTGGCCCTTTTAGAAATAGCCCATACTAAATAGGAATATTTTGCAATAATGCAACAATTATTGCAAAATATATAATCCACATCTTCCTAAACTCCATCAGATTTTGATGAACCAATCATTAATCTCTAAGATGAAAATGAGGATGACAATTTTGGCATACTCTCTCCTATTCCCCACAAAGAATGGAAAAGAAAAGATGAAGAAAAAGTAATACATAAAGATGATATCAAATACAATAAAACAACTTTCGATGACTTATTAAAGCAAAGCATTAGTTCTTGCCTACCAGCACTACATGAAGAAAAAAAAACTTTCGATGGTTACAAAGTGTTGATCTAATCCTTGCTTGCCAATAATGCTTAAAGCCAAAGCAACTTTCAGTGCCTATTTAAAAGCAAAGCATAGAGAATGTATCTTTGTTTACCATTAATAAATAAAGACAAAGAAATTTTTTGTGCTATATTATAAAAAGGAATTGATTCTTTTACAAAAAAGGGAAGATTACTTATTTTATAAAACAATAAGACATCAAATAAAGAGGGGCATCTTTAGCACATTCAAAAGAAAATTTTGGCTATAAGTCCTTCTTAAAAGAAACCTAAATTATACCTTTTTGAAACCATTACAAATTATCTCCCTCCCTCTTTGTAACTATTCCAAAGTATCCATTACAAACTTATATCTCCTACAAACTTTGTAAGTATTTAAATAAAATTGCTTTCTTCATATTTTTTGTTCTTGTTGTTATTATTGCTCTTTCATATTGTTATAAACGCCATTATGCATGATTATATTCTACAGAGTATCTTTCTCTTTTTAGGACGTACTTGTCAAAGATATCATATTTTTGAAACCTTTTACCTTGAGTTATAGCCTCAGTAAGTTCCTTTATTGTATGGGAAATATCTTATTTATGGCTTAAACTTTTGGGTTATAGGAAATATCCTATTTCAACCTTTTATTCTCTAAATATGGACTTAATGTTTTGTAAAACTACTTCTAATTCAAACTATTTTACCTGTAAAAGTTTAGAGACATGAAGAATTGTTAATATTGAAGAAACCACCATTGAAAATTTTACAAAAGGAATTGATGATTAGGAGATTCCAAAAGTTTAACACAAATTTCAACATAAATATACCCCAACCAATATTTATAAATCCAATATCCCCCTCTTTTCCAATATCTCCAACCTCTTTAACCATCACTAAAAACATAATAAATGAACTACATGCCTTGGAAAACCATTCTATGATTGATGAAAGAAAAATCTTGTTCTTTGGACACCTCATCATATTGTTACGAGAAATCCTTTGTCTTTATCTTATAGATCCTTTAGCCCCTAAAATTGTTAAAATAGATGCCTTTGAATTCGATTATAGAGGTATTATGAAGCAACTTAGAAAAAAGAGCGAGTAAATAGACTAATTCACCTCTGCATATTGAAATGATTGTTAAAAAAATTATTTGACCATTAAAATCCTTTCCATGTCTTATACATTACAAAGTTTCAAAGTGATTTATCAAATCAAAAATTTCTCCTTCGCATTGAGTGCAAATATGTAAAAGAAGTTTTACAAAAAAAATATTTAAAATATTACATCAAAACACATTTTTACCCTATGATAAGCCATCCTATCTATTTTTTATTTGATATTGAATTTATTAAAAAAGATGTAAATTTCATACCTAGTTTCCTAGCTCAAGAATTTCTCTAAAATAAGCTTCAAATGCCTCAAAAAACCAAAGTTAAAGAAAAAGCTCCTCTACAAAACCCAAAAGAAAAAGAATCTAGTGTTGCCCCTAAACTTATAAAACTCACCAATTCGACCTAGCTTATTAAGTCTTGGATCGACATGGTTATAGAGGACAAAGAAACCTAATCCTTACAAAAATAACTATAAATTCAATAATGGGTAGAATCTCTATTTAATTCACCAAAATTATTTCTAATATTACAAATGCTTTCTTAGACCCAAGAAGGTAAATCTCTTAAACTTAGATTTCCAAAACAAGAGATAGTATCTTCCTCAATATCCTTATATCAAAAAAAATTTACAAAAATATATATCTTTAAATACTTTTAAAATTATTTTATTATAATCACACACTACAAAAAAGGGTTTTGACATATTTTCTTAAAGCACATTTTCAACATAATTTTATAATGGAAATAGGTTTCTATGATGAAAACCTTTCCATGGTAATCTCAAAAATCTTTCCTCCAAGTTAGTATTTTAGACCGTAGGATCTCATAAAACTTTAACCTTATTATATGGCAATCCCATAAATAATTGAGTCCATAAAATTTAAATACTTTTACTTAGAGAACATCACTATGAACCTGCTTATTCTACTTGTCATATATAAAGGACGATTCATCCTTAAGACTGAGGATAAGACCTTAAAAACTAAAATCTTTTCTTGCCAACCTTAAAACCAAACTAAAGCACTCCTCATTATTCTCTTATTGGGATAAAAAATAAGTATAGTTTAATACTTTCCTTCTTCAAAACTATAAGGGTAGTCATTCTTTGTTATTCTACTTCAATACAACAATTGACCCCTTAAAATCCCAAATTGGTTTAAATAATAGTAGAATTATTTTGGATCCTTACCAAATATACTTATCCTAAAGGTTTAAGAAAATTATGACTTGTTTAAATGGTAATATGAACTCACAAATAAAGAAAGGTGAAAATACATATGTCATTAATATAAACGAGGAAAGTTTTGAATAAGGACAAAAAATATCATTCATAATTATTTGGAATTTTGAAAGGGTATTTTTCAAATTAAAAGATATGACATTCCATTCATGTTAACCAAATGGAATACTAAAAGCAATTTTTATTGGTCTTTTGAATAAATTTAAATTTACCAAAATCCTAATTTCATGTCAAATTTGGAAAAAATGAAAATAGAGTGTAGTTTTTATAACAAGTCTTTTTTATTGGGAATAGGATAATTAATCCATTTTAAGGCATTGTTCAAGGATTTGTAATTTATCACTAATCTAAGTGTTCCATATTCTATTTTTGATTACTTAATCATATAGAATGTTGTACAAGACCAAGGACATCTAGATTTGATAATCAATTTTTTTGATATTAGGTTTTGGATTTCTTGTTTGCAGTGTTGTTTTAAAACTACATTCATTTGGATATGTCAAACCTTTATAGGAATTTATTTTTCATTGAAACTAGGTTTGTAAGGTAAGTTAACCATATGTTATTTTTTATTTTAAAAAGCATTTGGTAAATCTGAGCAAATTTTATTTTCAAGATATTTTTGGAATAGAGAAATTTTCTCTTTTATCAAAAGGTCTTGTAAGTTTTGTTCAAATTTTTGTAAGGAAACATTTTTTTGTAAGTGAAAAAGTTATTGTTGTTTGGCTAAGATCAAGGTACTAATCTTATTCTCGTGAATAAAGTGAGCTTTTATGAGATTAAGATTTCTTATTTTTGGATTTTCTAAAAAACGGAACATAAGTTTTTTTATCCTAGTTTTGAAGGAAATGTTATCATAATTGATAGTGTAAGGAGTAATTAAATTAATGAATGGTGTCCCAAATATGATGATATGATGCATATTTTCAAATAATACAAAAGTGGTTTTTATTTTAAAATCTTTGTTTTAAACAAAAGCAATTATTTGGTTAGTGATAGTTATTTTTAAGTTATTAGCAGTAGAAAGCTTTTCATTGGTTGTTTTTTGAAATTTTTATGATACTATTTCTTATTTGATACAATTAAATTTACTCTAATATCAAATAAGACTATAATATCAATTTTGAAATTATTTGAAAATAGGAGAGTGATTTTAATCAATTATTTTTATGAAGTAACCTATTTAAGGGCAAAGAGAAAAAATGTTGGAACTTTTTCTAAACTTTTAACCTCTTGTAGTTCCAAATCTTTGTTATCAATTTCTTTCATTTTTAAATGTTTTGTTAAAAAAAATTGCATAACTTCTTCATCTTTTTGTTATTTTTGTTTAAGTTATGTAAACTTTATTTTGATGATTTTGGTTTTTGTTTGTAAATCCTAAATTGTACAAACAAGCTTTTTGAAAGTTCTTTAGGTCAATATTTTGGTAAGGTCATATGTGTTTTTATTATTTGAAGGTAGTTTTAAAAAGTTATCTTGAGGGTTTCTCTTAAGGATTTTAAGAAGTTAATCTAAATATTCTTTTTGTAAAGTAAGGTCAGTAATATGTTGGACAATATTAAGAATAAATTATTGATTCTTATTAAGTATATTAATTTCCCTTGTTTCTGAATTAGTGTTAAATGAGCTAGTTTGGAGTTTATTTATTTGAAGGGGTTATTTACCATATGAGAGCTTGAAAAAACTAAACTCAAAATTAGAGATTTGCCAAAAAAGAGCTTTTATTTTTGTAATAAGTTATTCTTCTAGTTGTAATTATAATATATGGTTAAATCTACAAATTTGAAAATGTGACATTTTATTCTACATCTATAACAAGTGATGTCTTTTGTTATAAACTAGTTTTTAGGTTGAGGTTTTTTCTATTTTAATGGCCTACGATAATATTTGTTAGGTAAGAGTTTTTCATAATAAGACTACTTTCTTAATTTATAGGATTTCCTATAATTTATGGGTTTCTCTGTTACATAAAGAATTAGCCTTTCTAGTTAAGTCTTGAGGTTTTAGGAGGTCAAAATCAAATTGTTGGCAGATTTTTCTCATTTTTTAGCAGGTTTATTTTATTTCCCATTTGAGGTGTTGTTAGCTTAAGATTTTGGCATATCTTAAGTCTTTCATTTTGGGTGAAGTAGATGAATTCTCCATAAATTAACTAATCATAGGAAATAAGGTTTTCAAATGTAGTTTTTATAGAGTTTCAAATTCTATTTCCTGAAAGAGTTGTTAGGCCAATAAGAAAATTTTTCTTTCTAGAAAGGTTAATTTAAATCTTCACTAAGCATTATTTTGGTAAGGAATGTAGTTTTATAATTATGAAAATCACAAAATTTTCTACACCTAAGGTTACTGAGTAGTTCAACATTCTTATCCTTAAGATGTGAGGGATCCCTTATAAAGTGTAAAGAGATTATTAGGATAAGGGTGGTGACTACATCCTTGATAGTGTTTCCTATTTGGCCTTAGATAGACATACTATCCTTTATGATTTGGATAGGTTTTAGGATTTGTAAATGTTGTTTATTTGTAACATAATAATCCTACCATTTATTTAGTTGTCTTGAAAATCTTACAATTAAGACTTTAATAATAGTTTTTTCTGAGATTTTAGTATACATTTTATAAACATTTATGGTCATAGTTATTTGTTGTAGTAGGCTAAAAATGTTATATTCATACATGTCATCCATATTTTATTTATAAATGGAAGAGGCATTAGATTTGTATTGGGCTACGGTATTGGGTTTATTTTCGATATCTAAATTTAAGGTTATGAGGCCAAATATCATATTAGGCCAATAAAAGCAATTTATTTAAGGGTTTTCTAGTTAAAAAGCATTATCATCAAAGTTTTGGACTATTGTGTTTATAGTTTTTTTATATGTATTAAAGGAGGTTAAAGATGATCATTCTAGCCTATTTAGTTAGGTTTTTATGACTTGGATGAACTAATGGTTATTTGTCTAGTTTTAAATAGGTTTGGAAAGCTAGTATGGTTTAAAAATGAGGTTCATAAATTTTTGAATTTCAAGTTGTGTAGAAAGAGGAAATAATAGACTTATAGATATATTTCTCTATGCTAGTTAGTTGAGTTCTTATAAAATGAAGATGGATATTTATAAAATTAATTTAGTGGACAATCATTTTGAAAACATTTTTTTGGATCATATTTGTGAGAAATTTTTATAAGGACCTAAATATATAGCATTTTATTGGTGGATAACTTTAAGTTGCTTAAGGGATGGATGTGTAGTTTTCACGACCTTGTCATGAAAAGTAATCCACTCCTTCACCTTGTTTTTTATAGTAACAAGATTTGTGGAATTTTGGAATAAGTATGCAATATGCTTTTAAGAAGTATATATTTCAAACTAATTAAAGAATAAAATATGAACTTTGTGTTCAAAGATAAAATTGTAAAAACAAGAATGAATTTTTTGTTAGTTTTGTAATAAGTTCTTGAAAAATCATGTCCTTTTTTTAGTATTGTAAATAGCATAAAAATCAGTATAAAAATATTTTTTATTAACTTGAAAATCCTTTTATTAGACATGTAGTATATTTGGTATGTTATCAATGATAATTGAAAAGGTTAGAGATGTTGGAGAGAAGGGGGCCGTTAGATTTATATATACTAATTAGGGTATATTTATGCTATAATTAGCATTTTGGAGGGAGGCGCCTAGTAAATCTGAGGTAGAAAGCCTAAGTTGTATTTTGTAAGGAAGGTTTATAGTGGTAGGAAGGTTAGAAACCTATCCTAAATCAATGATGGTTGTTATATAGGCTTCTTTTGAAAATCAGAAATTGGTAGATTTTCTTTTAAAGGTTAAGACAACTTTCCCATCATAATATTATTCAATTTTCAAGATATATATATTTGGTTCTATCTATTTTTATGATTGGGGTTTTACTGTTTCTTCTAAGATCCATTCATCTGGTAAAATAATATCTTTCCATTAGATAGGTCTTGAATAATAGTATTTAAGTGAATAAGATCAGTTTGTAGGAGAAGGATTTCACCTTTTTGAGATTGAAATATGTGTTTAAAGGTAAAGGCAAATATTTTGGCATTATAATAAATTTTAAAAATTAAAGCAATTCAAATAGATTCTTTTAGCATGTTGTGATTATGATTTTTGATTTGTAAAAATTATACTTGGTAAAATATTCTTGTCATTAAAAAAAATAATAAGGTTTGGATAACAAATAAAAAAAATTGACCCATTATAAAGATTAAATTATACCAAGTTAAGTCAACAGTCTAGTATAGAGGTATTTAACACTTCTTTTGCAAGAAATTTATTGTCTACTTAAACTAATTCTATATGGATATATTTGTAATATTTATCTTTGTGATGTTATAAAAATTTTTGAAAAAAAAGATTAATAGTTTCCAAAAGTTTTGAAAATTGAATATCTCGTCATTTAATTTTTATTATGAAATCAATTTTAAAGAAATTGTATTTAAAAAATTTATAAATTTATTCTTTTTAAACTTTTGAAATCTCTCTATCATCATTTTTTTTTATAAAATTTTCAATAGTGATTTCTTCATTATTTGTAATTTTTGGTCTCTGAACTTTCAAAGGTAAAAGAATTTAAACAAAAAGTAATTTTATAAAGCATTGAGCCTATATTTAGAGAATACAAAAGTCGGAATATGATATTTTCTATAATTTTAGAGTCTAACCTAGATTTTATTGTCCATATAAAAAAGAATTTATTATTACTATAATTCAATGTAAAATATCTCACAAATATGATATTCTTAATAAGTATATTTCAAAATATGAAAGATATTTTGTAGAATGTAATCATATACAAAAGCTCTAATATTTATATGAAAAAACAATAAGAACAACAAAATATGAACAAAATAATTTTATTTAAATATTTAAATATTTAAAAATTTATAAGAGATACAAATTTGTAATAAATACCTTTCATTAGTTACAATAAGGAAAGAAGATAATTTTTAATATTTTCAAAAGAATACAATTTGAGCTTTTTTTCATGGAGAAAAATCTTTAGCACGTTCAAAAAAAAAAAACTATAAATCTTTCTCTCAAAAAAACCTTAAACTATATTTTTTTTAAATTATTATAAATTATTCTTCTCCTTCTTTGTAATTACTATAAAGTATTTACTACAAGTTTTAAAAAAATAATTTTTTCATATTTTATTGTTCTTGTTATATATATATATATATATATATATATATATTTACTTTGGATGGAGTTTAACAAGTTCGAGGGGAAAAAAAAAAAAAAACAGGCATTTTCTCTTCATATATGGGCCACACTTTCGAGTTCAACCCACACAACACTGGTCGTTATGGGCGCCTGGCGGTTCAAGCTAAGCTGTTCGCTATATAAATACCATCTTTACTTTTAGCTTATCGCAGTTTAGTGACGAATCCATCAATTATTGGGCCGATGACAAGAAATGGATGGTTTAATATGGACATCAATAAATGTCGGAATTGAGTTGCGCTATGTTGTCTGGGGGCATATTATATTTATTAAAAATTTAAATTTTATTTTTGAAATAATAAGAAATTTTTAATTCAAAAAAGAAATATATAAGATTTTAAAAAAATATGAAAAGTCATTTTTATTATATACTTATTAAATAAATCTCTTCACGGATAAAAAATAATGAAGAAGAGCTGGTGCATCTTTTTCAATATAAAACTACTTTAGAAATTGCCAAAGAAAAAAACCTACATTATGAACTAGTAAATTCGCGTTGAATTTTTGTGAATTCATGCTAGACATTTGGTGCGATCTCAATTCCTCGTGAAATTAAGGGAATAAGTATACCGTCAAATAATAAAAAAAAAAATCCAAAAACAAAAGCATCAGTACTTGACTTATTTGCATCGAAATTAGAAAAAGAAAGAAAGAAAAAAAAAAAGCAACAACACAACTTATCGACTGGGTTTTGCAGTTGACTTGGAAAGGTCAACCCGAATGGGATCCATTGCTGTTGGTTTTGAAGGGTGAAGAGCAAAACGTTTGGGAGCTGAAAATGCAATATAGATGCTGTAAAGTGCAAGAAACTAAAAATTGCAGTAAAAGAAGTTGTAACAGATCATGTTGCTGCATACCGGTAAGAATCAGAATAAGCAGAAAATGAAATGGTTGTTGCAGAAATTGCAACAAGGGAGATAAAATTCAAAGATAGTTTTTTCTCTACATTTTATTGATGTTCATACATTATTATATAAAAATAATTTTTATATTCAAAATTCAAATATAAATTTAATTTTTTTAATTGTAACAATTATAATTTCTATAATTTTAATTAAAATTTTAAATTTCAAACTAATTTAAATTTACAGAAAAAAATAAATATTATTTATTATTATTATTTTTCAACAAATTCGTAACTATTAACTAAATGTTAAATTAAAAAATACAACAGTACTAACTCTTTTAACAATGGGCAAAGTTGTTCGCCATCCCCATAATCTAAGCTATATGAAGCCATCCTAAAAAAGAAGATGCACCCCAGTTTGCTGAGTGAAAAATTTCTATGGCCTGTAGTAGCCTTTGGTTTCCCCACATCCTGAAATAGACTTGGGCAGCTTTCCTACCCTCCCTATCCCTTCTTCAAATACTATTCCCATACCCATAAAGAAGTGTGACTCAATATGGCAATGGAATAACCAGACCCCTGGATTATCAGCTTTAAATCTCAAAGCAGTCCAGCCATAAGGATGAACCGGCACTGAGTTCTTCATGATTGGGTCAATCAAATTGTATTTCCTTGTGTCATTGACCATGTCGAACTTGCCTTCTCCGTAGCCTAAAACCCAGAAGTCATGTCCATGGAGATGCCATGGATGTGTCTCGCTGTCGTTTGGTTTCATAGTGTTTGCATTTTGCAAGACAATGTCTACTGTGCTATTGAATTGCAGCCGGTAAATGGCATCGCCAGTAGTGGCATTCGAATTCGGTGCTGTTCCATAGATATCGTAGTTGGTAAGGTCAAGATTGTCGGGGGGTGGATTTTGGCTGAACGTACGAAGCAAGTTCTGCTTGAGTGCAATTAGGTAAGGTGTGTGGGGAAGGTTGAAGGAAACATTGTTGACAGACCAACGACGATAACCATTGACTGCATTTTGTGTATTCAATAGTACTATCACCCTATCTGAAGTGGGGGGAGGGGGAAGGATGTAGCCCTGACGAGCCTTGATGGCTTGACTTTGAGCTAACCGTGGCTTAACATCATTCCACGCGGGGCCGGGAGGTGGATTTGTAGGAGGAGATCTTTTGGGATGGTTTGGATAATAATTGAAAATGCCTAATCCTGGCGGAGTGGTTCGATTTCTGCTGACAACATTTGTTGTCAACCAATAGTTCCTCGAAGGGACTTGGTCCGTTGTAACTAGGACCGAGTACGTCTCGCCAGAGTATATGAATAGATTTTGCACCACAAATGGCTCAACATAATGCCCATCTGCTTCGACAACAGTCATATTATGGCCCTGCAAACCCAAAACCATATTATATGAACATTAAACGGAGCGTAGAAATCGTTTCCTTCGAATCAAGCTTGAAAATGTGATAAATGCACATCTCAAATATATAGAGTGGAAAGAAAGAAAGAAGGAAACAGGGGAATGGAAATCACCTCTATTTGGAAACTGAGGGCCGATAATGCCGTCAAGCTAGAAACCCTGAGCCTGTATGTTTTCCCAGGAACTACCGTCATAGTATAGGGAGAGCATTCAGGGTTGGTAGCATCACAGATGCCAGCTGGTGTGCCTGGGGTGGAGCAGTTGAATCTTCCTTTTCCTTGTATCAGAAGTGACTGGAAAAAAGAAAATTGTTGCCCAGATATGACATAATAAGCAAAAGGATATATATAAATCAATGAAGGTGAAAAGCAACCCAATTCATGATGGTGGGGGAAAGTGATTATTTACCTGAGGCTCCCCAACCCAAACAAAGGGAATAGAGGATAATCCCGTGGCTTGTTCATAAGTGCTATTGTGGTACCAATCAGTGAGGATGATGCTTCGGTCGTAATCGTAGGCAAATGGCTCAGATTCCCCATCTGGAAGTGATACACGGATTGACCCGTATAGTCCAGCTTCTCTTTGCATGCCATAATGGGCGTGGTACAAGTAAGTTCCAGGCTGCATCCAAAAGAAAAAGGAAAAAGTTTGGCAGTTTATTTACATGTCTGAGCATGACAGAAACGATGCACAAGCCGAGGACTAATCTCTGCTTCTCCGGATTGGCAAATAGCCTATATATAGAGTACTAGATATATAACCTACCCTGTCAACGACGAACTGGTATTTGAAGGTGTCTCCGGGCAGAATTGGACATTGAGTCACTCCTTCGGTGCCATCAGACCAAGGAGTTCCTCTCTGCGATTACAAAAATAGACGCCGAGGAGTAAACTTTCCATTCCATATAAAGTGCAAGTTATTAATCACTGAATTGGCAATGGAATATGAAATTGAGGACTGTTCCTGCTATATACTTCATATATACCTGTCGGATTCCATGCCAATGTATCGCCAAATTCTCCGTTATCAAGCTGTTTGTAACTTCAACAACAATTGTATCTCCCTGCTGTGCCAAGATTGTGGGTCCTGGGGTTTTTCCATTGATAGTAATAACCAGCTTCTTATAGCAGTCGGGGGACTTGTACTCATACTTGACGTCCCATCTGTGATGGCGAATTCTGGCTTCTGTAACCGAAATGTTTATCAAGCAAACCAAACAAAGAAAAGCCAATAACTTCAACGTTGTTGACGTTCCTTTGCTCTGGGAAAGCTCATCCATGTCGATTTGATTGAAATTTCAAATGGATCTTGCTAAAAGCCAGAAAGCAGAATCTAAAGGTAGCTCGTTGCTCAATTTGGGTGGTATTAGTATCTATTTAACTTAAACCGAGGCATGCAGTCTCAGAAGTGGTAAACTCCTATTTATTTACGCGTGGACAAGAACAGGCTCAAATAATTTATCAAAGTCAGCACCAATTCACTGACCTGCTCCGTTAATCAATAGCAATAATATAAATTAATGAGTAAAATTATGAATAAAAGGAGCAGAGTTTTCCTGATAATTACGAGGAAGTTTCCCCTGTCTTTTTGGCTTTTGACAGAGGCTGAGCAAAATGCCTTCTTGTGTTTTAACGCTACTGAGCTGCTCTCATATTTCTGGTACGACGGGGATGTATCAAATATGATATCATGTGGTATCTATCGTTTTTTGAAATTAGAAGTTACAACTGTGAATCGTGAACTAGTTTGATAAATTAGCACCACCCCCCCACCGGGTTTTTTTTTTTTTCTGGATGTTCTTAAAAAATGCTCTGAACCCAAGATTTTGCTTTTAAAATTACGTTATGCCTAACATGAGAGAAGTTAACACGGTGACAACTCGCGCCCATGGCAGCCACGACAAAGTAATCCCACTCTTTGTTACCAGATGGGAGGTGATGCTAGCAAAGTGATGGAAATTTCCTGGCCATCCTGATTATACCTTAAAAAAAAAAGAGTGTGGACGGAAACTAAAGGTCGGTCTTTGTTTATTACATTACGTTACTGCAAATACGCGGAATTCCTATCCCTGTAATTGAATAGTATTTCTATCTTGTTCCTTTATTCAAATCCAACAAGAAGCAGACGGCGCGGAGCAAATTGGACCCAAAGAGGTTTGAAAATTAGTTAAAGTCGCCGGTCAAGCACCAAGTTTCCACAGTTACCGCGGAAAAATGCATGACAAACCAAAAAATCTTTTGACATCTGATGCAAAGTTGATACTGTGAACATAGAATTTACGGGTTGTTTCCCCGAAGCAATACCCAAGGACAACGCAACTAACACGCGTTCTTGACTTTCTGACTTTTCTCGTTCCTACTCTTTATTATTATTATTATTATTATTTTATTTTATTTATTTAAATAACAAATAATAATAATAATAATAATTTATTTAAAGTATATAAAAAATTAATTTTAAGTTTTTTATAATTGAATAATAATTTTTTAATATATTTTTAGTTAAATCTTATACTATTTAAATTTGTTCTATATTAATTTTTTTTATAAAAAATAGTTAAAATTATTATAAATTATATATTGATGAGATAAAAATTATTAATAATTTAATTAATTTTTATTAATAAATTAATTTAAAAATATACAATTTAAATAAAAATATAAAAATTAAAAATATAATTATAAAAATTTAAAACCATATTTTCTTATATCTATGTTTTATTCAACCCATTTTATGTTTTGTACCATATATATATATATATATACTCAAGGACAACGCAACTGAAACGTGTTCTTGACTTTCTGACTTTTATCGTTCCTACTCTTTTTATTTATTATTATTATTATTATTTTATTTTATTTTATTTATTTAAACAACAAAAAAAAATAATAATAATAATTTATTTAAGGTATATAAAAAATAAATTTTAAGTTTTTTTATAATTGAATAATAATTTTTTAATATATTTTTAGTTAAATCTTATACTATTTAAATTTGTTCTATATTAATCTTTTTTTTATGAAAAATAGTTAAAATTATTATAAATTATATATTGATGAAATAAAAATTATTAATAATTTAATCAATTTTTATTAACAAATTAATTTAAAAATATATAATTTAAATAAAAATATAAAAATTAAAAATATAATTATAAAAATTTAAAACCATATTTTCTTATATCTATACTCCACTCAACCCATTTTATGTTTTGTATCATATATATATATATATATATATATAGATACATATAATATCTGAATTTATTATATTTATTTAAAAATATATTTTTATTCATATTTTACTTAAAAGAGATTTGAATTTTGATTGTATTTCTAGTTAAAAAATTGAGATTATTTCTTTTTTTTTTAAGTTAATATACAAATAAATTTGCAATTTTGTAGATTACAACAAATATAACTTGACATTTAAAATATAAAAATTTTGTAATTATATAAATTTTTGTTACAAATATATCCTAATCTTAAAACTACTTAACATTTTTTGTTAGTTAATGAATTTAAGAGTTTTTTTTTATTTTTTAAAAACTATTAGTTTTTCTTTTATTTTTCTTAATTATAAGTATTTGTATTTTGTGACTTTTAGATATACATGAATAATTGCTAATATGAATTAAATAAATTATATTTAATATTAGATTATAATTAAGTATACCAAGTATATGTTAAAATTTTTAATGTTACTAAGATGGTGGAGCAAGAAAATACTAATAAAAAGGTAGCTTCTTATGGGGTTAGGGATTTAATTAAAACCTTGCCTCTTTTGATGAAATCTTTTAAAGGAAGTCCAAATTTCATAATCCAAGGGTTTACATGAAGTTATGAATGATGATTAATTCTTACAAGTTACAATATGCACTAAAGGGACCATGCTTTATAACCTAGTCATCAATTGTAAGTAACAATAATTAATCTTGGCCTATAATTGAATTAATTTTATCTAACAAGGAGAATGTTGTTATAGAGCCTAAGTATAAACATATGGTTAATTAGGAGATGTGTAGAAAAATATATCAAAAGGATTTGGGATGCATAGCCTAGTTAATGTTATTGGTGTTAGTCAAAAGGAATTAGGAGATATGAGGTTTAAAGTTTATATGAAATTTCCTTATGGAATATTGACATGCAAAGTAAAACCGATTGGTGATATTCTAATGAGATTTTAAAAAATACAACTTAGGGTAAAAATGAAATGTTTTAAGTTATTGAAATTAATTAAGGAAATAATAGAATTGGTGAACAAAGACAAGTATAAGGATTATAAAAGTTGAATGGGTATGAAAGATGTTAAGTTTAAATAAAAAATGCTTATTAATGTTACTATTGGTGATCCTTTTGGCAACACTTTATACTAGTTACGACAAACAGAAAAAGGGTAATTATATATGTTGTTTGATATGTTGTACTTTATAGTTCAATAATAAAAACGACATCAATTACTCTTGTATCTAACTCTACATGTTAGCATCAATTTAGGTTTACATTTGGTTTTGGGTCTACTTGATCACTTATTCTTTATTTTAGTAATTTGTAATAGCTAAATTATGACTTGGTTAAATGCCAAGTATTGATTATTACACTTATTCAAGAACTATTCCTACAAGTTAAAAGAGTTATTAAAGCATTAGGTACTTATTTAGATGTTAGTTATGATCTTGCCAAATTGAATGCTAGATTTAATGATAAAGGCTCTTCGATGTGATTGGATTTTAAATGAATTATTAAAGAAAAGAATAATCTTACCTAGCTAATGGGTAAACTCCATATTGAAAAGTCATTATTTGGACAAGATGGTTCCTTATTGAATAACTTTAAAAGAAATTTTGTTGTTATCATTATCATAAGAATAACAAGGAGTGGAAAAATAACATTCTTTTATAGAATGGTTTGACATGCAAAAGTTTCAAACATTTGTAGTCTTATAATGGTGACTTTTCCATATGGGATAAACATTGATATAAAGGACATTAATGGATGCAAAGATTTGATGAAATAGTTTTGGTCACCAAAGTTCAACAAGTATTAGAGTGGCATAGCAAAAGTGTATTGTATTATGTCTTTTGCAACAATATTTTTCTTAGGTTCTTTTGGTCAAATTTGGTCATCTTTATGGACAAGGATGTTCTTTAATAGAGGGGAAATAGGCAGCTAGAAATATTATCTCATAGTTGGGATTTTGACAAGGAAAGTAAGTAGAGATGACTTTAGGGGATTCTATCCATTCCAATCTAAATGCCATGTTGACCTTCCCAAAAACTATTTTAAGGCCATATTTTATAAGCTATATTAGATTCCTTTGAGCAAAGCATATGCCATGGAAGATTTACTGGCATTACCTTTAAAGGTTTCAATGATGGAAGAAAATGAAAAGGGAAAAGAATTACTTAAAGAAGGAAATTAGGTGTACGGTTGGTGATGCGGTGAAAATGGAAACAATTAAATTTTGCCTTCTAATTTGCTTCTATTATTAATTAGTTATGATGGTGGGAACTTTTATGTGGAGACTATGAACTTAGATAGTTATGGATGTTTTACTTGAAGTATTTTATGTCTTTTAGTAATAAATTATGACTAGCAAGGGATGCTCTCTTCTTAATAAGCCACATATGCTAGATTTTTTGAAAGGGTCTCTAAAAAGCATAAAAATACTATATATATATATATATATATATATATATATATATATA
>CM034047.1:7355054-7570699 GCA_019804595.1 Bruguiera parviflora
ATATATATATATATATATATATATATATATATATATATATATATATAAAACGAAAATTACTAAATATAATACAATGTTTCATATATTATTATATTTTATGCATTAATATTTTTACATAATAAATATAAATATTACATTATTTGTGTATTTAAGTTAAAAATAATTTAACGGGTTCAACTCTCATTTAAATCAATTAAATTTTAAAATTCTAACATTTTTCGGTTCCCTCGTCTCGGTCCCTGTTAAAAACCTTCTCCTAGGCAAAGAAATCATTAATCGGCTGTCATTTCTCCGGCCCACCCTGCGCCATTTGGACAACAAACTAACATTTTGGGCTTGGGCTTTGCTCTCTTCGGTCTGCTCTGGGTCTGTGGTGTTTTGTGCTGCGCCAAAATGGACCTAAGCCTTTAAAAAGAAACAAAAATTGTCCTTCCACTCGGCTCGGGATCTTTAAAAAAAAAACAAAAACAAAAACAAAAATCCTCTTGAAACGTCGTCGTTGCAGACACACCGCCTCTTCCAATTTAGGGTTTTAATCATGCTGTGAGCTGCGAGCCCCCCCTCTTTCATTTTTCTTTTCTATTTTTTTTTTTTTTTTTTTTTCTTCCGATCCTCTGCAATTTCGGCCCCTTCTCTGCATTCTCTGCATTTCGGGTTGCTTGTTTCTGCAATTGGAAGTTGCAGAGGCAGTAGCCTTCGTGTTTTGCACATTAGGGTATAAAGGTCTCATCTTTGATTAATTCTTTCTTCTGATCTCAATTGGGTGTCCTGTGTCCAAAGCCAATTTTGTTTGTTTAGGGTTTAGGGTTTTAGGGTTTTAGGGTGGTTTTGCCATTCGTCGCCGGTTGGGCTGGTGGTGGACGTGTTAACGAGTGGGAACGTGGCTTGGCGATGAATAGTGTATTCAGTGAACAGATACTTGCTGACAAGCTTTCCAAGCTCAACAGCACCCAGCAGTGTATTGAAAGTATCCTTTTCTCTCTCTTTATTTTTATTTTTATTTTTATTTTTATTTTGTTTATGCTTTCTTTTCCTTCTTCCTTTTGGTTATTGGAATTGAATGCGATTTTATGAGTAGTCGTTACTATTTTGTTTTCGGCACTTTTCTCAGCTACTACACGCGGTGGGAACATCCTGGTGGTTCTATTTTGGGCACAAGTTACTGATTCTTTCTGTTTCTCTGTTAGCTATTTTTGAAAGATTTTTAACTTTTTATCAACTTCCAAGGGCTGCCAACAAAACATTTTATACAAAACCGTAGATAGATGATGCAGCTTCTCGCATTGTATTATTGGTTTTTATTTTCTCCAAGCACAATAGTTTTATGCCTCATTTGCGGATTATCCGAGTTGATATGATATGTGATCCATGGCTTGACGCACATTTAATGATCTGGCTACAATACTCTTCATTTACTACTTGTTCCTCATTGAGTTAAAAGTCAATTACCTCCGTGAATCCACATTTTGCCATTTTAACTCTATCCTATAGCTTTATCGCATTGGTGCATATTTCATCAGAGCAAAGCGGAGCTAGTTGTTGCAACATGGGATAAACAGTTTCACAGTTCAGAGATAGTTCAGAAAGTTCCACTGCTGTATCTTGCAAATGACATCCTCCAGAATAGCAAGCGTAAGGGAAATGAATTTGTCTCTGAGTTTTGGAAGGTTCTTCCGCATGCACTTAAAGATGTTAGTGAGAAAGGTGATGATTCTGGCAGGAGTGTTGTCTCTAGATTGGTAAGCTGATATTTGTCTTTGTTTGGCAATTGGTGAAACTGATCTTCAAACAGATACTCTATAGAGTTTTCAGAGGAGATTATATATTATAATTACCATTGTTAAGATTTAAAGAGAAACTTTTATTGTTTCTGGACCATCAGGGGTCCAACCTATTTTTGAATTTTTTAGTTTTTTTCTTAGACTATGATAACATGATATTGAATATCTGGGTGGCTAGCCCATGTTTATTGGTGTTTAGCTGAATGTCAGAATGTGAATGCCATTCTGGTCGACATCAGTGCTAAAACAATCCAAAAAAAGAAGAGGTACAAAAGGAAGCTAACCAATAGGTTTATTGCTTTAGCATTCACCAAAGCACAATGGGCTACTATGGTGCTACTAAATGTTATCAATAGTGTTGTGAAGTCTTAAAGGTGGAATAAGAGGGCTCAGTTTGTCAAATTAGTGTGTACTTATTTATCAGGTAAATATATGGGAAGAAAGGAGGGTATTTGGATCTCGAGCCCAGAGACTCAAGGAGGTAATGCTTGGTGAAGATCCACTGCAGCCGCTGGATTTTAGCAAAAAACGTTCGCGTGCTGTCAAAATTGTGAGACGGGACTCCCGGTCCATTAGAACGGTCAGTTCCAGGGCATCATTTTCCATTCATTTCTTTTTTCCCTCCCAAATTTTTCAAAGGTTCAGATTTTGCCTACGTGTGTAAGTACATGTACAGGCACATTTGGGTCAGACTTCCTTTTTAAGCTTAGGTAGTTTGTGCAAATGGCTTTTCTATTTCTTTTCTCTTGATTTTAACTCTTCTTCTTTGAAATGAATCTCATTGCCGTAATTTTAAATGGATAACAGAAGCTTCCCATTGGGGGTGCTGCGGAAAAGATAGTATCAGCATTTCACTTGGTGGATAGTGAACGTAACAATGAAGAGGTCGAGATGAGTAATTGCAAGGCTGCAGTTCATCGTGTAAGGAAGATGGAGAAAGATCTTGATATTGCCTGTAGTAATGGTAAGCCCAGTACAATGATGCCAATAGAGCAATGCAGATTGGAATGGTAGTGACACAATATTCTCCAGCCATTTCTGTATTATGTCTCCCTCTGGTGGGCTTCAGACCTCCTGCTTTGATTTGTGTCTTAAGCATAATTTGGTTACTCTTCAGGAAAAGATCCAAAACGAAAGACTTTGGCTAAAGAATTAGGGGAGGAAGAAAATCTTTTGAAGCAATGTATTAAGAAACTGCACTCAGTTGAAGCAAGTAGGGTTGCTCTTGTAGCTCAATTGAAGGAAGCTCTACATGAACAGGTATTGATTCTACTATCTCTTTTAGAGGATTTTTTAAATGTGCTCATTTATTCATTTATTTAAATAATCAGCATATATGATCATATGTGCCTATATCTTGATTTATTCTTTTTCCCCATCCCCTTCCCCCCTTAAGGAATCCGAACTGGAGAACGTTCGAACTCATATTCAGGTATGTGATTCGTTCTTCATGCTTTAAAATGGTTGTGTTTGTATATGATAAGTTATGATGAGCAGCATTCATGTTTTAGATGCATGCTACACAATTATCCCAATTAACTTTTCATAACCCCTCATGGTTTATGGGATTCATGCATTTCTTGACTTCATGTGGCCTGCTCACTTTTCAATTGCTCTTTTCAATTTGGGTAATAGCTTTTGAAAAATTGCTATGAGTGTTACCTTTTCAAGCCTAACAATCCAATGAAGAGTACTACCAAGATATGCTGTGGTTTATCCTTGCAACCCATCTATGAATGCAAAAGTTCCATATGATGGTAAATCGACTCAGCATTTAATTTCTATTGCTTTTATTGCAGTGGTTTTTACACCACTAGTATACATTGAGGATCTGTCTAATTCAATAACTATAACCCTAAAATTTGCTGCTTCGGAATGTGAATGTGTCACAACTTGCTAGTAGCCTCTGGTTTTTGACTTGGGGGAAAATTGCAATTGATGTGTATACCTGAAGTCATTATGTCTATGATTACTGCCATATTTCAATATGGCAAGTGTTGACAGACAATTATTTAACGCAATACATTTTGTGAACTTCAGGTAGCTCAAGTACAGGCAGAGGAAGCCATTAGCATGCAGAAGTGGCTCAATGATGAAAATTATGTAGCAAAAGCATCCACAGCAACAACCCTTCCAGTCAATACAAATGCAATATCTGGACAAACGCCTAAGAGGACAGCAGCAGCTATTGCTGCCGAGGTTGCAGATAAGCTTGCTGCATCCAGCTCCTCTCAAATGATAATGCACTCAGTTCTTTCTACATTTGCTGCACAAGAAGCAAAGAATGCTTGCTTAACTGAATTCTCAACGCCTTCCAATTCATATACAACCATGACCATCAATTCAGTTACTGAATCACTGTCAAAACCTGGAAATGCCTTTTCTGTTTCAGATCCCAATATTTTTATGCCTGCACAATCAGTCACTGCTCCATTGAATCATTCATATCAATCAACTATGTTGCCTCAGCCAAGCATGCAGAACCAGGCCACTAGTTCTCAAACTCAATTTAACATGCTTCCAAACCCACCCTCCCAGCAATATTTACAACCATCGGGGGGGATTATGACATCATATGGTTATGGTGCTCCTTTGTCTCCAGGACCACCTCTACCCCCTCCTTATGTGGTAAGCCCAATGGTGCCTTTGACTCAACAACCTTCTCAAATAACTCAGCAGCAACCAATACTCTTGGCACCGCAGCAGGGTCCAGTAACTCAGCAACAACAAATAGCTCTGACTCAACAGTCTCAGGGTCCCAGTTTCCGGCCTCTTCGGCCAACTGGAATGGTGTACTACACTCAACCTCCCCATTCTTAGTACTGCTCCTTTTGGTAGGTAGACAGCATAATCAATGCTACAGTGACCCCAGGCAGAATCAGTTTGAGCATTTGCAAATGTTGTCTGTGCAACTCACAGTATTCAGACCAATACTTCCTATAGGGGCCCACATAATGACCAGTAGCTGCCTTTTTTCGGGGTGAGTGATTTTCCTCTCCACGTATGGGGGCAAGAGGAAGGAGGAAGATGTCTGAGTGCACATGAGAGGGGACGAAGTTAAAGCGATGTTTTGAAATGAAGTGAATACACGGGGTGGGGGAACAAATAAAAGAAAGGCAGAAAGGGATGGTAACTTGTTCGGGGAACGACGCAAATTGAAGGGCAGTTCTTCACCTTTTGCGGGGCACAAGGTGTCCTCTCCCCCTGGTCGAAGGGATTTCTTGTTTATCTAACCAAGCATGTTCGTGATTGGGTCGATCTCTCGGTGGAGACAGGCAGGCTAAATGAAAAGTTGAGACCTTTGAAGTGGGATTACTAAAAGTAGAAAGAATATTAGATTTGTTTTATTGATAATATTTTTCACATATATATATGTATATATATATATATATATGTTAGTGTCGCCGTTCTGTTCTTGCTACGTTGAAAGAGCATAAGATGAGCGAGAGCATGTTCACCCAAGGTCGTCAAAAAACTTGGGCAAATTGAGGCTACAGATACATGCAAATGATGATCCCTAACTCATAATTAGATGGATTGATGGGTAAATAGATAGTAAAACATCACATTAGTTTTACAAACTATGAGTCACAGATAACTTTCCTGAGCTCGCATTTTAAGAATTTCAAGGTGAGCCGACTCTATATCTACCGTACTTATTTTGCATGATATTGTTTGGAGTCGTGATTTCCAGGTTGGGAATTTCAATTTAAAGTTAATAAGCGGTATTCGTCTACTTTATTTATATTTTGCTTTGTTTGGCATAAATTGATAGAGATGATCGTCAAAAATAGAAAGTCAGTCATATAAGTGTAAGGTGTTCAAGTTGGAATTGTTATGCTTGAAGAATATCAATTGGCACCTCCAAAGGTGCGTCGATTATTTTAACTTTTTATTTTTTGGGTTTTTTGTGGTTTGTAATTTTACTCCGCTTTAATCTCTATCATTTCTTTTTTTCCAGTGCCATTTTTTGGAGCCATGCTGGAAGATGCTTGTATCATATTTAAACATCTGCGTGGCACTTTTATCTTAATATGCTGGCCTCTCATTGTCATGGGATTATTGTGTTGGTTAATCTGGAAGTAGATGAGAGACCGTAAAGTTTATGTTGGGATAGATCAGTTGGTGGCAACGGAGGAGATGCTGACTACAATGAAGTGCCATTAGCCGCACCCAAATACTGGGAACGCATAACATTGCAAGGAAGCAAAATGATTGCAAAGCATACAATCAAAATAGAATTGCTGCGAAATAACAAAGCCAGAAAATCTTCTGGGCATTAGTGTTCGTGTGGGAATTGTAATTGTTCCAGGTGTTAATGCTTTGTTGCCTTTCTAGTTAGAGGCCACTGGGCATGGCTTGAGCTACATATTTTTCTGACTTCGCCTATACTTGTCCAACCATCATGCATCACTTGTAACCGAGGCAAATACCATATCTTCCCCAGGTTCTGAAATGGGTCTTTATGATTTCAGTCAAAGAGGTAGCATCTCTATCTCCAATGTGACGCCTACGATTCTAAATGATAAAGTGAAGATATGTTAATTTGACAGTTTATTGGCAGAAAACATTGCCTTATTTATGATTTTATTTACTTGCCTTAATTTTCTTGTTGTCCTTGTCACTTTGGGATCTCAAGGCAAACTTGAATAAATGGTGAACGTTGGTCTTAATTTTGCTGAAATTAGAGCTATCGGCGATTGATGCAATGTCCTTGATGAATTCTTGTATGCAAGCCTTTGTCATTTTTGTGTCTCAATTAATTTGCATGACTTGAAACATTGAGTCCTTAAAATATTCATCTTGCTTAAAGTATAAGTTATTCTATACAAATTTATATGTCTTTTAAGTTATGTAAGCTTTAGCTTTTGGTGCAATTCAAACAAAGATGTCTAATTGTTACATGATATTAAATAATAATTTTTCTTAACGTATTGTTGGCATCTACTTTCAATGATGTCATGGAAGGTCGGAGAATATTTACATTTTTTTATTTGATAAGTTATCATCATATAATTTTATTTTTGTTATTAATTATATATATATATATATATATATAATTGATATAAAAAGTTTAGTAAGCATTTGTTTGAAATTTTTATTTTAATAAAATATTTTTTAATTGATGATAGCTCCTACACTATATAATACTTGTATAGATAAATTTTATATTATAGTTATTAATAATAGTGTGTTAGTCTTTTTTTAAGAGATATTAGAGATATTAGTTTGGATCATAAGTTTTTTATTTATAAATAATTATAATATAATTTTTAATAAATTTTTGTTATATTAGAACAGTATAATAATATTAATTAGTTTTTTTTTATTTTAAAATTTTTAAATTACATAATAAGTATTTTTTTATATAAAAAGATATGACAAATCTTATATATAAAAAAGTTATATATTTACCTCTTATATAATATTAATTAAGTTTTACTCTCTCATTTAAAAATTAATTATCAAACAAACAATCATTACAATGTAATTAAACTTATTTTGTAATTTATAACTTTAGTGTGACCCTCTTAATAATTAATTATAAACGTTAATTTATGCATAACCTCAATTTTTTTTGTAACCACTAATTTAGTTAGCATATCGGTAAGATTCTCTATATTGTCTAATTTAACAATTGGAGGGAAGATTTCAATTTAATCAATACTTTCTTTTGTTTTAAAATCTCTTTACAACCAATATTACCTTATATCTTTTACTATCATCATATTCTTCTTTAACTCAATAAACCTATTTATTGTTTAGTATCTTTTTGCCTTTTGGTAATTGGTTTAATTCCCACATATAATTTTTTTTATAATAAACTCATTTATTCTTTTATAGCTAACTTTTAATTAGTAGAATCTTTAATTTATATTATTTCATCAATGATTTTTAACTCACATTTATCAGTCAATAGTAAATAATACAAGGATTAAGAGAACCATTATGAAAATTTAGATATTTTACCATATTTCTTCACTTGTGCTCCTGATATCAAAGGTTCTTATTATGCAAAAATGTTTTTAGGATTTTTTAACTTTCTTTTACCCATATCATTTGCTAAATTTTCATCTTAATATATCTTCCTTTTTTGGCATACTTTTTTACATTATCAAATTTTGCAACATGTATGTTTTTATAAATAATATTTTCATTAAATATGATATCTTTACTTATAATGATTTTTTTTATTTTAATCATCTAAAAAAAATCTAAATTCATTAATTTTATTCCCAATAAAAAAATACTTATAAAATTTAGAATCTAATTTAACCCTCTCATTAGAATTGTGTATATAAAAAATGCAGTTAAAGAATTTTAAATATAAAAAATTTACCTTTTTATCTATCTAATCCTACTCTAATAGTTCCTTTTTTAAAGAAATAGATGGTTTTTAATTAATCAAATAAATTACAGTGTTGATGACATCAACCCAAAATATCTTTAGTAATCCAACATATATTTTCATTAGTTGCATAAAAATTCTATCATTTCCCCTATCATTTCAAATCTTAAGCATATTACATTTGCACTAACTTTATTTTTTACTTATTTTTTTCACTTCTTAAAAGTTATAACTACTTTAAATTTATTTTTTAAAAAAAATAAACTCATACCTTTGGAGTGAAAAGTAATCAATGAATATGACATAATAGAATGAACTACTTAGAAATGCTACTGGAGACAAATCTCAAATATTAATGTGCACAAACTTTAACTATGCTATGCAAATCTCAATAAAATACTATAATAAAAAAATATAATTAGATATTAACAAATATAGTTAAGAGCATATTGCATAATTCCCTTGTACCTAAGTCTTTGTAGACTTAAGTAGTCAAAATCATAACATACTTATTAAATAAAGTTTTTAGTAAGGTAATTCAAAAAGCTCTTTTTGAACAAGAAAAAAAAACTTTATTTAAGATATATACATTTTTAGGGTTATTTAGTTAAATTAAGGACTTATAATTCACGAAAAAGGAAATTAGAATTTTCAAATGATTAGTGATTATTTTACTTATTGCTTAAATAAATTTAAAAGTTATATATTTTATTACTCAAATTATAATTTAAAAAATATAAAAATTTGTAATGTAAAATTTATTAAGAATAATAAAATCAGTGAAAGTAAAGAAAGTCATAATAGATATAATAAGATTTAAGTAAATATTATTTTATTTATAATAATTTCATTAGATACTGTTATATCAAATGTTGTTTAAGAAATCAAAAGATTAATGAAACTAGTTCATAAATGAGTAACGCATATGAATTATAATAGATGATATTAAAAAAATTTTAAAGAGAAAAAAGATCATCCATTCTAGATTATTATATATTTTATTTATAAAAGTCAAATTCTTAATGTTGAAATTAATAAGAGTCTAAATTCATTTTCATAGATCATGGAAAATATTAAATCTAATAAATAACATTTTTCTTATGAAAGATGAATTAAAATTCATAAAAAGAAGCAAAATCTAGGATTTTGCAAATTATGAAAATGTTACAAAAAACTTAAAAGTGTAAATGAATTTTTAAGACAACATGAGACTTTAATGATAACATTAAAGATATAAAATTAGGTTTCTTGCTAATGATTATAATCAAAAGAATAATATTACTAATGCAAAGACATTTTATCTTATCTTAAATAAAGATTTATTAAGTAGAATTATGATATTGGTAACTTACTATATTTTAAAATTATACTAAATAAAAATTAAAATTATCTTTTATGATATAAATATTGGAAAGAAAATTTATATGGATAAATCTAAGAGATTTTTCATAAAATGTAAAATTTAAAAGGCTTCTAAATTAAGGAAGTCAATGTATAAACTAAAACAAACATTCTAACAATCGTTAAAAATTAAAATATTTCATAATAAATCACAAGTATTATTAAAATTGTCTTTAAAAAATTATATTAATATTTTTCAAAATTCTATATGAGTAAATAGTCTCTTGAAATTACTCCTATACATAAAAATGGTAAGCTTAATTTTAGATAATATTTCAAGAATGATTTACAATATATATAAATGAAATTATTCCTATGCTTTTATTGATTGATAGTTTAATATATTTACAAATTTGTACTAAATTAAATACGTTTTTTTGCAATCAAGATTTTAGGTAAGTATCAAAGTGATTAAATTTATATAACTAAAAATTTGTAAAGAAAATACTTAGATACTTATAACAAATAAAAAATTATATGTTCACTTGCAAAAATTTTAATTATTTATAAATAATTAGATAACTTTGTTAAATGTCTTGACAACATAAAGTTAAGATTTAATTATATGTTTTTATTAAGGAAAATGAGTGACATTATATAATAACATAAAAGAGTCTATTATTATTCTATCTATTATAAAAATATAGTTTATAACATAATTTAAAATTGTAATTTGTATATTATGGTTGTAAAATTTTATTTCAAGACTTATAATTATTAATAGTATTATCAAATTGCTAAAAATTTATTATAATAATTCTATAATAGTTTTAATCTTTAAGTGTTACAAATATTTTAGAAGTATTATGTATATGGAAATAAATTATTTATCATTAAAAAAAATTAGAAACAAATAATATCAACATTAACACCAATCTTATGATTACACATCCTCTAAAAAAAGATTATTACTCAAAATATTTAATAAACATGTTGAAAGAATAAGAATTTTAAACACATTACTAATATTAGATTACAATTCAATTAAGTTTATTTATTTAATGTTCAGAGCTCACTTATATGTATTTTTCTTTTTTTTTTGTCCTTTTAGTCTTTTATTAATATACATAATTGATAATGTTGATAGAAAAAATTTTCTAATAAAAAAAATTAAAATTGAATCATTATTATAATCTTTATTAAAATTATATTGAGTAAAAATTTAATATTATAATATATAAAAAAAATTTTATTTAGGAAATAACATTCTAGTGCCACGACATGCATGTATTAATATTCTAACTTTATAATTGTATAATGTTATAGCCAATATATGAAAGGTTTAAGCATAATATTTGTACACATTATTCTCTTCTTATTAAATAATAAAAGTAATGTCATATACACTAAATGTGAGAATGTAAGACATATAATGATCTATATGATATTTAAGTGTACTTTATTAAATATTAATTTATTTAATAAAATTATAAATAATTTAGTAATTATATTAGATGCTTAAATCATATTGAGTAGTAAAGACATATAACTCTTAATTAAAACTTTTTATAAGTCAAGAAACATTACTCTTGACAAGTTTTAATGAAATACAACACTTACAATTTATAAATAAGAATCTCGTCCTCTCTCAAACCGTACAATAACAAAATCTTAGTGAATATAATTACAATTAAAACAATATATTTTTTCTATAAGTGAAGAAGAGATGAAGACGAGAAACCATACCTCATCAATTTTTTACATTAAAGATTTTACAAGTTCTAAATAAATTTAAATATATATTTTTTAACTTATGTAGAAATCATAAAATTCTAAGATCCATTGTTAAAGTTTTTATACCCAGTTGTGTAGAAATCATAATGTATAAATTTAATTATGTCTTTTAATGAAAATGTAACAAAAAAAAGAAATTATTTAATTTTAAATGACTGTTTTTATTGTCTAATTTAATTTATTATTATTATTATTATTATTATTATCATTTTGCTAAAGTAATATACTTTTAAAAAGAGATTAAGACATTTTAAAAGCATCAACATTGCGGATCGTATAGGCATGCAATATTATTATGATTATAAAAGTTGTTGGTAACGACTTAGAAGGCTTCTATTTGGCTGTGAACCAGTTTTCTTCAAAGAAATCAAAATAATGTTTTGCAAAACTCTGTGTTGAAAGGAAATGAGTCGTTGTAGAAGCCATGAATTTGTGTTGGCACCGAGAAAATCAAAACAATACAATTCCTTTTGAACGTATCTCGGAGTAACTCGAAGAACGTTATGAAAAATTCTTATAAACATTGAATAACTCTTAGTAGTAAAAAATAACAAATAACCAAAAGAATCATGAATAAAAGAGTATAAACATTAAAAAAAAAATAAAGAAAATAAGAAATTAAGCCAGACGCTTTCGTCGCTCTTCTGAAACCCAATCGAGCAATCAAAGTTCCAATCCTATTCAAAATCCTGTCGTCCCTACCTTCATTTTTTCTTTTCTTAAGATATTCAGTAGCCTCATTTTTTGCCGGATAATGCATACCTCAACTAAAATATTTTTAAAACTAATACCTATCTCATATATATATATATATATATATTTGTCACTTTAAGTATTTTATTATCTCGTTAAATGTCAGTTCGTCAATACGGCGGGCGAAGGCGGGCGAAGACGGTTTAGTTGACTTCTTGAGCGGGATAGTGAAAGAAGGTGGTTTTATTCATGCATTAGATAAGAACTGCCATTTTATGTCCATTATTATTATTATTAGGCTACTACTGCAAAGAAAAATTAAAAAAAAAATATATATATATATATATATATATATATATATATATATATATATATAGATAAAGCCTTTATTAGCCAACT
Source organism: Bruguiera parviflora (assembly GCA_019804595.1). Classification (NCBI taxonomy): domain Eukaryota; kingdom Viridiplantae; phylum Streptophyta; class Magnoliopsida; order Malpighiales; family Rhizophoraceae; genus Bruguiera; species Bruguiera parviflora. The sequence goes on from CM034047.1 coordinate 7,367,412, forward strand.
GTTATTTTAATTTTTAAAACAATTGGACAGAAAGTGCCTATTTGATGAACATCTTCCAAATCAGAAACCTTTAGGAAATTATGCACATCGGTTTAACTTGGTAAATTGAATATATATCGGCATCTCGTAAGAAAATTTGAGTGATCGAGTCAAATTAATCTCGAGTTTGAATTGAGTTATGAAAATAGATTCAATACATTGTGTTGAACTTAATCTATAATTTTCGTTGCTTAAATATGAAAGATGATATGCTGGTGTTTAGTGGGAGGTTAATGTTTTTCTAATTTTATTGATTAACGACTGCTGATGACAAAATGAATAAATGATCTTATAATTTTTCTTTGGAACATATTGGAGCAAAGTGCAGATATTTGATACACAAAGGGACAGAGCTGGTAGTGCGCAAGCATACATCTTTTTCAAGCAATAAATGGAACGTGAGGTCAAGCTTCAGAATTATTTATTCGCATTATAGGGCGCCGGCAAAAAAGACGGGCATCTTATTTACCGTTCCCAACGATAATGCACTACGCCAACAAAAAAAAAAAAAAAAAAAAAAGTCCAATGTAAAGTCTATTTAATTTTTATTTAATTTAAGGAAAAAAGAAGTTAACAAGTACAGTTAATTTTGAAAAGAATAAGAAAGTCTATTGACCAATGGAAGAGTAACCATGCATTTGCCCTTTCTAGCTTAATGCAAAATCGTATTGAACAAACTAAACATAATAAGAAATTATTTAGCATCAAAACAATGCTTTTTTTTTTTATAGTTATAATTGGATAAATAAGATTAGACCCCCGAGGATATAGTCCCCTGATAAACAAGATATGTCTTGGAAAGTCATTAAATATATTAAATAATTAGCCTCTGCCTCCAAAAATTGACAACAAGTAAACAAAAAATCGCAAAAGATCGATTTTGTCGCCTCATAATTGCACCCACCCTCCATTCTTCTGGTTCTTGTCTTCGGGTTTACCCGTGAAATGGGTGGACAGATAGACACATGACATGCATTTGACAGCTCGGCCTAGACGGACCATTTCTTAAAAGAGTATCGAATCACTTTCTGAACTTATGTGTGTTTGCAATGAGCAATATTAGTTTTTTTTTTCTTTTTTTTTAATAAAAAAAACTCATACACACACACACACACACACACACACACACACACACACAAGAAAAAGAGCATGAAAAAAGAGATGAAGAAAATAATATCCCAATTTTTATTTTTTTGTTACGAAATTTATAAATCATTTACTCTAAGAAAAGTGGTTTTAATAAAAATTAAAAAAAAATATATAGTATGATAGATAAAACACCTCAAAAAGTAGTTGAATAAATTCTTCTTTTTTTTTTTTCTATCAGAAACTAAAACATCATAACAAATAATTGCTTAAGTTATACATAATTGAAAGATAGAAAAGTTAATAAAATTAAACAGATATTTCACACATAGCGTGAGAATTAGGTTCTACTCTACTCGTGTCTGTGTTGCTTTGTATTGCATCTATACGTTATAATTATAATTCACTCTCAAGGCACAAATGCTACTTACGTTTGTTTACTTTCCTTTTCCAGTTAGGTTTTATTTGTATAATTCGCATAAAAACTCATCTAAGTATATACATAAATTGCCAGAAAAATCGGTGGAAGCAAACACAACTTCCAACGCGGGGCTCCCTGATTTTGATGTTTTTTAAGTATTTCACTGGAGCTGTTGGCGTTTTATTGAATATCTTGTCTGAGGAAGACGTTGCTAATCTCACATTCGAGTTATATAAGCCATGAATGCAACTCGACCTAATTTTACACTCTTCCAGTCGATTAAAACATGTTTCGGCTAAATATTATGTCACCCACATAAGCTATCAAGGTGATCGTTTGGATTTAAATAATCCAACAACAGGTTTCTTATATAATAATAATAATAATAATAATAATAATAATAAGAGAAAAACTTACCGACTTGATCGAATGATTGAATATGTCTGTATTGTAATAGAATTCAATTATTTTGTTTATGAAATTAAATTATTAGATTTGATATATGCGTTTCAAAATAACTAGTACATACGACGCACTTTTAGTGGATTGAATTCCTACTGTCCATCGTAAGAGCATCGCCAATCTCACAAAGTTTATTCACAAATTCCTTAAACATCGTGACTGATGGAATTCAAACTAATCGAGCGAAATAGATTCGGATTGGATCTGTTCAAATGTCACGAGTTTGTACCATACCAAATGCAACCTACAGGGAGACGTATGGAGTTTATTTTTAGGGGGTTAGACTTGTGGGGATCAATCATCTCGAGCAGTTTTGTGGCTTTCCACGCGTCGCCACCTCATTTTGGTTGCATGCATTTTAGGTGAGCACGGGAGTGACCTTAAATGTTCCAAATTTAATGAGGTTTGAAACAGCTACAAAGACAAAAGTCTGCTTCCTATGTATAGGGGTGATAAAAATGCACCGGACAGTTTCACCCCTTGCCAACCATGGAGGTGCTTTATGAATTACTCTCCAGCTTTTGCTCCATGACCCTACTCTTCCTCGCTTTTCTATTCGTAGAAGCCATTAACTTCTTCCTCCCCCTCATCGGAATCGCCAGAAACTCGGGCAAGAGTGTCGTCACCTCCGCCGAGTATCTTAAACTCGTAGAAGCAGAAAATCCAGCAATTTTCTACACAGAAGCATTGTGGGAGCGGAAGGGATCCACAGGCTGCATGGTTTGCTTGTCCGAGTTTTCGGAAGGCGAGAGGCTCAGGAAATTGAGATGCGGCCACACCTTCCACAAGGATTGCCTCGACCCATGGTTGCAACGATTTTTCGCTACGTGCCCGCTTTGCCGGGCCAAGGTCTTGCCGGAAGAGATTGCGGTTGGTCACCGTCGCCGAAATCAGATGCTAGACGACGAGATGGATGAAGAGAATACGTATTTGTTTGCAGCATGTATGCTTTGGTAAATAGCCCCACATCAGAATTTATGATTATTATTATTATTATTACTAGGATTATTATTATTATTATTATTAGGATTATTACTTTGATTAAGTCAAGAAAGTAATTTGTGAATATATATATTAACTATTTATGGATCAAAACTGAAAAATAATTTATTAACATTCTCGTTCTACTCATTCCGCAAGAATATTTCAATTGCTTGCTCTCCAGAATATACATACATATATTTTGGTCGAGGCACACGGATTGAGATGGGGTCATGCGCACCAAGCCACTTATATAATATAAATATATAATCTAAGTGGCTTGAGTTTACATTTTTTAACGCACATCTCTAGTTTTTAATCCGGTGCTACGAATTCCTGCGTTTCTTAATTTTCGCAATCAATCTAGTTTTTTAATGGATACAATATCACATGTCACGTTAAGATTACTATTTTGATTCTTTGTCCAGTAAAAAACCGAGAAAATATTTAAAGATTACCCATCTTTTTAATTTGTCCTCTCTTTTTTTGTACAAGTATTTTCTTCGGATAAGTCTCGAATTTTTAAAGCTGAAAACGGTAATTGAACGATTGATTTTAGTTTTTCCAATAATATACAGAATATTGAATTTTGATTTAATTATAATAGTTGCGGTCCGGCTTGTTCCGTCGGAGAGTCAACGAGTGAAAGCATGTCCGTGGATTGTGTTCGAATGCCGCTGCTTATGGTGTAGGCTTTTCCCTTTGTTCCCTCTCTAATACTGCTTATGTATAGATTTTGGAAGCTTTTTTTTTTTTTGCCTCCCAAATACGTGCTAGTAACTGCATTGAGATGGTGTCCTGTGCAACACAATAAACATAAAGACTAGGTTAAATGCTCGTGAATTCTAAGTCTGAGCATTCATTGTAGCATTTAACAACATTCAAGAGTTCTTTCATCTTGATTGGAAAATCTCACTTAAAAAAATGTGATGATGTGATATGATTACTAATTTTGACCCAAATAAATGAAATTTGATTATTAAACTTAAATGTGAACCAAATGTATTTGAATGTACTATCTCGTGGAATCAATTAAAATCCACCACCAACAAACACAAGCGCGCGCACAAAAAAAAAAAAAAAAAAAGGATTTTTACAAGACAATAAAATTCTACTAGCTCACTCGGCCTCATTTAAAATATTTATATCATTTTTAAAAATTTATATGAATATCTTAAAAGGTTAAAGTGTGATCAAAATATTATGAAAACACTCGAAAAATATTTTGTAATCCCAAAAGCTCAACTTCATTTCGTAGAGAGAAGAAAAGGTGGGAGATATCAACTTTTACAATATTTGTTAGGCGTTGAAGTAGAAAAATTACACCTTCAACTTAGTTATAAACTAATCCTTCATGTGGGAACAATGTCTTTGTTGTCATGACAAATCAAAAAAAAAACCAACTGCAGTTTTGGCCATGCATTCTTTGAGTTATTTAATAATATGGAATTGCCCTCTTATCTAAGTACGTAAAAAACCTCAAAAACTTAAGAACACCACCATTAGTCAAGGCCCAAAAAGGTTGCAATCGCATCTATTCTGGATTCGAGATGATAATTAGTAAAACGGTTGATAATCACAACAATTACGTTATAAAAATCTTAAAAATTTGGGTTAAAAAAAGGACTTTTGCCCTTTTCCAAGTATCATAGAACGAACTCCGTCCGTATTCAATGTTGATGCCACCACATAAAATATCCTATTATCCTGTAAATAACAGATGTATAAAATAGAGTTTGTGGCTGAATCGAATAGACATGTGAGAGCAAAGCAAAACACATATCTTGAGTACATAATGACCCTTCGATTAAAAATAGAGTAAAAGATAATTATCAGAAAATCTCAAAAGACATAAAATTAGAATGTGCCAAACATATGGAGCAGAGGCAGAAGAGGCTTAATAGGATAGAAGAAAACTAAGAATTAATTAATCAACATTTTCAGTTTCCTAAAAATTGATTTCGGTTTTCATCTTTTAAATTTTCCTATTTTAAGTATTCCAAACAACCGATTTTAATAGATACTATTTTTCTATTAATAAGTATCCCTTAATCTTTATATTTTCACAAAACTAAAAATCAAATGTAACGAGTCGGAAACACCTCAAAATATTCTAAAATAACCAAAGAGCTGTGCCATGTGACAGTTATTTGTCATAAAAACTATATATATATATATATATGGAACAAAAGAATTAAATTACTATATAAATTAAATTGAGTTCTGTTTTAGATATATATGGTTTCGTCTGGAAAAAATGTTAATATTATTCCTTTTCTGTTGCCTTTATACGGAATCCATGTTCCACAAGGATCCAAACGTTGGGACATAAATGCAAGGGAAAAAGAAGAAAAAAAAAAAAAAAAAGAGCAATTGGGGGAAACTAAATAACATTGGGACAAACAAAAAGGATGGAAATCACAATTTAAGTTGTTCACATATACTGATCTACGTTTGTCTCAAAATTCAAGTTAATAAGTAAAAAATATATATATTTATAAATATTATAAATTAGATCATATTTTTATTTTTAAGTAATGTGAAGCTTTATATTCTTAATATATCTTCTCAACAGGCGCTAAGTTCGATTAGTGTGCAACACAATGAAACCAAACTAAATAGACTAAATTCTAGTATTATGCCCAATAAACGCGTATTAGTGATGGAGGTTGAATTTGCATCCTGAAAAATGAGAGACGGCAAAGCGACCTACGACCTCCAGCTCTGTTGTTCCAACAAAAAGATCCACAGGGCTCATTTGATCTTTAGTCAAATTTGATCTCTCTGTTTTTCATTCTTTCGCAAAGAAGGGTTGTTGTTTGAGAGTCATTTTCTTCGTAGGCCAATTATTTATTTATTTATTTATTTATTTATTTAGGTACATTTATAGTTGACATTGTAGTCTTGAAAAGGATAACACTGAATTGTATTTTAATCTTTTCGGCGAGTTTCTCTGGTTTAAGTTATAGACGAGATCTGAATGAGATCTTTACACAACAGGGTGTTGAATATTTAAATATCTTACGTCAATTAGTGATTAAATTGATTGATTTACATTTGTTTTTGGATATTCTTATACCAAAGGCTTGCACCATTGGCAATATTATTATACCGAAGGTGTATTAATATTTGCATTATTGTGAGATCTCGACGCGTTTCCTCTCTCCTATTGATTCAGGCGTCCAACTCCAACTTAAATCTGATCCAAACTTCAAGCCTTTCAACTACTACTTGATTTGTTTGGTACGGCTGCCAATCATGGAAGAAAAAAGAGGGAAAATTATAAAAATAAGGTTAGTTTTTATTATGTAAGAAGAAAAAAAAAATCACTAGGTTCACTTCTTAGCCAACAATTAAATTTTTTTAGAAAAAATTCCAAAAAATACAGATTTTTTATTTTTTTTTTTACATTTCTATATTTAAATATTTATTTATGCCAAAAATTCTCCAACTCATCTCATTCTCAAATTAATTTTTTTTCTAACTCTTTTATTTTTTTTGTAAAATAAATTTTTATTTTGTACATTTTATATAATTAGAGGCCAATATTTAATCATGACTGTGTAGGGTATAAAACATAAATCCATTCACTAAAAATTTCAACATAAAAAGACCGCATTATTTGTTAAAATTTTTTTTAATAAATTTATCATCATTAAAAATATAAATTATATTAAATTTAGAAATTAAATATATTTATATAAATAATATAATTAAATATGTAAAAGTTGAAACCATTAATGCGTATAAAAAGTTTGCCTAGCAATCAATTTCTCCATTGCCTTTCAATGTCATGATTCATGCTTGTCTCATCCGCTTCTAGAAGAATACCCACATGACTGCCCAATGCCCCCGCGGTAGATTCTCAGTCGTGGCATTGAAAGGCAAATTGTAGGCTCGAATCAAGAATGGCACTACCAATAAGTTCACTTTGGACGACTGTTCATTTCCGGTGATTTCTTTCGGAATTGGGATTTGCTTACCAAAAGACCAGGGGTCTGATATCTGCTACGCTGGCAAAGTGAAAGCTAAAAAGATTAGAATCTAATTCTTTAGCTTCCATACCTGTTTTTTGAAGTGTTGGTACCAGTTTTATGGTATTGAACAGAGCTCGGACGTTGGAAGCTTTCTGAGTTCAAAGGCTCCAAAGAAGACGATTACACGATGAGGCATTATTTTGGGGCTCCGTAAAAGTCCAAAACAACATCAATAGCATCATCTTCTTGGTCCATTGTTGGAAGAAGGAACTGAGCTCCTGAGAATCGATGAGAAAAAGGCAGCAAAAACAGAGGACTTTCCCTCTTAGCAAGAGAAATAAGACGTACTTCAATAGAGTCGAAGGGCTACTGCAATAGAGCCTACAATGGCCGTTGTCTTCTACGGTTTGCATAATGTGATGGTTACTATTCTCTCAGGTTGTCGTGTAAAGGAAATTCCTATGCTGGTGGGTAGTCCTGTTTTTTGAACCATCTTTGAAGAGAGCCTTTTCTTGGCTGGGGTGTATAGTGGTGTGTGCCAAAATCAATATTAGATCTTTACATGCAACTGGTAGGCCTCGTCCATGGTAAGGCATAAAAACACCTATGGATGATCTTTCGCACAATTTTATGGACAATCTGGCTCAAAAGAAACGAGCTTACGTTCAGTGGAGACCAACCCAAATGGGAGACACTTCCAGACTTGGTGTTAATGAAGCTTTGCTTTTGGCTCAAAGGGACAAATGCAACGCTGCCCGCTTATGGCCAACCATTGGACGTCTCGTCTGATGCTTTAACACAATGGATGGTTACAAAAACTAAGCCCTCTTGTCCACCTTGGACACCCGCTTTGGCCCCTGTCCTAAAGTGGTATGTAGATAGTTCCACCAAGGGGAAACCTGGCCCTACAGGTATTGGAGGAGCCTTAAGGGGCAGCAATGGATGCCTCATATTTTTATTCTCTTGTTCACTGAGTGCTTTAGATTCTAATTATGCTGAGCTTCTTGCAATCCTAAAGCTACGGAGCTCTCTTCTTCTAATATAAATTTTGTGAGAAGAAATTTCATCTTGGAATCAGACCCTTCAATGGTACTATCATGGCTGCACAATGAAGGATTGCGTGCCTGGAAGTTGAGAGAGGAATTCAGCAAGATTTCAAGCCATCTCCAAGGCAATGCAGATTGGATTTTCAAGAATATAATCAGAAGCGTCAATTGCATAGCTTATGAATTAACAAAGCAGGAAGCTACGAGGCAAAAATAATCTCATTGCTTGGTAGTAATACTTTATTTTGTTTTCTGAGTTATCACTAGATGCTGATTGCTGTTGATTACTGCAAAGGGGCGAGCAAGATGCTTATTTGTTTTGCTTAGGCTTGTCTTCCTAAGTGAAACTTACAAATGGATCTATATGTAATATTTGCTACATTTAATAAAAGCTCTCCATTTATCAAAAAATAGTCTTTTTTGGGGTAACTGCTGCATATGTGTTTTGTGGTTTTATATATGGGCTGGCGGTGGTTTTGGGTGATACCTATATGAATCAAAGGTTCTGGGTTTTTATTTTTTAGGGAGCTCCTCAACAAATGGCTTTCTATGACCAATTTTGTTAGTCCTTCTGCTGTATAGACACTGCTTCTTGGGACAATTCTGGTTTTCATGCACGTTGCCTGAGAATGACATTGTTCAACTGTTGAAAAAAAAAAAAAAAAAAGAACAGTGAAAGAGTAACACTTAAAGTAACTGCCTGCTGACCAAAAACTATAAAAGACTATATGCCGTTTAGCTAGAAAACCAGTATATGCAGCAAGCACAATGTTGTTTAATCATAGTACATATAACTCAAAAACTAGTATATGCAGAAAGTGCAAAAGCTCACTGTTGCTTCATTACATTATATAATTTTAGTGCTTATTAAATATGGTGAATTGAATCAGTTTTTGGTAGTTTCCAGAAATCCCAATATGACTCCAAACCGCCAAGGGCAATTTTTCAAAATTGTTTTTTTCTTTTTCAAGTTTTGGTAGGTGCAGATATTGGTGGTTCGGGTTGGGCAAATTTTGACAGATTGGGCACTTTATGAACACCTCTATGAAGAGGGAGGGGCTCATTTGGTTGGTGCTTTCTCTAACATTAACCATTTGGTTAGGCTAATTGAGAATTAAGGCAGTCACTCTATTGTGAGTTGGGTCATACCTTAAGTGTTATTTGTTTGAGAGAGGAACAGGGTACTGATAATCCTAGAATGACATGGTTGGAGGGGCCATTGATTTCAAGGGGAGGATTTGCGTCAAAATTGAAGAACCCCAAATCGAAAAAAACAAGTTATATCCCCCTATCATGACACATGACATAGTTACAGTTGCACAAGAAGCTTGAGGAATTATGGCATTGGCCCGCGGTTTGTCAAACGAAAGTGCTATAATGTTCAAGTTCTATCTTCTTTATTCCTGCAAGTTCATATTGATGATGAAGCATTCGCAAGGCATTCCCTACAAGCTGTAGCCTAGAGTTATTGTATAAAAATTAATAGAAAAAATAAAGAGAGAGATAGCGAGCGAGAGAGAGAGAGAGAGAAATTAAATCAAAGAAACACCTAAATGGAAATCCATCAAGCTTTCCCCCACTTTCTCTAGTCATCACCCTCCTCTTCCCCTATTTTCTTTGTCCCTAGTTATGCAGATGGAATAGGGGCATTATGGTCGCAAACATGTCCTTCTGTAATAATTTCAAACATTTTATGATAGTGACTTGACGGAAGGTGATGAAGGGTATTAGTTGTCACCGCTATTAAATTATAGGGTCCAGTTTGTTACACTAAATAATTGAATATGCAGTTTGCCGTTGCACCCTATATACAGCGAGTGCGCCGAGTAAATTTCCCCACCAAAAATACACAGAGAAAGGGGCTTCGTGAACGACCTGGAATCCACAAATCAAGAAAGCCAACTAGGCATATTCTAACCAGAGAATTCCATACCCAATACCAAAGTTGCAAATCACATGGTCTCTCTCTCTCTCGCCCCCCCCCTCTCTCTCTCTCTCTCTCTCTCTCTCCACTTTAGCGTTCCATAAAATTACCCTTTTTTTTTAATGCGTAAAAATTAGTGATCAAATCCTAAATCCAAAACTAAAAGTTCAAATAACCCGATCACTAAATTTTCTGACCGATGACCATAAAACTGCTTCATCCATCCCCGTTATCAATGTTGCTCCCTTCCCACTTTACCATTCCCTAGAGTTACTTCATCTATCCCGCTAACAATGTTGCTCCCATGAGACTGTCTTTAAGTTGTGACTATAACATGAGAAAACAGGTACCCTTTACCACTAACCATAAAGTCAAGTGATTATATTGCATCAACTCTCAGTTTCTCATTTAAGTTTCTCAATCCTTACTTCTTATAAATTGAGACAAAAAAGAAAAACAGAGAGAGAGAGAGTTGTAAATTAAACACAACTCGTTTATAGTTAAAAATGAGGGAGTAGTGAAAAGATAAGTCAGAATGGACTCTTTTTTTCTTTTTTTTTTTATGTTTAGGATAAAATTTTACCCTCACAAAGAGTTCAAATTAGGAACACAATTTGTCCACGTAAGAAGTGGGCACTTGGATAAACAAATTAGCGAACCCTTTTACACATACATAACCCTTTTGTACACATAAACACCCGAACTAGTAATAAGTGATACAAACATCCCTTCGTTAGTTATCTCAACCTTCTTAGCATTGAAGTATAGTACTCTATCAGTACTAGGAATTCTTCATTCGTCATTATTCGAATCGCTTGAAGCACCCTTGGCATTTTACCTAGAATCTATACATAAGATACTTTAATGCTGGACGTAGATGTCTAAGGATCCCAGCAAAGACTGACCTACCACAATAGAGAGCCAGTCCAAATCTATAGCACGTCACTCCTGTTGTCAATGACATACTTCCCCCTTCCACTCATAGTAGGCCTAAATTTTTCAGCTGCTGAATGTGCTCGGTTGGGAGGGGAGGAGGAGACCAATCTGATCCTGTCATCTCACCATCAACATCCTCCACAACATATTCCTGATAAAGTACAATGCCATTTGGCAAGAAAATCAAGTCATGGTGCACTATTCAAACAAAAGTATACAAGCAACAATGAATCTGTATGTTGTAGTCCCCAATAACAATTAACCATACGATATCTAAAACTTCGAGCATGAACCATCTCATGGCCAATTGAGAAATTCACGGTAAACAATACCTTTTGGATCTCTCACTTGCTTCTCCAGTTAACAAACATTTGGCATATCCCCTTGCTATCATTCTAAGCTTGGCTACATTTACAGAGCCTAGTATTAGCACCAACCTAGTCAATCTGTCCCATAACATTTCCCAATTCTAAGAACCTTTATCTGGAGGTAAGTGCACCTTTGACAATTTCAACTAAAGCATTAACAGCAATAAATTTGAACAGAACTTCCTTCTTAAGTTGGAGATCCTCAATTGGTGCACCATAAAATGACATGACAGCATATTGTGAAGTTCCAAAGACAGGTTATACCACTCACCTTTGTTAGCATCCTTTTTGCCAGTATGTGATAGTGCCGCTGCCAAATACGTTGGCCAACCATTGTAGCCACCAAAACACTGTAGAATATCCCAATCACAGTAAATAATCCCAGCACAACCAATGCCAAGATGAATAATAACGGTAGCCCCGCTTCCCCAGCACCTCCTAAACAACCACATTCACCGGCTGCACTTGCACAACTTTCAAAGCATGTGGTACAGTCAGTCCACATACACAGCGTTCCAGGTAAATGGCAGTCTGCACACATTCTGCAAGACAAGGAAAGCCAAAGTCACCAGTACCATCATTACCTTGGTTTCTAGAGCAGAACTATCTGACTTTGTAAAGGATAAGAATTAAAATTCCTTGACCAAGCATTATTCTTGTATAGTTTACATTCAATGCTTCACGAAATCCAGGCTAAACCAAATCCTGAGCCAAGGTTACCTGATGGGATTATGGAACTCATGGCTATCCAGAAGTTCTTTTTCACATATTATGCCTCAATTATCCAGAAACAGGTAAAACAAGGACAAATTGAAGGCACAAATAATGTTGCGCTCATGTAATTCATGACAACAGTCCATTTTCTTGCCAGGCAATCACACAATAAGAGAGGGACTTCCTCAAAACATCAGGAGAGGAAAGAGAAGGGGACTGACATGAAGAGTTTTAACTAATTGAAGGCATAAGCATAAACATATACATATACTCATAAAGCAATATCTTACAATAAAAATCTCCATCAAGTCATTAGCAAGAGATAAGTTGATGAAGACCATCAAGACTTTTCCAAGATGGAACTTGTATACCAAGCACAAGATTATAGAACCTTAATGCAAAAGAAGACAGGTCCTAGAACATAATATAGCAAGTAAAACAAATCCACAGCAACAACAAGAGCTTTAGTTTTTTTCACTTTGTTAAAGAAAGGAAGGTAGCAGAAATGGTTATACATGTTACTTTCTGCAGTGGAAATTGGATATCATGACTGCCTGCACTATTCACTCAATTCATTTTACTCGGTGCCTCTCTCTCTCTCTCTCTCTCTCATGTGCACACACACACACACACACAATCTCACTCAATCTCTCACACATGTGCGCATTCTCTGATACAAACACATACATGTATAAAAGGTTTATAAAACCACAACATCACAGTGCAAAACCAGAGTCATCATTTTAGACAAACAAAAGTGAGGAAACCCAACTCATCATCCTTCTAGCTCAAATAAGCACAACCCCAGCAGTAAAAATTCTAACTAGATCAAGCTTTTGCAAGAATATAATATTATACCCGGGCTGACAGCAACAGAGGCACAATTCTCGACAAGGCTGAGCTAAATCATTGCGCACTCTTCGATCATAGCAAGTAATGAAGCACCCAGATAAGCCCAACAATGCAAAAAACAGAAGTGCTCCTGCCAAAGAGATCCATCTAAATTATTGATAAAAAAACAAAGAGTGAACTATTAAGAATGAGCAGATAACACAAATACTTGATTCACATGTCTTTGCTGTGTTTAATTAAATCAACATCTTTTTATCCTCTTTGTGAGGTAAAAAGTTGATACATATTTCCTACTTATTTCATCACAGGTATGCCAATAAATAGAGCAATGGTACAATTATTAACAAGCATGTAGCCAAATACCAAAGTCACATTGAACAATGTGTCCACAAGTAGATAAAGTTCATCATGGACTGTCAGCATGCAAATGAAGCTTTACTTGATTGTACTATCTAATTTGCACAAAAAGGGACTAGCATCTTAATGCAGCAAAAACCTCATACATTCAAATCCTTTTGGCAACCAAAAACAAAAATCACAACACTTTTGATGGAGGCATGAGAATCATTACAGATAATGAGGAAGCATACATTGAAAGGAATTATCATTAATATCACACTAGGTTCCTGAAATATTACCACAAATATAATAGAAACTAAGCTCACTGTCAAAGCCCCAAGCAAGACGAAGCCAGGACTGTTGATATCTGTCGATTAAACCCACCAAATATGCCAGTGAGGCAATTACCTGCGGAGAATCAATAAGATGTATAACAGCAAAATCCCTTGGAAAGAAGAGATTAAATATTACTGAAGAGATTTATAGGAACAAATGACATACAAACTGAACAGCCAGAAATATGAAAACAATGTCTCTAGTCACAAAGAATCGAAATTTTAAAGCTCGCCATTTCCTATCAGCAGCAACATGAACTCGCAAATGGTAAGGAGCCTTGCAGGTTGTGCAATGGGCAAATGCAAATCCTTCCTGTGCAAAAATTCAAGAAAAAAAAATACATTGCAAAAATTAGGTTCCTTTGGGGTATGTTGCCATGCAAGTTGAACCAACTTCATGAACTCAATCAACTAAAACCAACACTTAATACAAAACACAAACTTTGTCATGTATGACACCTTTGGCAATCAAGTGAACAACTTCCAACATGATAATTGAGACACAAATACAACATACATGAGGTTATGGAGCGTATGAGTGACTGTGGATAAACATAAGATAACATCTATGTCACTATGCTTACATGAGAAATATGACAACAGCATCATGTTGCATGCTCCAATTTGAAATCTATAACCAAAAAAGCAAAAAAAAAAAATTTGAAAAGAGCGTCCATACCCTAACAGCTCGCCAGTGATCCAAACATTGCCGATGTACATACTTTGATGTCCCTTTACACCTACATGGTGCAATAAAATCTCTCCCTGACAGAAAACAACAATTAAAAAACAATAATCATTATCAGCCTGAATCACTGCACATAAATATAAAGCTTGCCCGCCTAGTTCTTAAGAGTAAAGTGGCTACACAGGATGGTAATATTATAAAAGCAGGATCAAAACACACTAAGCCCTCTTGCTAACCACTAAAACACATTAGATTTCAACAAAGTCTGATTAAAGTATGAAACCAAAAATAAGTAGATTCAGAACTTCCATCCTCGTTTCTCTATGAACAAAAACAGAAGTAACAAAAGGCTTAAAAATGAAAGTTGTTTGCATAATTCTTCAAAAATCGACTCTCGCTGCCGTCAAAAGTTAAGACACCGATAGAACCAAGTTATCAAGAAAGAAGAACTTAAGTCTAACAAACAATCTGGACTCTCGTAGCATTAAAATTCCACATTCCCAACAACAAGCAAAGAAAAACTGAAACACCCACATGCAATGTGAAACGCTAATTTCAGAAAAATACCCAATTCTCGCAGGAACCAAAGAATTACTAAAGAAGCCAAATATTTTTCTTTTTTTTTTTTTAAAAAAGAAAGAAATAAAGAAAAGCAATCGAAAAAATAAAATTCCGGAACTTGAGGGTGGGGTTGGAGAAACCACCGTCGGTTTCGAGGCAAATACGGCACTGGATTTGGTCGCCCGGGCCGGCTTCGAGGTCGATCTCGGTGGGCTCGGTGATCTGAGAGGGAGGGACGAGAGGCGCAGAATCCAAATGCTCAGCCATTGACTGACCTACAATCGATTCAAATGCAAAAGAAAAAAAAAAACTATATTCTTATGAGTAATCACTGAGAGAGATGCTCGCTCTCTCTCTCTCTCTCTCACTTTCTCTCTCCCTCAAATCTGAACCTCTCTTCTGCTCTCCACGACTCTGCTGCTATCACTCTCTCGGAAGGCCTCTTGCCCTACCGTGACATTGTTCGACTTTTGTCAAACAATAAACTAAACCAAAGATATATCTATATTCAGACGGAAGGGACAGACGCGTACGGCCACCAACTTGGACACAGCCTGGCTGTCAACGCCCTAATAAACAAGTCCAATTAATATAAAATTTTCTCCATTGAAACAAATTTATAGGGAAAAGTTTTTAAGAAAACTTGGAGGGTAAAAACAATTTAATAAGACAGCTTTAAAAGTAATTAACAAAAAAAAAATTATATGAATAGTTTTACAAAAGTGCCTTTTATTACATGAAATAACATAGATTAATATAAGTTAATCTTATTTAATAATATCTCATATTTAAAAAATTATTTAAATAAAATTGTGAGATAATTATGTTTTATAATAAATTATTTTTATTTTTAAATACTTGTCTCATTTATTATTTTTTATTATATAATATATTTATGATGTTATCTCACTTAAATTTATTTTATTATTTTTTATATTATATAATAAATTTATTTATTATATAATATAATATCATAAATGTGTGATAATTAAGAAAAATAAAATAAAATAAAAATCTCTCTTTTGTTTCATTTTCATCCTTTATCATTACCTTTGTCCACCACTTATTATTACCATTTATCACTTTAACATTATTGTCATCACCTACTATTAGTCTCCTAATTTCTAGATAAGAAAATGCAAGTATTTGGTGACACCTTACACTAATACTTAGTATAAAATTGATATAAGGTGAGCATGTCAAAGGAAAAAAGGAAATGTGCACTGAGGCAGCATGTTGTGGCTTTGGAATCAAGTGGAGAGCATGCTTAGGCCTTTGGTTAAGATAGTAGTGGTGCACGAGTAAGGTGGCAGCTAGCTACTGGCCAGGAAAGCCGATGCAAGGGTTGAGAGCTAAGCCAACAAGGTACCTCACAACATACACATATGTGCTAGGCATGCATGCATGAAAGACCCAATGGCTGGAATGGTTTCTAGGTTGCCAAGGTCTTAAGTCCACAAAAATAAGGAGATTATGAGTGGTACTCCCTAAAAATATGGGTAGTGTGGGTTAGAACCATCTACAAACTTCCATGATCTCAAACCCTATAAAAATAGAGAGATCATAGGTGGTGCTCTCTAAAAATGTAGGCAAGGGATGAGTGGGTAGTTAAAGGCAATTGGGATTCATTTCTGCCTCTTTACAGATAGTCAGTTATGTTAAGTTGCTAGCCAAATGTAGAAAAACTTAGAATGGGCAAAGTGTGCTATCTAAGTAGGAAAGAAATGAGGGAAAGTGTAAGGGTGCACGAAATAGGGAAGTGAGGGGGTAATTTCTATACCATTAACCCTCGATCCCATATAATCCATTAAGACATAATTGATTAAGTAATCAAGTCATGCAAACCTAAGTAGTTAGGGGTGTCAACTACAACTCTATAAATAAATAGGAACAGCCAAGTGCTCCAATAAGGGGAAGCACATAGAGAGAGTGTAAAAAGTAAGGGAATACTCAAAGGAAGTATGAGAGGTACTTAACATTGTATCTTTTATACTTTTAGGAAAGTAATAAAAGGTTAGGAAGATTTTGGCATGTGTTTATACCTATTCCTTTACTTGTGTAATTATATGCGAATTATTTACTTATAATCTCATTTGTGGGTTTGATTAAGACAAAGTGAGCTATTTAGTGTCATTACAAGGTTGAAAATTTAGGTGAAATTTTGACCTCATAAAAGTTGGTATCAGAGTAAGTTTGATCTATAGTTAGAAGATTGAGACTTAAAGCAATGCGAGAGCAGGTGTCCAAGATTAAATAAGCGCTCAATGGTGCCTTTAAGGAGTAGGTCCTCTAAGTCTTAGCAAGACTCGACTTATTGGAAAATTTGGTACATCTCTTGCAATCTAATTATAATAGTCTTGATTCTACGTGGCTCAGCCATTTTGGCGAGATAAAACTAAACATTACTATCTACAAGAAAATGATTAACAACCTTTTTATTAGAAGGGCAAAGGGTTCATAGAAAATGAAAATTTTTAAACCTAAGGCCTTTAAAGGCAAGCGGGATGTAAAGGTCATTGAAAACTTTTTGTGAGATATAAAATAATATTTCAAGGCTGCCCATGTGTTAGATGTCGAGAAAGTGACACTTATAAGCATATATCTTACTAAAGACGTCAAGTTATGGTGGTAAACTCAACTTGATAATGATGCTAATTTGGGCAAACCTCAGATTAAGACTTGGGATATGCTAAAAAAGGAATTGAAAGATCAATTCCTACCTTACAATACAACATGGGTTATGAGGGAGTCGCTAAAGAGATTAAGGCATGGTGGCACAATTCATAACTATGTCAAGGAATTCAACCTTTTATTGTTGGACATTTGCAATATGTTAGATGAGGACAAACTGTTCAATTTCATGTCAAGACTCAAACCCTAAGCACAAATCGAGTTCTAGAGGCAAAGTGTGAAAGACTTAACCTCCACAATTACTACTATTGACAGTTTGGTGGATTTTCAAATCAACTTCTTTGATTCTTTAAATGGAAAATTGTCCAAAGAAAAGGATAAGAAGAAGAAAGAGGACTTATGGGAATGCAAGCAAAGGGACGATAACCAAGGGAAAGGTTATTATTTTGGACTAAGGTAAAAGTAATTCAAACTCATATTGTTTTATTTGCAGTGGTCTACAAAAGGCCAATGAGTGCCTAAAAAGGAAGAAGTTGAATGCCTTGGTGGGTAAAGAAGGGGATAATGATGCTAGCTCAGATGGTGGCAATCTTGCTCGAGTCAATCCTATACAATTGATCAATGTCATGCATATAGAACATGCTTCATCACTCAACTTGATTTTTGTCAAAATTGGGATAGAAACATAAGAGCTATTGGCAATGGTAAGCAAAAGTGGCAACCATGTTAAAGTAGTTAACTCAACAACATGTAATGTTCTAAAAACAATAAAAAAAGTTGAGGTAACTTTTGGTTAATAAATTGACAAATTCAATTTCTCCATAATGTCGTCAAAAAATTTTGATGTGATCATAGGAATAAATCTATTCATGCAAGCAAATATTGCACTAATGTCCCATTTAAGTGAGATGTTAATCGTAGATAAGAGGCAACTATGTTTTATTACTAATGAGAAGCATCATCCTACCAACAGAGGTGGGAAAACCTGTATTATGTTGTCTAACTTGTAGGTACAGCAAGAATTGAAAGAGGAAGGTGTAAAATACTTAGCAATATTGAGGAATGTTGAACCTTGGACAATAAGGATGCTAACCAAGTCTCCTTCACAGTGGCATGTCACAAAACCACGAGCTTATTTTACATAATTAAAAAAAAAAAGAGCAGCCAGTGCTAAACAGTCATGTAAGTTTAATAGAAGTGGAATTTCTTAGGGCCCAAAATTACATGGATAAGGTAGGGTAGATTATAGGAGATAGCATAATGCTACACTGTGGATTATCTTTGAGGTATGGTTTTAACCTTAGAAGAGTTAATGACAGGGGCAATGCTGTTTATAAATGGCAACAACCAATTTAGTGGAATCCTACTTAAGAGGTAAGGTTAGTGAAAAGTTGAGGCTGCAAGAACGAAGAAATTGGTCTACTTCACCAAAGAGAACGTTGGCTTTAATGGGTAAGGGTGGTTTGTTAACCCCTTAAGTCCGTTAATAGGGAAATACAAGCATTTGGTAACACCTTGCACCAATGCTTGGCATAAAATTAGCATGAGGCAAGTATGTTAAAGGAAACAAGGTAAAAGTAAAGTGCAGTAACATGCTATGCCTTTGGAATCAAGTGAAGAGCATGCTTGGGCCATTGGTTAAGAAGGTAGTGGTGTACAAGCAAATTAGCAGTGGGCTACTAGTTGGGAAAATTGGTGCATAGGCTAAGGGCTAGACCAAGAAGGTGCCTCGCAGTATACACATATGTGCTAAGCATTCATGCATAAGAAACTTGATGGTTAGAAGGGTTTCTAAGCTACTAAGGTCTCAAGACCCATAAAAATAGAGAGATCATAGGTGGTATTTCCTAAAAACATAGGCAATGTGGGTTGGAACCATCTACAAACTGTCATGATCTCAAACCCCATAAAAATAGGGAGATTATAGGTTATGCTCCCTAAAAATGTAAGCAACTAATGAGTGGATAATTAAGGGCAATTGGGATCTCAATTTGACTCCTTATAAATAGCTAATTATGATAAGTTGCTGGCCAAACATTAGAAAACATAAAGTAAGTAAAGTATGCCACCTAAGTAAAGAGAAGTGGGGAAAAGTGTATGAATGCATGAAATGGAAAAGTGGGGGGTAGTTTCTAGACTAATAACCCATAATCCCATGTAATCCATTAAGACATAATTAGTTGGGCAGCCAAGTCATGCAAACCTAAGTAATTAGGGATGCCAATTACAACTCTATAAAGAGGTGAAGCAACTGAGGGCTCTAGTAAGGGGAAGCACAAAAGAAGAGTGCAAAGAGTAAGGAAATATTCGAGAAGAGTATGAGAGGTACTTGGCATTGTATCCTTTATGCTTTTGGGAAAGTAATAAAAGGTTAGGAAGATTCCTATATGTGTTAATGCTTATTCTTATATTTATGCAATTGTATGAGAATTACTTGTAATCTCGTGTGTGGATTTGGCTGAGACTAAATGGGCTACTTAGTGTCATCACAAGACCAAAAATTTGGGTGAAATATTTGGCCCTATGACACCTACCGTCATTGTATGGTCTGTCGTTGACTACTATTATCATTCCTATCATTACTGTACATTACTTGTCGCCGCTAAGAAAATAGAGAATTTTATCTAATTATTATAAGAGTATTATTGGTATTTAAACCTACTTTAACTATACTATTTAAGATTATTTCCAACATGTAATAAGCTAATTATTTATCACATGATTCATATCCTTACTATCTTTTCATATATAATCCTATAATTTATTATCTTATTTACATAACATATTTACCCAAAACCTATAAGAAAAATATGTATTAAAAGGGGCCATTGGGTATATAATGACTTGTACATACTTTTATTCACCTGATAATAAGATAAAGAATGAATTTACACTTCATCTTAGGTTATACTTTATTTATTTCATTATTTAGATTACAAATCATTTATTCATCTTTCTCTCTTTTTTTTATTAGACGCAAAAAAAGTGTTATAGTTTACTCTTTTAAATAAATAAGGTTATTATCATCATAGAATATATAAAATAAAACTAAAAATTACTCTAATAGATAGACAAGACTCTAAAAATGATTTTTACAAATTCAAGATATCACTTTTATAATGTATCATATTATATTCTAAATTCAAGAGATAGCTCACATATTATAGTTCTTTTTTCTCCTTTTATTATTCAATATAATAAAAGTATTTCATTGCGACAAAATACATATAACAAAATCATTGATTGTACCACTAAGTGGATAGGATTATAGAGGCAACCTTTACAAGCTCAAGACATGGTTTTTACTTTGTAACACCTTATTCCACAACTTCATGAGTTATTTCACTATCATAGTATAATATCATATCCTATCTAACATTTAGTGTCTAGATTTGGACTTCAAAATGGTATAAGGATATGTTATTTTATGTAATTATTTAGCTTTTTTAACAATAAAGCTGCACTTTTTATAGTGAGATAGGTAAGTATTTACACACTAAATTAGACCACTACAGAAAAAGTATATTAAGTTTCTTTATTATTTAATTGATAAGGTATTTTCCTTCCATTTTCAAAATTCACATCAAAAGAGTGTATAAATGGGTTGTTGTATTATACATATACTTTTATTTGTGATTATTGCATGCTTTGGAAATAAAACTATTTTAAAGACTTATTTCATAAGTTTATTGCTTTTTAGGTTTCTTCAAACAAACTAACTAGTGACCATACTATTTTCTCTCTCAAATAAAACATCCCTTTTGGTTGCAAAAGTTTTAGAATTTTTTCAATGCAGTCTTACAATATTTAAACATTTCAATTGAAACTTAAATTTTAGTTAAATTGAAAATTCAAATATAATTGTAGATGTTAGTTAGATTCTCTGTTTAAGATAATTGTTGTTATATGTCATGGTGCTATGTTGAATCTTATGTGTTAGCCAAATGAAGCACTCATAAATTAATTAACCATTTCATTAGAATCCACACTTTATTTATGCATTGTCACCGACATGTGTTTTTTTTTCCCTTCCATTTTGATCCTTTATTTGTTTAAAATGATTTTTCCTTGTTAATTCTTAAGAAATTCCTTTAGGTGAAGTAAAATACCTATGCCTTTTAAGTCAACCCAAATAGCAAACCCTAAAGTTATATCAATTTATTTAGATTCAAGTTTCAAAAGTTGAAATAAGAATGAAAAAGTGTTAGATACAAAACCTTATTTTGTTAAAGACCAATATTTAAACTTTGATTAATTTGAATTTAGCAAGAAAAGAAGAAAAAAAATTATTGCAAAATGAAATCACTAAAAATTCAATCTTAATAGAAAATAATTTCTATATATTAAAGGCATTCAATTAGACAATAATTTATAATTAGGATAAGAGAATAATAATAAATAAAGATAAGCACACATTTAGAGAATCTTGTAATATATAAGTTAATTCTTAAACTAAACCAATAATTTTGACTAAAAAAAGTAAAAATTAATCTAGTTTTTGGGGCAAGATAATAATATTCTATGTATCATTTATAAAATTTATGTCAGGGGTTGTGCTTGAACTTTAATCTTTTCAAGCATGTTCTTACTTAAAAAATTAGGTTGTTGTATACCACCATTTATTCTATCCAAAAATAAACACATCTATTTATATTTTGTTATTTGAATTGCGGTGGATTTTATTTACTTAATCCTTTTTAATAATTGTTCTTAACTTATGTAGTTGACATTATATATATATATATATATATATGTTCATGAAAATAGTATACTATTACTCCCAATGCATTTAGTTTGATGCTCTAAATAATATTTTAACTAAATTAAAAAATTAAGGCAAGGTATCTAACAATAGTAGTAGCTTTCAATTTACTATGGCATCAAAGCTAAAATTTATATGAGTTTTCCCTTCATTTATAAATTCTTTTTTTTTATTTTTTTATTTGATTGAACTCAAGTTACATAATTAAAAATGGTAATAGATTAACCAAACATTGAAGGAAGAAATTGAAGGTGAAAAATTATAAAAGAAGAATAAGAGGAGGCAAAATATAAACACCTCAAGAATTGGGTTATTACAATAAGTATTAATAATCAAACCTTCTTATCATTTTTTGAGTTATGATAACAATTATTGATTGTAAAACCTTCTCTTCTTTGCAAGAAAAAAGGAAAGAAGAAAAGATGTTCATAAAGAAATATTGTCTTATAAATTCTACCCTAATAAGCACAATTTTTATAAACTTACAACTTGAATACTACCTTTGCTTATGTATGTGTGTATGTGTGTGAATATAAATACTTTTGTGAAGTCCCTAAAATTGAACAACTAGTGTTTGAGTTGTTGCTACAAAAGGAATCGACTAGTAAGAGTTGTTAAAAGTTTTAAGAAACAAAAGAATGGTAGTAAAAAAGGAAAAACCAATAATTACAATAAGTGAAAAGCAAGCCATTTGAGATGATTACAATCCTCTATATTCACTCTCATAAATTTTAAAGAGCTAAGATCACAGTTCCAAACAATAAAGAATTTCCAAAATCAATGTAGGATTTTTAAGTTGTTAGTCTTTAGGATAATCCAAGACAAAGGGTAAATAAGGATTATTTAGTTTAATCATCTAACTCACCAATCAATTCAAATTCTAAAGAGTAATACCAAATAATAAAACAAGTAATGTAAGCAATAAAAGGTAAATGAGATAAGAGAAAAAAATAATATGTACAATAATATAAAATGATTTGGCTTAAACTAAGAGTTTATGTCCATTTTTCTAAGTTTGTTCCATGAAAGTTCAACTTTACTAACTTTTTCTCCTCTTACAAGGTTAAGATAACTCTTTACAAGAAATCACCTAAACTTTAACCACAACAAAGTTTCACGAAGTTTTTATAAGAACTAATGATTTTTTTACAACTTAGAAACATATGTTCTATTACTTTTCACAAAAGTATTCATACTCTTTCACAATCTTAATTAGAGTACTATTATTCTTTCATAATCTCAACTTCTCACTTTCTCTTTCTTTTCATCTTTAATCAATCACTAAACTTAATATAAAGTCTTTAGTGTCTTTTCGTGTACTTTATAAAAGAGTTCTATAACTCTCTTATAATCAAAAACAATAAACTAACCATTGAATATTGATTTCTTTCCACAAAAAAAAATTAATTTTCAAAATAAAAAATTTTATCTTTAAGGCATTAGTCAACTTGCCCAAAATTTCTATAAATATTTCAACTTCTGTGCTTCCAACTTGTTCAATCTTATTAGTTAACCACAATGATTAATCAAGTTGACCAACTTAATTTCTCTATAACTTTTACAAATGTTATAACTTTTAACTCTCAAGTTATTTTCAGTCTACTATAGCCACTAGTTAAGTTAACCTGTCTAAAATCTCTATAATTTTCTTTCCATAGTTTAATACCTTTTTTAGTGTTTAGTTAACTATAGGCACTAGTCCTATTAACTAACCTAAATTCTCTATTTCTTTTTCTCTTTGCAATTTCTTTAGTGTTTGATCAATCGTAATTATAAGTTTAATCGATTGACTTAAATTTTCTAATTTTTTTTCTTTGTCTAATTGATGATGTAGGTTAACTAATTCCAAATTTTTGCCAACTTTAAACCTTTATGTGTCTTTCCATCTTTCTTTGAAATCGTTTACGATCTCACTTATTACCTTTTTATAAATAAAGATTTAATAAAAAATAAGACTTTTGTATAATTGTTAGAATAATTCAAATTTAAAATTCAAAAATCTTAGTAGATATAAATCAAATAAAAACTATCCAAATAAAAATAATACTTATCTAACAAGTAATTATATTAATTAAGTATATGAAATATATCAAAACATAGACGAATGTAGAATAACATATGATTCACCAAACTTAATAATCTCACTTTTAGTTTTAATAATTTCCTCCTTTTGGATAATGATAACCATAATTAATTAATGGCTAAATAAAAAAATGCAATAACTTACCTTGAATGTATACTTTCCTTCTTATTAATGCAATTAAAGCAATAAGATATTAATCACTCAACAAACAAATAATAAAGCAAACATGACTAAAAATTATTAATCAATCAAGCAAAGTCAAAGCAAGCATTAAGGTATCATAAATATTAAATCAAACATTAAGTATAAGTATCAAAGTAAAAGAATAAGAAAGTATTATTAAGATACAATCATTTAAAAATAAAAATAGAGAAAAATGGTTAAACATTTGAAGGGGATGAATGGCTGAATAGGTTGAATCAAAGGTTCAATTCAATCAAGAGTTTAAGGTGAGCAATGGATTAAAGTTTCATAAGAAACAAACTTAAGCTCCTTAAAGCCTCTTTAGCATGACAACTTCATTACTTCCTTTTCTTAGAGCTACCTTCTGATATACCTTTTTTCTTTAATAGTTTAAGAATGTAAGCAAAGTTGTCTAAGATTCCTTTATAAAATCCTATAACTCTACCTAGATTTTGTCCACATCATCCTTAAGCACATGCATATTTTCCTTGATCTTATTTTCTTTCTTAATCAAGGAAGCCATATTAACATTAGTGGAGACATAGGGAGGAGTTAAAGAACTTATTAGTGTTGGGGTTATACTTGATGGATTTGGACTTAATCTTAATTCTCTTGATGGTGTAAATCATTTTTCTTTATTTTACACCAAATGCATTTGCTTAAAAGTGGTGGTATTAATAAATTGTTCTAAGTTAACATGAGAAGGGCCCTTCATGCATTAAGTACACTTAGTTTTTAAAGGAAGTAACTCATATGCATATCATAACTTTACTTTCACATTGACTCCTTTTAAACATTTCCAATCACTCTTATCATATACTTCAGCAAATTGAATTTTTTATTCTTGAATAAGTAGGTCAAGAGTCACAAATTAAGAAAGGTCAAGTAACTATGGTGACCCCTTTTAAGATTTATGTTATAACTCATAATCCTTTGAATTATCTTTAACTTGAAAGGCAAGAAATATGCTTTAAAGGGCTTCTTTATGTTGTCACTTTCTTCACAAAGATTAAACTATCTCTTAAACATTGTTTTCATTTGTTCTTGAGCACTAAACTTGCCTAAATTTTATGAGTCAAACTAATTAACAAATCCACCTTCCTACAGTAAATTTATGAAATCTATAATCATCTTAAGAGTGATTTTCACTTCCTTTCATACTTATATGAAGTGATTATAGTGAAATTATGGTTGACTTCCATAGTGACAAAAAAGTACTTTAGCATCTCAATGTAAACATCTCCTTTAAAAGTGATGAATTTAATCCATTTTTGAAAGGTAAATCCACCCAAGAAACAATTTGATTCAAACCTAACCATACAATCTGAGTTCAACTACCTTCCAACTACACAAATCTTTTCTTGTTCTTGTAAAAATCATCCTTATTATGAAAAGTTCTAAAATGGAAACTATAAAATTTCAATATATCGAATAAGTCAAAGGATGAGTGGCCTTGTGTAGTTGTTGTTTGTGGTGATAGATTTGGTGGCAAAGCCTTAAGTGGTATTGTTAGAAAGGATAAAGACATGGAGGATGTCTTCGATGAGGTTAATGTTGGATTTATACTCTTGAATTTCTTACTCATTCTCCTTTTTAGTACTTATTTAAATCTTTTGGTTAGCGATTGATTTGGGTCTCCTTTTAAAGGCTTGACAACTAGGGGAAGAGGAGGATTGACAACAACAAAAAACTAATCGACATTGATGACAACATATACTCAGTGGTAACTTTCTACCTTGGAGTAGAGGTTATCAACAACACTATAGAAGGAGAAATATTGGTGATACTACACATCCTTATCGAGAATGAAATTGATTTCTTCATATCTAACTTCTTTTTCTTTGAGGTTAATGGAAATTTCAATTCCATAATTGATGCAATTGAGGGATTTATCCTTTTGAAATTTAATTTTAAAGGAATTTGAGGCTTTAGGATTTGAATTTTGAAAAAAAAGAAATCAAAAAGGAGAAATTTTCAAATCTAGAAAATTGTAAAGATAGTTTAAAAATGAAATTAATCAATCAAAGTAAGTTATGGTTTGACTAGTCATATTACTTAACTTATAATTTTAGTCTAATCAACCATTCCTACTTAGACAAAAAAGACTAATTTTCACATGTTAAGCATAATATGTCCAAATCATCATGCAATACATAATCATGCTACAAAAACATATAAAAACATATCAAGTCATAACAATTACATAATTAAAGGATTAATTTAACTCAATCATATATAATCTCTCTTTAATGGTTATAAACTTATCATCACTTAAAAGTTTGGTAAAGATATTAATTAATTAATTTTTAGTGTTCATAAATTCTAAGGACACATTTTCTTTGAACATATGATTCCTAATGAAATGATGGTTTAAGTTTATGGTCCAAACATGGTGTATAGGATTCTTGATCATATTAATTACACTTGTGTTATGTATTTGATAGGCATATAGAAGCAATGCAATCTAAAGTCCACTAAAGCCTATTTTATCTAAAGAAATTAACTATAACAAATTCTTACTATTATATACTTTACTTTAATTATAAAAAGAGTAATTGAGTTTTGCTTTTTATTGCACCATAAGACTAAAATTTGGCTAAAGAACTAACATACACCTGTAATACTCCTCCTCTCTCATACTTGAGCATTCTCTTAAGGAAAACTATGTGTAACTCTCTTAAGTTAAAATGAAATCTTACACGTAAATAAATATTAAACATCAAGTTTATTTTACTAGCAATAAGATATAAAATACTATTGATTATAACTTTATATTACTTTTTATCCATAACTTTATTGTTGATATCATTGTTCAACTTTATGAAGGTGGCCATTAAAGTGATGACAAATTTAGAATAATCCATGACAAACTTCTTTAATAATTTATTTGTATACTTAGCTTAGTTGATAAAGATTTCATTCTTTCTTTGATTTATAATCTAAGAAAGAAATTCAATTTTTTCATCATATATTTTTTTCAAATTCTATTTTTACATTACTAGTAAATTTATTGCACAATGACTTATTAGTAACATTAAATATGATATCATTAACATAAATTGAAACAATTAACAAATCCTTATCTTTGGATTTTGTAAATATGATGTCATTAACATAAATTGGAACAATTAACAAATCCTTATCTTTGGATTTTGTAAATATAATGACATTGACATAAATTAAAATAATTAACAAATCCTTATCTTGGGATTTTGTAAAAAGAGTAATGTCAACTTTACTTTCAATGTAAATTTTGTCAATTAGGAAAAAGTTTTACTTTTCATACCAAACTCTTAGCCTTTACTTTTAACCTATATAAAGTTTTTAAAACCTTGTAAACATGATCTATAAATTTTTCCTTTCAAACCTTAAAGGTTGATGAATATAAAATTTCTCTATGATGTAGCCATTGAGAAATGTGCTCTTCACGTTTATTTGGTATAATATGAAATTTTTATGTGATGCAAATGCAACCAGCATTCTAATAGTCTTTAACTTAACAACTAAGGCAAATGTCTCATTATAATCGATACATTCTTCTTGATTGTAACCTTTGACAACTAACCTTACCTTATTTCTCACAATCTATCCACTTTTGTCAAACTTGTTTTTAAAGGCCCTCTTAATTCTTATGATAGGATGATCACCTAAGATTGGTCAACCAATGCATCATTTACATGTGCTAGTTCGATTTGTAAAACAAGTACTATAGTACTAATGTTCCTATATGCAAATCAAGCTCTCAAAAGATTAAAAGGGTTACTAATAACTTGATCCTAAAATGCTTTTTTAGTATGTTTGTAATCTCTTAGAACTCATTAAATAACATTATTAAGATTGTCATTTTATGGAAGAGAGGGTCCATTCATTTTAAGTTATTCATTTTGTTTCATTTGAACATTATTAGAATGTTGTTGTTTCCTTTATAACTCATTTGCCTTCTTTAAACTTTTGTTTCTCTAAACTTTTAACATCATCAGAAAGAACACTTTAGTGTTAGCTTTAAAGTGAAGAGTTTATGTCCCTCAATAGATAATTCAATTTTGAGTAAAGTAATCAAGACCTTAGCCTATTAGGCTTACCTTATTCATAAGTTAAGAGCTTGTGTTCCTTAAAAGCCATCATGCTTAGGCCTAGCCTCTTGTTCCCTTACCATACATCAAAGTAAGTCATCCTTTAGGCCTAAATACATTTCTCAGTCATTTTTTAACCTAATTAAAGTTTTTAATCCTCAAAATTCAATTTTGACAATTTTTGTTAGCCTATTATCGTATCCATTCAAAAATTTAGACATTTAAATAACTAATTCTTCAATTTTGTTACCCAATTTCATGCTTGGTGTTTCCAACTTATTACTTTTCAAATCATAGAGAGGCAAAAGTGCCCTAGGCAAATTCTCTTTAATTCTTCAATTTTCAAATAGCAAAAAAGTGGAATAGCACCGAGCAAATCCTTTAATTTATGGACTTTTCAAATCACCAAGTGCAGGAGAGCCCTAAGCATGTCTTCTTTGATTCCCTAACTTTCAAATCACCAAGGTACGGGAGAGGCCTAGGCAAATCCACTCTAATTCTTTAGCATTCAAATCGTCACGGAGAAATAATACTCTAGGAAAATTCTTTATATCTAAATTCTTTATGTCTTATCAACATACAAATTGTCAAAGGGCTAGAGAGCCGTAAGCAAACTCTATCCAAGCAGCCAGATAAAGGTTAAAGAGCCTCGAGTAAAACTTCTCCTAACCAAACAAAATGTCCTAGTTATTTCTCAAGGGAAAGAACCTGTTGCTAAACATAGACTGCGCACCTCTGACTGAGAACCCAATGATGTGTTGGGCTTTTTGGGCCTATTGAGGACCATACAAGCCTTTTACCATGGCTTGCTTGGGCAGTGCTATGATTAGATAGGTTTGTTACAAATTATCAGGTTGACTAAGGACTTAATAATAACGGAGTCGACGGGATTACTATTAAAGGCTACTAAACTTATTGTTGAAGAGCACTGTTAAGCCTACTGGACTTATTATGGCTGTTATTGGACTTGCTGAGATGGACTTATAGATTGTTATCTTTCTAAGACAAATGTCGGGTCTATTCGAGTGTCTTGGGTTATTTTCCTTTTTCTTTTTTTTTTTTTTTTGGCAAATTTTGCCATTATTGTGTATATTTTGGTCTTTGCTAGACTGGGTCTGTAGATAAGAATTGGGCTTAAGACCCATACATATTTGTATATGACTATTAGGATTTAAAGCCCACGTACAGTGACATAATAATCCAGTTTGCTTTGTCTCTTAGTTACGCATGAATGACCATTTACATAAGCAAAATGTACTCCGCGCCAATCCAAACTCTCCCAAATACTCACAAAATATAGAATTTAATTCTAATGAACCAAAAAAAAAAAAAAAAAACGAAAAGACAAGAAAAAGGAAAACAATTATGCTGCGCATGCACGAATGGTTTACTGTATGTAGAGCGTCGAGCAATGAAAAAATGGTCTCCGGCAAAAGCGAAAGGGTATCCAAATTTGAGGGGCGTAAAAAGTCGGAATTCTCTCATGATTTGGGGTTTCAAGGTCTACAAAAGAGGCGATGATGCACCAGTCATTCTTAATGGCAATCTGCTTTAGATTGCACTTAAGAATAAGACGAGGAATAGGAAAAAGCAAGTGCTTACTTGCTTGACGTTTCTATTTCTCTTCTTTCTTTAATAAGAACACACGGGGAATATTGAAAAGATATCACCATGGAATCATCCAACAAGTCACGTATAGCTAGGCGCCACCACAAGCACGGTTGCAAGCTTTACGCACACATCATTGCCGGCATGACCTAATTATGTGATAATTGAAACTTATCACTATCTCGATATATATATATATATATTATTTATTTATTTATTTATTTTTTTAATTTTCCCCTTCTCTCTCTGTTTAAATTATTCACGCATTATTTCTTGTTAATTAGTCAGATGGGTCATGCCTACTGAATTGGACCTCTTAAATAATTAGTTCTATATAATGCAGAATCCATGCACTTGCGACTTGCTTATATGAGCTGGCTTTGCCTCGAAGTGACTAATATGGATATTAAATTAGGATAGTGTTATCATGAACAATCCCATCCCCCAACCTCCCAACATTAAAAATTTGGTTGAGATATAGATATTGCTCTCGCTCTCTCTCTCTCTCTCTGGTTTTTTTTTTTCTCATAATAACGGGGAATGCCTTGCAGGATAACTGGTGTCACCACCCTGTCAACTTGCTTCTTGGTTTTACCTTTAGAACGATAACTGGAATCTCAAATTCGCTGTTACAATTCCCGCCCTACTTTTTATGAAACAATAACGAAAAGAAAAAAGAAGATTTTACTCTATAGGACCTAGATTCTCATAGGTATGGCTTACTGAAGAAAGAATGATTTATTCTTCCATTAGGGTTTATATTCTCGGAGTCAATGGGGTTGGCTTGGCACCAATTGAAGTATGCGCGCAGAGAGAACTCGGAATCAACATTGATTAGAGTATATAAACTGGATAGCGATTGAGATCCAAAAGCAATTGATCCTAACAAGAAACGGCTCCTCCTTTTTGGGTGGCATCGTTCTCTACTGCAAAAGCATTATGAACTGTCAAATTGGGGTGAGAATTTCTCCTACGGTAGGATTATAGAATGGGGATGCCATTTTCGTTGATGGTCGTACCCACAGGAGTTTTTCGTTTTTTTTTTTTTTTTTTTTTTTGTTGGTTGGTCCGTTAGATGCACTTAAATTGAGAGTTGTACAATAAAAAGTAACTATTCCTATTCCTATAAATTTTAAACCCCTTCTCAGAATTAGAGGATGTCTCTTAACATACATACACACAAGAATCAAAGATATAGTCCAGCGATGTAACATTCAAATAAATAATAAATTTATAAATTATTTTTACTTGTATATTATTTATTCTTTTATCTTTTTTTAATAGAAATCTCTTAATCACATAATTCATATATTTATATTTAAAATTTTAATAATCTCTCTTATTTAAATATGAGTATTTTTCATATTAGCTTTACTCTTTTTTCATATTGGATCGTTCGCAAGTCAATCTTATCACGTATGCTTTAAAATATACATCTACCACTCTTATTTCAAAAATCATGCTCAAATACATACATATTACCACTCTTATACACTTTGAAATCCTAACAGTTACCTCACGAGGGACAGCAAGGATTTGAATCCCCGTGCTCCCAACCTCGCCCCCTTCCTTCTCTTTGGACTCAGGCTCTTCTCGCAAATAAAAAATTTAATTAAATAAATAAAGGCCCACCATATGGTTATGCTCTTTTGACAATTGAGCTTGGAACCCTAAAAATTTTATATTATATTAGTGTTTTTTCCTTCGTTATTTATTTAGAATTCTTCCTCCAATAGTATTTTTAGCAAAATTATGTTTTCTTCGGATCTATTTTCTAATGAAGTGACTGAGCGGTGATTTTAATTAGCGAAATGCCATATGCAATATCGAACTTTACAACGGACAATTGAATGAATGTCCAATAAAGTGAATTAAATGAAAACATTAAAAAAAAAAAAAAAAAAAGTGGATCTCTACCACCAAATTGGACATATACGAGGCCGTTTGTGAAGGAAACACTGCGACCCCCAAAAAAATTTGATGTATAACTGAAGAAATTTAATTTCTAGAAAATATTTTATTAAGAACAGAAATCATAGGTAAACATTTTAAGCAAAATATAAAATTATATTTTATTATAATTTTAATACAAAGAAATATGGGTTTTAAAAATAAAAAAAAAGGTATTCAAATTTTAATGAGCTAAAAAATTACTTTGTATATTTTATTTCGAAGATATATTATAATTGAAAAACTTATTATTCCATGAAATGCAACAGCTTTTGGGGGGGCCGAAGTTGATCTCGCAAAACAGTCTAAGTTTCCGATATTTAATTGTTAGGTACCCCTTTTGACTTTGAGCCGAGAGGACCGAGGATTTGACATCGCTTTCATCATCCCAACGCCAATCAAAAGGCCTTTTCTCTCAAGAAAGATCCGAGCTTTCTACTGTTTTGTGAACGACAAATTTAACGAGTCCATGGACAAGGGTCTTTTTCTCTCTATCTCTTTCTTCTTGGTTTTCTTTTTTTCTTCTTTTTTTTTTTTTTTTCTTTTGCTTTCTAAGTACAAGTTCAATGATAACCTATTGTTCAGAACTTACAGCCCGATCGATTTTCAAGCACATACAAATAGTCTCGTGCATATACCAGTAGTGCAGAACATTGGATTCAAATTAGAGGCATTGGAGAGGCCTAACAATGATCGTCGTGTTATTGTCTCTTGTCATGAATTGTTGTCATTGAACCATGTTATCGGCTGTGCTCTCGTAGTCCTTTTTTTTCTTTTTTTTTTTTTTTGTCTTTTTTTTTTTAATTTAAATTTTTCTCAAACTCTTTAGGAACAGCGCGTGCGTGCTCTGGCCACACAAACTAGGAAGCAGGAACGAAACCGATGATCGCCGGCCGAAAGCAGAAATCGGGAATTGACGTCTCGTGTGGTGTAAACGCGAGATGGTGCGGGGAATAGGCATTTTAGGGGAGCAGTGAGAGGGACCGGATGCGCACATTGAGCGTCAGTGGGAGCATATAACCAAATGTTATGCATTTTCATATCTTTTCTTTCTATTATTATTTTTTATTTATCTATTTTTTTGACTTTCTGTAGCTCGCGATAAGCCTTGACTTGCGTTTGTGCCCACCCATAATTATTGAAAAAGAAAAAAAATAATCTAAGACTGACAGTATATATATATATATATATATATATAAATAAATACATACGAATAATAAAATTTGTAATTTGACTTATCTAAACTACAAATTAAGTCGACCAATTTTTATATGTAAAAAAGTAACAAAATATGGAAAGGAAGAATCAAAATTGGAAATTTATTTCTAAGTGAAAAGAATGGAACAGTTTACTCGGAAGTCATTTTAGAGCTGCTGGTGATGGAGGTGGTGTGGTGGTGGTGGTGGTGGTGGTGTTGGTGTGGTGGTGTGATTCGAATCTTGGTTGGAAATGAATATGGCTGAAATAGGATTAGTCCAGAGAATATTTATTATTATCATTAGTATTGATAGTGGGAGTGGGAGTGGGAGTGGGAGTTTCTGTTGGTGGGACTTGCTTTCCAAATTTGGCTTCTATGTTTTTGGTGCTCGCCGGAGGAGGCGGGAAACTGAAGTTCTTGCCGGTTTGATTTGAACAACAAACACACACACACACACACACACAAACACACGCACGCACATACATAAAAGAAAAAAGAAAAACAGGTACGTTCTCTCTTTGATGGGGCCTTGTTTTTTCCGGTTGTTTTTCTCTTCCTTCTTGGGGTTGGAAAAAGGGAGAAGGCTCGAGAGGAGTGCGTCCGTCTCTCTGCTGCACTTTTAGGGTGGGTCTTCGGCTGTTGTCTGGTTTGTTTAAAGACACGGAGCTGTTTTGCCTTTTGTGGTTTTATCTTGTGAGTGTGGACAGGGGTAGTTTTATGTTGTCAATGGACTTTTGACATGGTCGGGGAGTGTTTTGCTCGTGGGAATTTGCTATTTTTGTCGAGAGAGTTCTGCTATTGTTTCATTTTATAATGATAATAAATCAGCTATTGATTCAAACGTCCTTCTCTTTCCTGGTTTATTGTTTCGAAAGTTCTGTCAAAGACTAAAGCTCAGTTCCTTTCCAGTTTCTGGGTCACTTTTGGGAGTAACGTTCAGTACTTTGTCATTTCGTTGCCCACTCTTTAGGGGGGGGGGGGGGGGGGAAAAAAAGCTTGATTGCCCTGGTTTCTGATCCTATTTCTTGTGCCAACTTGTCTTATTTATATTTATCACTGCACTGCGTGTATGTATTTCTGCCGCAAGCTTACTGAGAGTCTGCCTGGCTCTATTGCCAGTATAAGCAGCATGAACTCGCCATCCACACAGTTTGTAGCCCCTGCAAAGATGGACGTTTATGAGTCTATCCGCCACATTGGAACGTGGGGGGAAAACAACCCAGAATATATGATACTAACAGGCAATCCAGGCGCGTCTGCATCGATAATAGTGGCAGAAATGAAGCAAGACAATCAGGTGTACATTGTTGAACCCCTCTATTCTTTAGTCTTGTACTCTGGACCACGCCTATTGATTGAGACCTGAACCAGATTTCTTCTCCAATTTCTCTAGTCAGAGGATACTTCCCAGGGTACCCTTGGACCTTCAAACAGGTTTGATCAGGAAGCAAGCAAACCTATTGATAGGGTCAGTGTCAGTCTGTGAATCTCTCTTTCTCTGGACCTATAGATATATATATACAAACTTTTTTTAAAAATTTCATTCCATCTGTTTATTGAAAATTTGCTGTTCTAAATGGGATGCCCAAGTTAAAATCTTTATAGAAGCTCAAAGTTGGTTTTGCTTTATTTTCTACACCCCCTAGTTGAGATTTTCTATAAAGATATCAATACTCTAATATTGCAGTTTTCATGGCCCTTCGTACGCTTTTCATTTTCATTTGTTTCAATTTTGGCTCTTTTAATTATGTTCTAATCTTAGATTCAATCATTTCTCAAAAATGGACCCATAAGTTTGTCATATTGCTATAAAATTTCTCTTTTTGGGTTCTTTCTGGACCTAAACATTTGGTTCACAACTCATACATGGACGATTGCAGGTACAAAGACGTCTTGCACAAAATCGTGAGGCTGCTCGTAAAAGCCGCTTGAGGAAAAAGGTAGGAAGGGTTATGCATTAAAGGCAATAATTACATGCAATAAGGACCTTAGTTCTTGTTAAACTTCACTTATTCCTTGCAGGTTTATGTTCAACAATTGGAATCCAGTCGTTTAAAGCTGATGGAATTAGAGCAAGAGCTTGAAAAAGCTAGACAGCAGGCATGGAGAAGAGTAGCTATTTTCATTTCTCCTACCAAACATGTCTCCTAATGTTTTATATTGATTCTATTGAAGCAATTGAAGCTTTTATGCAGGGATTATATATGGGCAGTGGGTTAGAACCTGGTCATCTGGAGTTTACCGGATATATAAACTCAGGTTTGTTTGTCAATAACTTGACCCTCTGTTTCTTATATTGGCTTTTGAGTTGAAATTGCCTCTCCCTTGCATTGTGATTGACTTTGCCGCGGGCAGTGTGGAATCCAAGTAATTTGGGGCTTGATCTTGACATCTTCATTATTATTGCAATAAAAATGCTTAATGCATTGGACTTTGCATTTCATGTCACAGAACTTTCATGAAATTCTGCAGCAGAGGCAGATATTTATTCCGGAAGAAGCCAAGCCAATGCTAGAACAATAATATTGTTTCATTTGATGTGTTTACCCCATTGCTTATAACAAAAAAACATTAAAGTTCCCTTTCTAACTTGGTTGAGATCCAACGTTTGAAGTGCCGAAGGCCCTGAAAAGTGCATAGTGTTGGGACCGAGGCCTATGCTTGGGCGTGCCTAAGATACGCTTGTGGGAAGCATGGGCGTTACACTCTTGTGATGTGCTTGTTTTGAACTTAGAGCAAACACTGGCATCCCCTCACGACCTAAAAGAGTTAGAAAGGAGGCAAAATAGAGAAATGATGAAGTTGTCAAGTATAAAAAGGCTGACTTTGTTCCCCCTCTCCCTTTCCCCGCCCCACCATAACCACCACCATACATTCCTGTTTTGTCTTTTATAAGTTCATGCTGGAAAATATGGAGGCCATGAAGGATAAGCTGCTGGTCTGGAATCACTAAATTCATGCAATTGATCGAACATAGGATAGCTTTCTAAGTTGTTTACTACAATTTGCCGCAATGAATGAGGCCTACGCTTGATATTTACACGAATATTCATTTCAAAAGTTTGTGAAATGCTCGGGTCCACAAAATGATTTCATCACGTTTCTGCTACTGTATACTTGTGGTTACTTTGGATCTGCCTGGAATGTACAACAGTCTAGTATTTTCTTTGAATGGTGAGCATTATTCATTTGTGCTCAACCTCAGAACTATATTCATTTGGGTTGAACGGTTTCTTCACAAGGCCTATCTAAAACATGCCCATATTCACTAATGTTCTCATTTCATATTCTCTTAGTTTCCGTTCTTTACTCTTCACAAATTTTACTTGATCACAATCCCACACTGAAATCTTTGCAGAGATTGCAACCTTTGAGATGAAATATGGAGAGTGGTTGGAAGAACAAAAAAGACAGATTTGTGATTTGAGGACTGCTTTAAATGCTGAGATAAGTGATAGCGAGCTTCAGCTCCTTGTAGAAAGAGGCTTGAACCACTATTCTGAACTCTTCAGGATGAAAGCTGCTGCTGCAAAAGCTGATGTTTTCTATCTGATGTCTGGCATGTGGAAATCATCAGCAGAGCGTTTTTTCTTGTGGATAGGAGGGTTTCGCCCATCAGAGCTTCTTAAGGTGACACATGAGTTTGTCTAAATTTTTAACTGACTATATTCAAGTGGAAGGATGGCTGACTAATTGATATTGGGTTTAGAACCAATGTGCTTGCCATATCCTGCACTATATCCACCTTTTACAATATGCATGGAGTTTCTCTCTCTCTCTCTCTCTTTTTCTCCCTCTCCTTCTCCTTCTTTCTCTGCCCCACATTTTCAGTTCTTTGGCAATCGTTTAGCTTAACTGATCTGGGGGATCTAGCTAAAGCTCTTTTGCATGTACAGTTGGTTATAGAATTATTCCCTTTTTGCACGTAATCTGTGCAAGTTAGAGGTTGGTTGGCTCTCTCTTCTTCTCTTTTTTTGTTTTTATTTTTATTTTTATTTTTTTTTTGTGCAGGTACTGTTATCTCTCTTAAATGAAACTTTCAGTTGTTCGATAAAACTAGGCATATTACTTGGGAATTATTAGTGGAATTTCAAACTGTTGTTAGTGAAAGGTGAAACCATGCAAAAAAAGCATCTATGCCTGAATGTTAGAAGCAAATGTTTATATAAACTAGATCCTACTTTTTTACGTGGTCTTCAATCCTGTATGTACAACTCACATGCCAAACAATAAGAATTTCAACAACGGACATTATGGTTCTGTGATATTAGGACGTTTGTCATGCTTATATAGTCAATTGCATTTGTAACTCCCCCGCCACAGAACCGAACTTGACCCATGTCAACTGCTAGAATTGGAACTCACCGTTCTCCACATGCATGTCTGAATAGCGGGTAAAATGCCATCTTCCTGTTAGATTCAACTGTTTCAATGACATCATTTGTTGTAATATACATTCTATCATCTTTCGCAGAACTGAACTTGTTACATGATCTAATGGAATCATACTAAAAAGCTCACTTCAGGGAATGATCTAAGTTCTTGTTGATGGCAGGTTCTTTTGCCTCAGCTTGATCCCTTGGCAGAGCCACAAATTATGGAGGTCTCTAACCTTACACTATCATGCCAGCAAGCAGAAGATGCTCTTTCGCAAGGTATGGATAAACTCCAGCTAACTTTAGCACAGTCAGTAGCTGCTGATAATTTGGGCGAATCAAGTTATATGCCACAGATGAAAAATGCAATGGAGAGGTTGGAGAATCTTGTCCGGTTTGTGCAGCAGGTCTACACTATCTTCTCATTCCCTTGTACTACAAATTCATTCATGTCTCCATGCTTCTCTCTTTCTCCATCTTGATCTTGACGCATCATTTTATGGTGAATGGAACTGTTGATATATTCAGGTTCGGTCGGTATCAGTTGCGTTGAGTTCTGTATGGATTGTAAAGAGCATTTAATGGAGAAAAACAAAGTTTCATTTAAAATTTTCTGGAACCAAAAGTATTCCACAGAAATATCACTGCAAACGTCTTCTTTTCACCTCTGAAAAGTTGCATTGTACTTGTTCAAAACCAACTCTAAACTTCATTATTAAACAGGCTGACCATCTTCGCCAAGAAACGCTGCAGCAGATGCGTCGGATCTTAACCATCCGCCAGGCCGCTCGAGGCCTGCTGGTGTTGGGGGAGTACTTCCAACGGCTTAGGGCTTTGAGCTCACTATGGGCAACTCATCCCCGTGAACCTGTTTAATTTTGCATTTGAAGGACCCCAGCAGTGTCAAAATTCCAAGTAGGGGTTCATCACCAGCAGAGAAAATTCCAGCAACCAATGCTGTGCATATGGGAAAATGATGAAATGATGTTGAAAGCTTATATGGACATTGTTTTGTTTTTTGGGGGTTTAATATATGGACACAATTCAAGCTGATAACATTTTACAGGCGGCCTTTACATAATCTGGAAGGTGTACATATAAATAGCCATTTTGTCAATGGGACTTTTGTGGTTAAAATCAATTTTCCACACTGATTGTGTTGTACTTCCTTCAAAGGGATAGTACGTTTTGATTCAACGCAAATTCAGGTTAGTCTTGTCATGTAAAATTTTAGCTCGACGTATCCCTGTATGCTGAACCCGTTGTACACATAAAAGTCTGACAGTTTTTGGTAGAGCTTCCCATCGGGCTTTAAAATCAGTAGATGCTTCTTTCGTGATTACGGGAATGAGTTTGCGGTACAAAGAAATTTTTCTTCGGGTGGCAACAAGACAGAATCTTGCGCATTGGCTTTTGTTGGGATACGATTGTCCTTATTTTAGAGACTCTTATTCAGAAGAGCTCAAATGCCTCAGTACAAAGATCTACGGTGAGTTGCTTCACCACTACACATTTGTTCAAAAGCAATAAAATCCATTTGGCTTAATTAGGCTCCGTCGAAAAGCCATGCCCATTGCTCTTCAACTCATCTGTGGTTGTGCGTGTGCTAAGATTCACAAATTTGTTTTGACTGCTCTTCTTAAGAGCTCAGACCCAGTTCAGAATTGTGCTTATAGAGGAAAACAAAAGAGATCTTAAGAAGAAATCTTGTGACTTAATTGAGATGCTTAAGTTGATCTCTATGACAATCATTTCCTCACATTCAACATTTGATTGTTAGCTTGTTATGTTTTGTATTCAAATGCCTTTAGAAGTTGTGGAGACACTAATCCGGGAGAAGGCTAGGATTGCATCTCAATCTCAAAACTAGAAGGGAATTATGTCAAATTCACGGATCCTTGCTGCATAATACCATTTAAATCAACCAAGCCTAGTTGAATTGTGAAACAAACAACTGTTCCTCATGTCAGGATAAGTTCATATCCTTGGAAATTTTCTTTGTATTCTCATTGCAAATGACATACATGACGAGTTTGATGTCAAAACATTGAACAATTGAACATTCACCTCAGATTCTGGTAGACTCTTTCTCACAGTTTTGACATTGAGTAGTCCAAAGCATCAACAAGAAAGTCTGCACTCATCAAAACAAAAAAGTTCCAATCAGTTTGCAAGGGACTCTACCAAGAGTCACATAATCTCTTCTGAAGGTGATCTAAAATCATTTAGGTCAAGATGACTTAATTGTTAAATGCAATTCATTAGATTCTACCTGCATCATCTTTGGTGAAACACATCGGTGGTTTTATTCGTAAAACATTTCCATGTAGGCCCCCTTTCCCAACTAGAATGCCAAGCTCTGCAGTCAAGGAAATAGTAAATGAGTAAACTAGAAAACTGGAGCCACCCATTCCCCTAGCCAAAAGTTGATCTTTATATCTTGGCTTGACAGGGTATGCATTGTTACCTCTAAGTTTCTCAAACAAAATTGCAGTTTCTGCCTTGGCAGGTGTCTTCTCCTTCCGGTCATTGACAAGTTCTATTCCCACCATCAAACCTCTCCCTCTCACATCTCCAATGACTGAAAAAGGATCACAAAGTATAAACAGCTTGCTATGCAACCAATCTAAAGCATGTCTTACCAACCACCCCCTCCCCCAAATGAATTAAACAAAATAATGGAAGCACAGAATGCACAAGAGTTGACTTTTAAGTCCACTTGACTCTTTAGAAGCAATAAAATTCATTTAAACTAATTAGGCTTTGCTGGTAGACTGGCCATGCTCATGGCTCCTCTAGACATCCATGAGCACATGTGTGCATAGGATTGACTAAGTGGGCCAATTTTTTTGGCTGCTTTTCTTGAGAAAATGTGTAAAAGCATATGTATAATGACTCCTCAACTGAGATTGCTTCTAGCCCAAAACAGACTTCAAGTTGATTCATATGAACCAAAACTCAGTTGCTCATGTTCAGATTTCATGGTTAGCTTGTTTAGCACTGTATTGGAGTGCATTAGAGCTTGTGCAAACACTAGTCCACCAGAAGCATGGGTAAAAAGAGGTATATGGCTTTTCTCTTTCCACTTCTACCCTTCAATATATAGGAAGACATAATAGAAGAAACAAAATAATGAAAACTGAGCAATTACTGTCATGTCTTTGCTGTATGTCTCTCAAGCGTCCAATCAAATGAGAGCCAACAGAAGCACAATGTTCTTGACGTCTCTCTCTGTCAATAACTCTCAGCACTGCATGTCCACCAGCAGAACATACAGGGTTCCCACCAAAAGTGTTGAACTGGATTTTCTGAGCCATAACATTTGCTATTTCCGGTGTTGTCACCACTGCACCTAGTGGTAAACCATTTCCTATACCCTGACAAATGATACAAAATGTCATGAGATGGTTAGGCAAGATTTGCAAAGTGGTGACACTCAAGACATCCGCGAGAGAATTACACAAAAGAAACCTTGCTAAGACACTGCGAATTTAGAATTTAATGATACATCAATTTCAGGGGCCGAATAATACGGAAAAAAAAAGGATTATTTTAAAGACCTTTGCCATGGTAACTATATCAGGAATAACACCCTGCGTCTCAAAACCCCAATAATGACTTCCTGTGCGACCAAAACCAGTTTGTACTTCATCAGCAATGCAGATGCCACCAGCACTGCGTACAATGTTGTAAACCAATTTTAGGTATCCAGGGGCTAGTTCAACCACTCCTCCAACACCCTGGAGTTAACCAAATAGGAAAATTCATAAAGCTGATGAAGATGCCTCATTCATGGTCATCAAATTGCAACAAAACTGAAAACAACTATTAATTATGAGATGCCAACCTGAATTGTCTCAGATATAAATCCAGCTACTCTTCCTGAAGTTCCATATTCAATGTGATCTTGCACATCTTTAGCATAGCCAGTAGGATCAGACCCAAAGGCACCTCTGTATGGATCTGGGTTAACTACATGATGAATTTCACCCTGTGGCATGGCCATAATTAGAATCCTAGGCAAGATGCTGACAAGTGCCCCTCTCATTTAACCAAAGCAAAACAGAATTCTATTATGGCTAAATCATTTAACTAGCTGCACAAACCTGTGGAATAGAGTACTTCCATGTATTTAGAGCAGTTAGTCCAATTGTGCCAGAGCTTCCACCATGATAAGCATTTCTCAATGAAATCATTTCAAGATTACCCGTGTAGAGTCTGGCCATCATCATTGCCAATTCATTTGCTTCCGAACCAGAATTAACAAAGTAAACAACCTGAATTTTAAAAGGAGCTGAAGTAATTAGATAACTGATATGATAATGTACTACCAAAAAGACTAAAACTAAGAGTCCAGCTGCCACTATACCCAGTGGCTAGTGGCAAATCCCAATTGTATTGCAATAGCAACAGCCAACAAATCATTTTCTGTATCCATAATGAGAGCTTCATGATAATGGCAAAAAGAGGCTTAAAGAAGTAATACATCCAAGACTGAAAAGAATGAAGAGTGAGTGAGAGGGAGAGGGACCCAAACCTTAAGCTTTCCAGGCATCTTGGCAGCCAGAGCTTCGGCGAAGTCGGCAATAGCGGGGTGCAAATAGATAGTGGTAGCATGCTGGAGAAGCTTGCTCTGCTCTATAATGGCATTCAATACTTCTGGGTGGCAATGCCCACATGACACTGTCACTATTCCAGCAAACGCGTCCAGGTACCTCTTCCCACTCTCGTCATACAAATATTGCATCTTCCCCTCTACAATATTTAGCTATACATAATACACACACACACACACATGTATATACAATCAATTATGGCCCAGAAAGAGAAAAGCAAGAAAAATTCAACCTTTTCAACGATTCTTCTTGAGAGATAATTAAAGAAGGGTGCCGCTTGTGTGTAATGTTATGCTAGATATGATCAGTACGAGAACTAAAACTCACAGGCTTCTGGTAGTAGTAGAAGAGGGATGGACCCAGAAACTTCTTGCGTTTTTGGAGGATTTCGTCGGCCAAAGGTCCGT
Source organism: Bruguiera parviflora (assembly GCA_019804595.1). Lineage (NCBI taxonomy): Eukaryota > Viridiplantae > Streptophyta > Magnoliopsida > Malpighiales > Rhizophoraceae > Bruguiera > Bruguiera parviflora. The sequence goes on from CM034047.1 coordinate 7,410,028, forward strand.
TGTACGGCTTCGGCAGACAGTCGAAAGGCGGAAGCTGCGGCGGAGCATCGGCGGTAGGTGACGGCGGCGGCGGCGAGGATGGTGATGAAGGAACAACAGTAGAGAAGGAACTGAGGAAGAGTGGGACCCACCGGTTCTTGTCAGGACAAAGAAGCTTGACTTTGGCTAAATGACATTGTTGCACGCCTCTTTTCGTGATTTGCCTCAGCCACGTCATTCCTCTTCCCCCCCCACAACCCAAAAAAAAACAAAACACGCAGACAGACACAGAGACAGAGAGAGGGAGAGAGAGAGAGCTGAGTTGCTCTTCTTTCTTTGCTGACGTTTGTTTTGATGGTCGTGGAGTTGGCGGTGGCTGTTTTATTTTATGTGAAGTCGTTCTGCAGATGGGTTGGGGCAGTAGGCCACAGATTGGTAACTTCTGTGATCTCTCTTTTCGCATAAATAAGATCGAGAGAATCTGGACTGTATCTCTTTAGTATCTGACGTTAGCATAAGGGGGGGACAAAAGCAGTCACGTGACGGAAAGAAAAGATTCCCTTTTGCCCAATCCACGATTTCCGCGTCATAAATCTTCATTAATATAATAAATTATTCCATATTAGCCCTGCCTACTCTGTTTTGTTTTGTTTTGCCAGCCAGCCATCATCGCGTGGGAATGGTAAGTGGGACTCTGTGGATTAGCGCCACGTACACAGTGTCACGTGACACGTGATATTAGCCATCGAATAGGTCTATTCCAGCCATCACTTCTTAATTTTAAAATTTTGTAGAATTCTTTAGAAACTTATAAATAACTCTCTTATCCTTTAAAAAGACGTAAAATTAGATAGATCACACTTATCTTCTTAGAAGATGTAAAGTTAGATAGAATACTCTAGAAGGTGAATAGAGACCATTAAATCAAATAGATCTTAACCATCCGTGAAAAGAGTAGATGTCTATATATAATTTTAAGGAATTCATTTATAAGAGATCCAAGTAATATAGTATTCTCCAAGTTCTCTACATCATTTATCTTTTTTATGTGCATCTTTTTATCTTCCGCTAATAATATTGTAACTCTTGTAATAAGTAGAATTAGCATTCGAGTTAAGCGAATTACTAGTATCGCACGAGTCGTTGGGTGTTCAAGACTAAGTTCGTGACAATAGTCGTCAAATTACAGCGTATGGATCAGCATGCCAACCCGGAGAACCTCTACCCTGTTTAGCTAAAACAAGTATCTAATCGCAAGAGCCAAAACAAGTATCCTTTTTAATTTATAGCGTTCTGTTAATTTTACTCTTAAAATAAACGTTTGTAGTAAACTCACATTGAAATTACAAAATTATCGATTGCCTGCTTCTATCTCCTTCCATGCCATCTAATTGCGTCTTCCCGTTGTTTTATTTTCCTGGATTTTCAACCCAATATGATGTGTTAAAATCTTAAGGGCAATTTTCATGTTGGCATTATGAAGTGCCTCGTTTTCTGCTTGGTTTACGGTTAGTTGTTATTATTAAATAAGCTTGGGCTAAAGGCGTTTCATGGTTAAAGGGTGACTTGGCTGCAGTTGTGTATGTTGGCCGCTTCAGTTTCTTGGAAGCACTTTTATGGATCACCAATTAGATTCACAGACATCGTCAACAACTAGCTGGCTTTAATATAATAGTTTTCTATTGCTATTATAAAAAAAAAAAAAAAGCAAAGAAAAAAAAGACAATTCTGTAAAATGGGTGAGCCTAGTATTTTATGTTTTAGGGAACCACAGTAATCCTTTGGTATTGAATAAGTGCCTTAGTTTTGGTGAGCCTACTGCATAAGTGTCTTACATGACTTTGATTATGAAATAATGTTGTGGTTTTATCTTAAGCATTTGCTATAAAACATTTCACAATGGGCCGAAATCTTTGATATATATATATATATATATATATATGTAAGTTTATATTTGAAATTTACTAGAAAGTATCAATTTTGGAGTTTTGTTTTAAGTGTTATTGTGTTACATGGTACAAGGAAAAATCCTTGTTATAGTGAGTGGTGAAAGGGCACTAGGATTAGATAACAATGCTAAGTTGATTTATTATTTTCTCCTATATATGAATTTTTTTTTTACAAATATATTGTGAAAAAATTTTGTTCATTATATGTAATTGAGATGGATGGCTTTTTATTCTAAGTGTTATTTCTTTTACTATTTCTTAGGGTTTAAAAATGTCTTATTATAAAGTTATTTTTTCATCTTATGTCCTTTTGTATATGAGCAATTAGGTGTCTAGTGCTAAGTTCACAAGATTTTTGATTTTTTTTTTTGATATGTTTGGATTATAAAGCTACCTTGTTCAATAACAAAAATTTTATTGTTGTGAAGTTTTGTTATATATAAGTAAGTATAGAGAAGAACTAGTTATTAAGATCTTGTTCTTTCAAGGATTACCTTAGTTTGAAATTATTATCTTTTATATACATTTTTTTAACTATTTTATTTTTAACTTAAATATTTTGAATAAAATTTATAGCATTTGTTCTAAAGACAAAAAACTTATATATTAAATGTGTATATTATGTGTATGTATGACTTATATATGTGTATGTATTAAATATGTACAATATTTTTTACTTTTAATCTATTTTGGTTATATTATCTATTGAATGTTAACGAGTCCAAGTAATGGTGTTTGCATTCTGGTTTTATGGTTTTGTTTTTTTTTTAATTTCATTTATGCATTTAGAGTTTTTAGTATGTGCTTTTGAACGATAGTTTATAAGGTGAAAATGTTATTCATTATGTGGTTTTTATTTATTTATTTTATGGAAAATTAGAGTCATTATGTTATGGCCTAACAATGAGTGAACTCGAGGAAATCAAAGATGTTAGAGGATTTAGTAAACAAGCTATTGATGTAAGACAAAGCAAAATTGGATTAGGTGCATGCAAAAAGGAGAGCATACATAAAACAAATATAATAGTAAGGTACAATGATGTTTTAGTTAAAAAAATATATGTAGACTCATTAGTTAAATACTTAATATTCAATTTTAAAGGAACCTAGGTTAAAATGACTATCAAGTTTATAATGAATTTATAAACAAATATGATTTAAAGGAATTGACATATTCAAATATTTACATTATTATTTAAATTGACATATTTAATTTAAAAAAACACTTTCAATCAATTTTATAAACTAAAACTTAAACTTAAAGTTTAGTCCATTTTAAGCTTTTTAGGTAAACTACATTTGTCTATATTCACAAAAATTTTTACTTTTATACTTAGATGTATTTGTTAAAACTTATTATACCTATTTCTTCAACAACTCCTCCATACACAAAAAGAAATTTGTTTCTTATTATCAAAGAAACATATATAACATTTAATATAGACAAGGTGTTAAATATAAATGTTTATTATTTTACCTACAGTTCATTTTAACTAACTCATACATATTGTTATATGCTTGTTTAATGTTACCAAAATATATCTTTAAGAAAAAAAGTGTGGAATTTTGCAATTTATTAATACAATAAAGTCTTTTGATGATTATAAGATAATAACAGTCCAATCATTTAGGTTTGCACGATGTTAAGACTCTAAGTAATTAGGATGGACCTTAAATTGATTAACTTCCCAACTTAAAATTTTGATTGTGCTACTTCATGTCTAAATATGTATAAAAGTAAGTTGAGTTTATCCTCATATGAAGCCAAATAAATGATGGAACTTTCATCAGATGGAGTTAAGGTTAAAAATTTCTTAAGAATGAGGATGTTAAGAAGTCATTTAATTTGACAAAATTAAGGATTTAAGTTTCTAAACTTATAAAAGATATGAAAAATCTTCCCCTAAATGATGAGTTCAAAGTTAAGTCCTTACTTTATGTGGTTAACATAGTAATTTGTGTGAATACTTCATTTCACTATGTCAACCTAAAGTTGCAAGGCTTGTCGAAGGAGTGATCATTATACAAGAATTTGAATTAGATTAAATACACCTTAGAAAGTTTAATTAAAGGAATTAGATAATATTAAAATAAGTAATATAATGTTTATTAGATATGATGTATAATTTGATGTGTCTTGTTGTTTAAAATAATATATATAATGTAAACTATATGCTTAAGGTCATAGAAAAATGTTTAGAATTAATGTTTTCTTCTAGACATGAGTTTGTTTCTACCATTAATTATGACTTTTCTATTTTACGCAAACTTCAGTCTTATTTTAGATATTATACTCAGAGCATTTGATTGTGGCACTATGAAAAATTTCTCATCATTTGCGTAATGTTCCATGGGTGAACACTTTACATGGCCAATATTAGAACTCATGCAAACACTTAACCTAAACTTATTAGGCTTATTAAAGGAGCTACCATTATGTAAGAATTTGAATTAGTCTAAATACAACCTATAAGGTTTAGTTAAAGAAATTAGATAATATTAAGATAAACAATATGATACTCATTAAATATAATGCATAACTAAATGTATCTTATTGTTAGAGATAATGTATGTAATGTAAATTAAGTGCTTAAGGTCAAAGAAAAATATTTAGAATTGATGTTTTCTTTTGTAAATGACTTTGTTTTCATTGTTAACTATGACATTTTTTTTTATGTAAACTTTAGCCTTATTTTAGATATTATACTTGGAGCAATTGGCTATGATACTACAAAAAATTTCTCCTTTTATTTATACAATGTTCCACGTGTGATGAATTGGAATAATCACACCATTAGCAACACTTCAAAAAATTTATCTAAGATTTAAGGACCTACTACTTATCACAATTAGTTATAATAAACATTCAATATTTTGTAATAAAAATTGCATACCAAAATAATATCAATACATCCATAATTCACAAATTTAAATTACAAAATCTTTAATTTGTGAAATATAATAGTTAAATTGTAAATAAGAAAAGAAAGTCTTGTGATGGTCAAAATAAAAAATAAAAGCAAGTCTTACCGAATAATTGGTAATCTTTAAGTCTAAGGTTCCTTGTCAAAATCATCAATTGATCTATCAAGATTCACTAATCACGGAAGGTTGAAAAACTTATTTAATTCAAATAATTTGATTTAACTTATCTAAATTTTGATTTAAGTTAGTTTATATTAATTGAAGAAGTCAATGACTTGTATAGAATACAAAACATTCAAAATAAAATGATCTAAACTTAAAACTGGAAAAAAAAAATGTTACATATCTATAACTTGATGAATTCAAACCTCCTGTATCTAAAACTTTACTTGACAAATTTGACACTTGATATATGCAAAATCTAAGATATCTAAAATCCTAAAGACTTAAAACAAGTCGACCCAAATTTGATCTTATTTGCCCATTTTCCAACATTGTTAATCACTAATTATTTTTAAACTTAATTCTAAAATCTCTTTATATTTACATCAAAAAATGGAATCCTAGCACTATAAAGAAAGAGAAGTTACATCATCGTATGTGACACTAACAATAAGTAGTAAAAAATATAAAATCTTTATAAAATAAAAAGAGACAATATTGGTCAATTTTTTGTTAATAGGCTGGATAAGTAGTTGTCAAAGATATTTCGTCAATAAATAAGACAATTAAAGGTTGCTTGTGGGTACATGTTAGATAAATCATTAATTATGTGAAAATAGATAAGTTATTAATAAATAATTAGTCAACCTAAAATAATTATATAAAAATATTTTACTATTTTAAACATGCAAATTCAATTATTGTAATAAGGATTATAAAAAATTATAATCTTATTTATAAAATTAAACTTATTTGATATGTTTTTAATATTAGTCGAGAAATAAATTAATTTAAAGTATAAATATTTAAGTATTTAACTTTATTATATAACTAATAAATATATTTATTGAGAAATATTATTATTATAATTATTAGTAGGACTTAATATTTATGTTATTAATATGTTTTTCAATTATGTGGTTTTTTTATTAATAAAATTGAGAGTATTTATATAATTTATTAACATTAATATTAAAACTAATTAAGTTTTAACAAGTATAAAAAAAAATTTGCACAAAAATAAAAAGATAGAGTTTGGAGAGAAAAAGTATGGAAAGATATGAGAGAGAGAGGAGGAGAGAAAATGTTGGAGTAAAAAAGTATATATAAAAAGTGTAAAAAGAGAAAATATATAGAGAATAAGAGATAAAAATGTAGAGAGATTATAGAGATTATACATAGAGAAAATGTATAGAATGTAAAGAGAAGAAATATAGAACGCAGATAAAAAAAAAAAAAAAGAAAGAATAGAGAGAAAAAAAAAGATATAATATTTTATGCATATTGTAGAAATATATTTTATTTTTAAGATATTCACATTGTACTGGATAGTCTACCCGAGATACAAGGCTAGCAATGGTAGTGGGATAACGAATTAGCAATCCCATGTTGTCCTATGCTATTGATTCTATGGGATAGCCATGGATTGTGATATTTTCTTCGTCTTCATCTTTTTTCATTTTTCCATTTTTGTTACCCTGATCTTAGCTACGGGGTTGCTTCATAGTGTATTGGCTTGCAAGGATGGCCACTTAGTTGACCGTCGCAAGTTCATACTCCATACCAATTGAAACATCCAAGAAAGAAATGATTTAAAGCAATTGGATATTTAAACACACATTATGACAATATGAGTACTATTACATACTGAAGAGGCATCGGAGAGGATAGCTCTCTGCACGCTCAGGTTGATTTGTGAACAATTTATCATATATGGAAGAATAAAGATTATTTTTCTATTTCTCAACAAAAAAAAAAAAAAGAAAAAGGAGATTGTTTTACCAGGGCTTTTCCTATGGAACACGGCAAATAGGCTGAGATGGTGAGGAGGGGGTTGCTTCGGGAAAACTAAAATACGTTACGGAAACTTGATCCCAATTAAGTGGCACCAATTTTAATTGTTAAAAGAATAAGCAATCAGTGGCAAGAATTCCACAAAAAATAAAGGGTTTCTGTCATCAATCAGCAAATAAATTCACGGAAGCGTAACCAACAAAAAGGCTAGTAGAGTGTGCAAAGTTTAAGCCTCAAAGATAGGCAGAAAACAATCATAAAAGAATCTAGCGAACCTAAAGCTAATTTAATCAGAGAGATTTGCATAAATATTCTCAATTGAAAGTTCCAATACGAAACCAATAATTAAGCTAACTAAATCAAGTCCCCATTTGCTGAAATTCTAGCTGCAAAGTCGGGATATGAATCATCCGTCTAGCGAAGGTTCCCTTCATCGAAATTCAATTTATAACTTTGAGGATCATATTGATACTGGTTGCACTTCCTCTTTTTCTTGTTGAACCTAAACATGCAAAAAATAATCTTCCACTTGGGTTCATCTTTTCTGTTCTCCCTTCCATATTGTTGATGTCTATCATCTGCGTCGTCGTTTCTTGGCCGCCGGTGGGAGAGTCCCCGGAAACATCCACAACCAGACGGCTTCATGACTGCATCATCTTCATTATAGTCCCTCAAGTCCATTTCTGCTCCCGGTGTTGAGCTCTTGCTAATTATAGGAATCGCAAAAAGGAAACAACAAAAAAAAAAAAGAAAAAGGATTGCTATAAGATGAAAGTAACGGCATACAGTTACTCATGTTGGACGTGCATGGATTTATAATATTTACTGAGAATTGTTAATATCAGTTATGCTAGATTTTGAGATAAATTATAATTGTTGTGCTAATGCAAAAAAAATAAATAAATAAATAAAAATAAAAAATAAATGAAGCGATCATGTAACTATATATTCGAATAGATGCAGACCCTTCTTCGTTTTGTGAGTTACATTTTCAAACCATGTACTGTCATTTTAGTTGGTAGTTAAAATTTTTGAAGAATTTTAAAGGATCATATTAGATCGATGTATGGCATGATATTTAATAAATTTTGAACTAATGTATTCCATCTTTACATCTGTTTTGAATAAAAATTAGGAAAATGGTTGATATGGATAACAAGAAGTTGACATTAGATTGTGTGATATAAGCTCGAAACCAAGCTGGTTGATAATTTTTTCATATATCAAACATTATTTTTTATTTAATATTAATTTTTGAATTATTGGTCGTGGAAAAATAAGAAATCCCTTGATGTATTGCATTAAAAATCATGCAGAGTGATGAAAAATGTAAGAATCATGTAGAGTCGATATAAGCAAAGAAACTTGATCTTATAAACACAATCATATAAAAGTTAATAATAAATACCTTTGACGTTTTTAGATGGAAAAGAAAAGAAGCACAGCAATCTTGAATTCAGCTGTCAAAAAGTTTATGGGTTTAGAAGTAGTGCAAAATTACCCTGTGGAACGAAAGTCTATTTTTATGGTTTGATATAAAAATAGGTTAGGAGGGACTTAAATAAGTTAATAAATTAGATTAAAAGGGTAATAAATAGGTAACTATTTAAGAAAAAAATGAGATTTCAAAGAGTAATTTTTTCTTTTTTAAGAAAACAGAAGAGGAAGCATAAAAATGGACTTAAATTTTAAATATTTTTATTTTTATTTTTCATTTTAAAACAATAATAAGAGGAATTTGGAGAATTTTCTTTTACTTTTTTTTTATATAAAATTTATAGATTTATCAGAAACTGCCATGTAAACAAAAGTATCCGGGTTTTCCCGTATAGACATGCGAAGGGCAACATGCAGAAGCTGCATGAGAATTTTGCAAGTCCGCACTCGATTTTGGAATTGCCATTTTCTCTGGGCCTCTGGCTTAACTTATCGATGTACGAGAATGTAGTTAAAGGACCGTCCCTACATACTGTGTGTGTAGCCATAAGTCCTTCCATTTATTTCTGTACGTGTGTTCTGGCCATTTGGCTGTTATTGTAGCTAGCTCGACAGCTTAGTGACTTGATTTTAATTTATTATCCGTATAAGCTCTGTTGGGTCACTAGCAGCAGCTGGCCCTACTCTTGGAAATACTCGGCTCGCGATCGTGGGCTGGCAATTCACATTTGTACAGGGAAAAATAGGAAACAAGAATATTTGCAACATCAAATTGGGTCTCATGATTCGAACGATGAAGATAAATGATGAACCGGGTCTCAAGATTTTAGCAGAGGGATGTTCAAATAAAAGATGCTATAACTTAATTGGTATTATAAGTTGTTTACAAGATTAAGAAGCTTAAATTTGAGTTTTAATTTGGATAGATTACCAATGAAGAGAGAGATAGGATAGAGGGAAAGGATGTAAAGATCTATTCTATGTGTTATTGGCCTTCTGCGACTCAGTCTCAGAGTTGGAACAGTCGGAACGAAATAAACTAATGAATAAAATGAATGAAAAATGTATTATTCAGAGAAAGATCAGAATAACATTTGTGGAGAACAAAAGTTGGAATGAGGCTGCTAGACAGACGATATCTAAGAATCCTTCCTCTCCGCAGGAGCGAACAGGATTCAAAACAAATAATCGTCGTTGAAGTAAAATAAAAAATAAAAAATAAAAAAAGAAATGAAGAAGAACGAAAAAATGGAAGAACCCAACTGCGTGCGGAACCAAGTTGCTGTTATTTGGAAACTGGGGAACGTCATGCGTAATATTCGAATGTAGTGAGGGACCGCTGGAAAGGGATAACATTGCATGCTGTCTAGCTTGTTCCTCTCATAGTTTCAGGGGACTCGGATCTACGGAAGCATATGCAGGAAGCTCCTCGTCTTGCACCAACAAAGCCATCTCTTTTTCATCCAGGCAAATCCATGCCTCTATTCCCTTGGTTCTTGTATTCATAAGAACGATGGAACTGGTAAAACCGAGCTTGGGATTCGTCTGGCTCGATGCTCGTTACAACCCACTCGGGTTTTCCGCTCCCGAAATCGAGGTCATAAAGGCCAAAACCACACCAACTGGTAAACCCGATGCCATCCAATCCAAATGGCGTGTTGGCATATGCAGAATGACTCGTCCCCTTGATTAGCTCAATGAGCTTAAGCCACCCATCCTCCCCTTGTAGTTGAGTCACCGTGTTTCTATCAATTTTTCGGATTGCGTGCCTTTTCTGGCACACCAAGGTAGTCAGATGAGGGTCCTGGGTATCGCACAGGGCGGCTGCCGGGCAGTAAATGTTGCCGAATGAATATTCCGGGAATGGTGGCTCGGCTCTTGCCCGAACACTCACGGCATGCGATACCACCACAGGCACAAGTGGTCTCTTGTATCGGGGCAACATGAGATCCTGCGCTTGGTATCAGGTCTCTTGTATCAGTGGTCTCTTCTATTATAGACTCGTTTATGTTTTCTTAAACTCTTTATTTTGTGATTGGGCATCAGCCTCATGTTAACTCCAAATGCTTTGGGTTATCTTTTAATGGGTTGTCATTATCATTTCTTCATTGCACTCATGACTTATGAATTGGAATATTGCTGATGTATGTGGCTGAGACAACAAGTTTAATATTTGTAGTAAGGCATTATGTACGGTATGGATTACTTTAGTCAAAATGAGATTAATAAAAGCAAAATTTATTACAACCCAATAATTTCAACATTGTGAAAAAAATGAAAAAATTATTCTTTAGTTGACATCTTCAATGGCGCTGATCACATTTTTAAAAATAATAATTTTCATTTAAAAAGTTCTTAGATTTATTTAATTCAATTCAAAACTTTTCTGATTCTTTCAATCACAATTCAAAATACTTCGGATTCTTTATTTGGGCCCAAAATCTCCTAATTCTTTCAATTAGGGATATTGACTCATATAGGTATGGTGTTAGGTCTATCTATGTAGGTCTTTTGATATTTTTGTGAACTATTATTAGTTGAAAATTCATAATTCGACTGATTATAGGCATTAAGGACCTAATCGCTCCTTTTACTTCATCCTTATTATAGGCATGACAAAATTTGGATTTAGCATCATATTATTAATAGTGGTAAATACTATGCTCATTATCATATTTAGGGTTAAATTCAAAAATTGTTCTAAGTGGGGGCAAAATTTATATATATATATATATATATATATGTTCTATGCAGAACTTTTGATTTATAATTTTATATGGTCTTCACAATTTGAATAGTTTTTTTTTTATGAATTTATATATCTAATGATAATTTTTTGAAAAAAAATATAAAATAATGTTCACTTGTTTAATAATTTTAAAGTTTATGATGACAAAATATTTTTTATATTTAATTAAGTTGTAATTCTTCAACTCAATTATTTTCTCATCTTTCTTGTATTAGGTAAGAGAAGAGAAATGTTGTTTTTTTTCTATTTGTCTTTTTTTTTTATACAATAATGGATAAAGCTTTCATTAAAATAAAATTATTCATTTTTATGATAATATACCTTTTATTATGTTTATAATTAGTATCCTACTTGGTTTAAAATAAATAATCTAAGACAAGATTTTGTTAATTATTGATACCTTGTCAATTCTTACGGGTAACCAAAAAAATAATTAATAAGGATATAATAGAAAATTCTAAACAATTGACTTATAAAATTTTGATCTTAAAGGGGGTAGTTGCCCCTTAAAAGATCATGTGCATCCACCCTTGATCATATTCCTTGGTCTTCTAACTTGCATTGTTTTTTTTTTCTTTTTTTATTTGAATATAAAGTCCATAATCACATGCTGTTCATGCATGAATATTTCATTAATACTAATAAGAGTAGTCTTGGGTGTTAGATGGGCTAAGTAACAACTTATTACTTGTGAAAGAGAAGCATGACTGAAGGGTTGGATAAAACATCTAATGTCAGTACTTTAACACTCAAATGAGTCTTAGGAGACAAGAATGTAAAGCAAAACAAGAGTAAGGACAAATAATAGTCTTGTACTTGGCAATGACATGATCTAGGGCTTTTGTACATGAATCTTAGTGCTAATATTAAAGGATTACAAAGATATTTAAGGCTTATCTTCGACTCAAAGTAGGTCTCATGGGATTGGGATGTGAGTTAGGTTTAAGTAGGATGAGACCTTCTCTTATGATGGGCTTATAAGTTTATTTTTTATCAAATACATTTCCTCTTATTGATGGAATTTATATGATTCCATAATGTAAACAATATATAGATGTAGTTTGTTTTATTCCTATGCATCCTAAAGCTTAATGTAAAAGACAAATAACTTTTATTTGTAGAATTTATTCTTTAATTAATCTTAGCATGATAATTGTGAAATAAATGTTCTCTTATTTAATTGATAGTATGATTCAAACTATTAATACTTTTATAAGATCTATTTATTTTGAATAACAACTAATTTTTTTTAATTAAGGCATCCTAAATTATATATATATATCAACATAGCATCTACGATTAAAATCAAATCTCTCATACAAACTTGTAACTTGAGATCAAAATCTGGTTCTTATACAAATTGTAAGCTACACAAATATATAGAAAAAAAAATGCCCATGAATGCCACCAAAAAAAAAAAAAACACTAGCACTAGACACAGAATACCACCAATCACCTCCATACCTTATATCACGTTAGAGAATATAGAATATATAACCTAAGCAGCTATTCTCTCCTTAGCCTCAGAAGTGGTTGCATATGAAAAATCAGGAAGTTGATAAGAGAATAAATTCTTCAAATTCTAATATTATAGTAAACGACAAAAACTAGAAAGCCTCAAAACACCACACTCCTCTCCTACTCATCCCTAACCACAAAAAAAAAAAAAAAAAAAAGGACTAGATTCCAAAATTTTGAGTAAAACATTATTCCCAACCACTACACATAGTTTAAAACAATAGTATCAATTTCTTGTAACTATTAAATACTACCCCATAAAGAATCATAACCAAGCAATGAATGCTTCATTTGTTATTATACCGAATTTTGCTAGCTTACTTGCAAGATCATTTGAGTTATATGGCTTTAGTCTATTCACCATTGCAACTATAATTTAATTGAAAACATCATTATATTCCCAAGTTCTCTCCTTAAATTTATTAAAACATGTCACTGCCATCTTGGAGTCACTCATCACTATAAGCTTCCATTCGTGGTTTTCATTCCATTGTAGCCAAAAGATTACCGCCTCTTGAATGGCTTTTAATTCTACAAAAATTTAAGCTAGTAATCCCCACTGACTTAGAAAGTATACATCTAATTATTCCATCTGGCCCTCTTAATACTTTACCTATACCTGCCACTCTTATTCCCTTTAAAATTAAGCCATCTGTGTTAAATTTAAATTGGCTTGGGTCAGTGGTTCCTAAAGAAATTGTATCTTATTCTGCTCTACCTTCCTCGCCACTTTAATATCTACAACTGAAAGCAAAAAAATCATAAACTGAATAAAAGCAATCTAGCCACTTGCCCTTCACCCACCACATCATCCTTACTTTGCTCAAATCACACATTTTCTCTTCGTAAAGGGGTTTGTTATCAAAGATTTTCTTGTTACGGGCTAGCCAAATTAGCCACATAACAACATAAAATCTAATGACATAAATTTTCTTAGATGTACACGCCCTTTCAAGAGATTCTTAAGAGCTTCATAAATAGCCAAATAAGGGATTAACCACTCAGTTAATGCCCCATCAACATAAACATATATTTCATATCTTCCACACGTAAAAGTAGTGAAAAAAATAAATGAGATACTGATTCAACATCATGACTGCAAAAACCGCATATATCGAGGTGTTTATTCCCTCTTGACATCACATGTGCCAATTGTTCACCTACAAGAAGTCTTTCCATCAAAAGTTGCTAACAAAAAATCTCTACCTTTGGGGGTGCAATTCCTTTCTAGATGACAAGACCTAACTATGCCTGTGGCCCATGGTTAGCCTCCACTAACTTACAAAAGGAGTTATCTGTGAAGGTCCTATTTTGGTTTCCTTTCCAAATCAACCTATCATCCTCATTTTTTAATACTTTCACCACATCAATACTTCTTTTAAATGTCAATTACTTTTTAGTCCCTTAAGCAAAAAGATTTCTCTGTCATCTCACACCTCACACCCACCTCCTCTCTTCCCACCTTCCAAATCTGTTGTTGATTGGACCCTTTCTAATTCTTGTTAGCACATATAGTCTTGGAAAATGGATGCACAACGGGGTTTTACCAACCTACAATTGATTCTAGAAGTTCACATGCATACCATCACCAATAAGAGACCAAAAAGTAACGATGAGTTTCAAATTGAACCTCCCCTCGCGAGTTTGCACTCCCAAACAATTGACTTTTCTGGCTAGTTGGTAAAATTTAAATTTTTATTAGGTTGGTTAAACGTTTTAGGGTACGAAAGAATTGATAATCATGTCGTAAAATAATATACAACAGTATAGGCAACAAGAACAATCCTAACATGAATTCATAAAAAAAGAAAAATTTTCCTAATACTTTAATACATGGTACGTTTTGCTGGCAACCACGTTAACATAAGAATATAAAATAGAAAATAGTATTAAATAACTTCTTTAAAAAATAAAGTAATAAGTTGGTTGGTATTTTTTTTTAACCAAATTTATTAAATTATAAATTATAATATAATAATTATTTTTAATTTTATAAATTTCACAATTTTCGTCTACATTTTGAGCAGAGAAACTATGTTTCATTAATTTGGGATGCCGAGTGCCAACACCCTCTCTGTGTTTTTTTTTTTTTTTTTTTTCTGGGTCGACGGGATTTAAAAATTAACAAAACACACCTAACCTGGGTGAGGTGAGGGGACGTTACCAACCATGTATTCTTGTATAGCGAGGCATAAGAGAAGTTGACTTCGACGTTACCTACCATGTATTCTTGTATAGAGAGGCGTAAGAGAAGTTGACTTCGACGTTACCTACCAACCTCATTCCAAACTCCACAGGCCAAATACCTCATTTTCTGCTGTATACTTCTGCTGCTTTCGCTCTGTCTCTCATTCGCTCCGAAGCATAACGGCCCACGACGTTTGGTTGAGATCTTATTCGTTGTCGGCGGACAAAAGGAGGCTCTTTTTATTTATTCTTGCTTTCTTGCTTTGTGTTCTTTTTTATCCTTTTTGAGAGGTCAGGATGGAGGCGAAGGCTGCGCAATCTCTGCAGTTGATTTCGACAACGTGGGTGAATTCGGACAAGTTCACTTCGAAACCAAGCGGGAGCCTGCGGTTTTCGAGGGGACCGAAGCAACAGTGGAGGCTTGCGTCCTGGAGCAATAGAGATCGGCGTTTATCTGCCTCTCCTTTGGTTTTCTGTTCGCCTAGCAACTTTCCAGGTGATTATGCTAGAATTTTGTTTTTTTTTTTTTTTTTTTTAACGCTCTAATTCCAATGGGAAACGTCGGGGGGTTTTTTTTTTTAAATTAAAAATTAAAAATTAAAAAAAGAAGCTGGTTAATGTTATAGTTTTGTTTGGAATGAGAACACCTCTGTTTCTTGTATAGTACTTGGTTGTTGTGATAAAAGAAAGTGCTGCATTCTGTTTGAAAAACGATAAATTAACGATGTTATTGAGGTGGGGTTCTCCTGTTATTGAAGTAGCATTTTGATATGTGCTTTGTAATCAGTGGAGCTGATCTGTTGGTGCTAAATTTACGGATTCTTTGAGAATTGATGTGCAGATTGTGTCACCCCAATCTATCCCTATTTTCTTAATTCCATTTTTAGATGAAAATGGTAAATTGAAAGGTCTTATTGGGCACATACTTGATACGTGCAAGCGTTATTTTTCAGGTGCTCGGTCGAAGCCCTTTAGCCCGAGACTCCGAGAGTCTTTGATTTTGCATAATGTTGTTCAATGTTTAGTGTGTAGATAGTCATCCACGAGCAGCATTACTTTATCCCTAGGAAACTCTGCGATATTCTTTCTGATACTCATAGGTTTTTGAACTGTGAATTGGTACATGTTGGTGCCCCATGTCAATTCCAAGTTTGTAAAGTTTCTTATTGCTACTTAAGATATACATGTGGCCTCTCTTTTGTGATTTTTCTATTCTTGTAAGAGTGTAGTGCATAAGGGATCAATGAGACTGACATTTTTTGTGACTCTTCTTTGTAGCTTCAACTTTGGAATCTGGAATTTCTACCTTTGTAGATGAAAATTTGATTTTGAAGGTATGAAATGGTGTGATCCTGTACCTAGTAAGATGGCCATATAAATTTAGTTGCACAGCATCTATTTTACCTTGTTGCCTTGCAACATAGGCCTCAGTGGTTGAAATGTAGCTTAGGCTTTTGCTTGGTCATGTATCTCATTTGGAGGTTATTGAGTGTGCAGAATAAGTCGCAAGATGTCAAGCCCTATCTAAATGGATGCTGTATATATCTTGTCGGTAGGTTTCTGTCTCTAGGTTCTCTATCTTGTCAGAAGATGAAGTCATTACTCAGATTTGAACTAAACGAAACTGAAATACAGGAATGATGGGCTCCGGAAAAACAACCATCGGAAAAATTCTCTCCCAAGTACTTGACTATTCATTCTTTGACAGGTTGGCGCCTGTGATTACTGATCACTTGGTTTTCCTGATAAAATGGCCTACTCTGCTGATCTTAAGACAAACAGTGAAGAGAAAGGGATATGCAATAGAGAAAAAATGGAATTTTCTGTTACTCATTTACTCTTTCTGGGCTTATTGTGCAGGATACCCACCTGGTCAATACTCATTGTATTGCCAAATGATATATGCTTATGCTTTAGAGAAATTTTAAACAATACTTATACTTTTGTGAATTTGCTTCTTTTCTGAGATTGCTGTGCAGGATGCCCCTTGACCAATACTTACTCTTTTGTCAAGTCATGTGTGTGTTTTTGTTTCTTTTCTGGGATGCTTCAGTGACACATTTGTGGAGCAAGCTGTAAATGGAATTTCTGTAGCTGAAATTTTTAAGCTCTATGGAGAGGGTTTCTTCAGAGAGAAAGAGGTAATTTAGGAAGTGTTGTTGCATATTTTACAGAAACAAATCCAGTTAGACCAGCTTTGGTGGATATGATTACAATTTTCCTTCTACTAATTCCTCTACATACAGCACCAGTTATTATAAGTTCTAGAGTGGCCATTGTCAATCACTGAATCCCCATGTGTTTTATGTATGTTTGACATTTGTTCAACTATTCCCTGCTGTTTGAACATTGTGTGCACTGTAGCTGCTTAGACTCATGAGATTGCATTATTTCCTTCTCATTTTCATGATATCAAAGGATTCAAAGCTCAACTCTTTGATGTCCTTCAGACTGATGCACTCCAGAAGTTGTCTTTAATGCATCGGCTTGTTGTTTCTACTGGTGGAGGTGCAGTTATACGGCCTATTAATTGGTATGATCAATTTGCATTGAACATACAAATCACCACAAATTCTTTACCCTATATATTTGGTTTCTTCAATCCTTCTGTTTGGTTCATCAGGAAATACATGCAGAAGGGAATCAGTGTTTGGTTGGATGTACCTCTGGAAGCCTTGGCACAAAGGATTGCAACTGTTGGAACAGATTCGCGACCCCTTTTGAATCTTGATTCAGGCAATGCTTATACAAAGGTGTCCTTATGCGGCTTCTGTTAGTTTATCTTGCTTATAGATGGTGCAAGAATTAGTTAGGATTGAATTTATCTCATCTTTTTCATCTTTTGTTTAATGGTCCTACAGGCTTTCAGGCGTCTGTCGACTCTTTTTGAAGAGAGAGGTGAAGCTTATGCAAATGCTGATACTAGGGTTTCTCTTGAAAGTATGTGTACTTGAACTCATGTTAAATCCTGAGCTATCCTGTTTGCTTTGTCCACGGCGAGACAGTTCCAGGTATTCCCTTTTAATAAATTGTGCAGATGTTGCAGCCAAGCTAGGGCATAGTGATGTTTCCAGTCTCAAGCCCACTGTGATTGCAATGGAGGTATCTCTCTGTCTTCCACCTCCCCATTCCATCAATCTGTAGGACGATGGTATTCGACATAAATTTAAAGCTTCAGCACGAAGAGTTGTGCCTTATCTGACTATAGCTTCCTTCAGTTACGCTTCGCCTGGTTATTTTGTTTTTTGTTAATTGGAGTTGGCCATTCTGTCAGGCACTCGAACAAATTAGGAAATTCCTAGAAGATAAACAATGTGTATAATGCTTGTGCTTCGTGGGCTTCTTCACGATGGTCGTGCTGCGTGCGCTGCATTCTCACTTTAGCAGCAGAACCTGGCACGCATCAAGTATGCATCCTTTGTAGTGATCGAGATCAGGAGTACAAACAACTGATCAGCTCGTTGTTGTAAAAAGGAAGTGGCAAGACGTATGATGATGGACAAGTAATCAGCCAACGTTGACAAGCCATATATGTTCAAGCTGACATTCCGCGAGGGCTTATATGTTATAAGGATTTGATTAGTTTTATGTCAGTAATGCTTGTGAGAGCTTTTGTGCATTCTTTTTTTTTTTTTCTATATATATATATATTTTTTTTTTGTTTTGTAAACAATGGTTTGCATAAATTCAGGTGAGGTTGATTTTGCGGAATTCAATCTAGCCGCTTATCCAACCATGCCGGAAGAGGGTTCACAAATCTAAAATTGCAGATAGTGAGTGAAATAATACTCAGTCCGCCTCTCTCTCTCTCTCTCTCTCTCTCTATCGGGGATGCTTATATTTGTATAGGGTATTATCTTATTCGCCTGGAAAATATGTCAGGTCTCACGGCGCAAAAGCGCTTAGGAACTTCAATGGAAATTTTCTTTGAGGGGGTCCAATGCTGCAACAACACGTATTTTTAATTGTTCGGTGGGAAAAATCAAAGTTATCTTCCTATGGAGGAGTAAAAGAGTTAAATTAGTTAAATTGTTATTAACCATTGAAGATTGGTTTAGCCAATGTTACGGTTAAAACCGTGATAATGGGGAGTGAATTGCCATTATATCCGTTTGCACTATATCCATTTAACGTGTGAAGAGGCTCTCGAGAGCAGAGCAGGTACAAGGGGGGTATCTCAAAGCTTTGCCAGCTTGGAACGTGCACAAATTAACACGACCAAGAATCTTAAAGCACATAACCAGAGGACAAGCATAAACTTGGGAACTTAAGGCCACTAATCATTTGGTTGAGTTTGACATCCCATGAAATGCCTGGAAACCTGGCCAGTCACTCACCAGAGGCAACAGAACTCGAATATGAACCAGAACCTGATAGGACTAAAAACCATCACGATGCCCGCAGGAAAAAGGTCCAGATTGGACCCCTCTTCCCTTCGAACTACTTCAAATTGAAAAGCCATTTGTTCAGTCTTGGGTCTCAGTGTACCGTGTGTGTGTGTGTGTGTGTGTGTGTGTGTGTGTGTGTGGATCTTGGGGGATGACTACTTTAGTGTGATACAGTAGCCGATTCGGCTTTGGTGGCTTTTAAACTCCTGAAACCGCAACCAAACTTTCAAATGTGGTTTAATTAAATTATAAATCATATTTAATTCATTTTCAACAATTTTGATCATTCAGTTTGGATTTGACCAGACTGGACGGATTGGCACCCACTGGTACCTTTTCCATTAAGTTTGGAAATTAAATAAAAAAAATGAATTTTTTTTTGAAAAAATTCAAAATTAAAAAATAAAACAAAAATTCCTCTATTTTTCTCTTTGTTTCTCTCTATCTTCTCGCTCTCTCTCTTTTTTTTTTTTTGTTTCTCTCTCGCCTCTATTTTTTGCATATTAAAATACCTTATGAATATCCTAGTAAAATAATTTTGATCAATTTATATTCAAACTTCAAATTTACACACATACGGAAAAAAGAGAAATAGCGAGAGACAGAGAGAAACAGGGGAAAAAAAAGAGAAAGAGAGAGAGAGGATTTTTTTGGATTCTTTACACATTTTTTTATTTTTAAAAGTCTTTTGGATATTTTAAAAGATTTATAGAATTTTTAAAATTTTTCCTTTTTTTATTTTTTAAAATTTTTCTAAAAAGAAATATCATGCTATCCACAAATGACAACGGCGTAACATTTAACTTAAATGCAAACATTTCATCTGGCAAAAGTTAACGAAAAAAAGTATTAAGTAAATCGATTTATAATAATAGAGGTAATGTTGAGTGTCAATTTTAAATATATATACATATAAAAAAAAAAAAAAAGAAAAGTTGATATGGATCCAAAAATAGTAAAACATAGTGAATGGACTCTTGATTTCTGCCATTGTTTGGTATATCTCAAGTACTAATCTTTCTATTAGGATTATAAACAAATTGACATGTTCATTAAAATCTCAATGGCTTAATTGGGTAAGAACTCGATTGAACTCTTTTATTTATTTTGACAAGAAACAATCAAATCTTCTTTCAAATTTTATTTAATAAATGAGTCCAATATCAACGAAAACATATTTGCTTTCTTTATATTCGTGGTCAATTCATTTAAGACTCATTTATATTGTCATCAAAGAATGCTTGATGGGTCATTAAAATGAGCTTAGTATCTATGTTTTTAAATTATATATTATTTATTTGTAATTATACACTGAAATCAAATAATTTTATCTTTTAATTAGTTATTTTTATTAAAATTAATATATTTTCCATTTAAATTTTATTTATAGTAGTAGATTTCTACAATTTTTTTATTTTTATCAATAATTTTTTGTCATATCATTATACGTCAATATTAACAAATAGTTAAAGTTGTACAACTATTTATTTATTTTTAGATAAAATTGCCTTTTCAAATTATGCTATTAGGAAATCCCAATTTCGTTTTCTTAGAAATATTAATAATTTTTTTTCTTCTTTTTCGTTTTTCTTTTTTTGAATTTCGAGGCTTATTAATTGTGATCAATAATGATAATTTTTAGGGCTAATACATTAAAATATCATTATTTTTGTGCTTTTAAATAAATCTAGCATAACTCTCAAATCGTTGCAATTTAGTTACTTAAAGATTTTTTTTTTACAGGGACAAAGCTGAATGGATAATCCGTAGTAATTGCCAAATATAAAAAGAAAAGGGATTGAGTTTGCAATTGCTGAGCTTCTGATTGTTTTGATTTAAGTCAGTAACTTCAAAATCGGCCAATTAAGGTCAGCATCGTTCAAATGTGTGTACCAATCAGTCATAATTGTTTTTTTTTTTTTTTTTGAAAAAAAAAATTTACCGTTCAGATAGCAAATTTCATTTACTTGAGTTAGTGAAATGAGTCCACCTAATACTCTTTTTACTTATCAGAAAAATTAATAATATAAAAAGTGTAAATAATAATTTTAATCTCAATATATATATGATTCAAATAGTTGAATTAATCCAATTAAATTAATGTGTAACGATTAATAATAATTTAGTTAATTTCATTGTCACGTTGATTTGATTGTAATTTTAAATATTTTCAAATTATTAATAACGACCCAAATCAAGTCTAGTGCACGCCTAACTTTGTTACTGTTTTGTCTCACCTCGACTATTTTTATTCTTATTTTTATTTTTATTTTTTTAACAAAACCTTATTAATACTACTCTCTCTCTCTCTCTTTTTCTTCTCAAAGATCACAGATTCTCTCTCAAATCTTGTCTTTTGCATAAAATTTTCATTAATATTAATTTTGATTTCCAATGTTTTTATTAGTAAAAAGTATTTTTATTAGTTTGCTTATTACAAGCTAATTATTTATAATTTAGTTTTTTCATATATATATATATATATGTTTTTTTTTTTTTTTAAAATGCTAATAAGGAACCTAATAACTTGCCCACAGGGCATGAACGGAGGGCTATAATTAAAAACCACGGCTTGGGCAGCACGGCGGAAGCAATAAGTAGACGGGGGAGCCGTGGGCGGAGCAGGGTGGATACTTTCATATCCAAAGAAAAGGAAGAGAAGAATAGGAAAAGAGTATAAAGAAAAGGGAAGAGTAGAAAACACATACAAATAAGAAATAGCAGCAAGTAGCAGGCGAAGACAGATTAAATTGTGTTTGAGGGGTTGCGGGGGTGGTGGGAGGGGGGGGGGGAGAGAGACTTTGATTTCGAGGTTAGTTTGGTTTGGATGTGGAAAGGGCAGATGGGGATGGAGATGGTCTTCTTGGATTTGATTCTTTGAGGGAATCCCCCATGAGCCACATTTGTCGGATTCTTGTCTCTTCCTCCACACGTTGCCCATGGCAGCTTCAAAGGTTCAGTGTTAAACCCTCTTGTCCCCCCCTCCTCCCCTTCCTCCTTGTTTTCCCTTTTTTGTTTTATTATTATTATTGTCTTTCTTGAATATCTAAGTTTCTGTAGGCCCCATTTCTGGTTAATGGAAGCTTTGCTACTCTGAATCGGTTTTCTTTTCTTTTCTTTTTTTTTCTGAATTTTTTATGTATGGTTTTTCCGAAGCATTAGTTAAAGGACGTGTTTTTTCTTTTCATCTGAGCGATGTGGCTTCTCCTTTTATGGGGAGCATTGGGTTGATTTTAAACAAAATTGGTAAATTTGTGTCTATGTTTATAATGATGCATGCTTTCGACGGAGTTATTCATTTCAATCTCTGGTATTGGGGTATTTGAGTTGAAATATTTGGTAAACGCTGTAGGTTTGGTCCATCTAAGAGGATTCAATGCCGTGGCTATGCAAAATCAGCAGGACACGGTCGTGACAGAAGGCCAAATGTTGATCCTATAATGCCCGCAGAGACGGAGGCTCCTCCCTCGCGCGGTTCTTGGGTCATTGTATGCCGCCTTAGTTGCTCTATCATCACCAATTGATGCATGCTAATTCTTTGTTCAGCTGCCATTATTGGAATTCAGTGAATTTTGTAGGATTGATCCCATTGCGTTTCCTTAATTAACTCTTTTTCTTTTCGGTTAATTTATTTAGTATTCTGTGTAATTTGCAGCCATTTGCCGTACTAGGATTTGCTGGAATCGCAACTTTTGTTCATTATAATGATGAGAGGAGAGTAGTTGGCAAAGCTAAAGGTAATTTCCATGCTTTAATATTGTCTAATGACTGTAAGAAGTTAATTTGATGGCAGTGATGATTTACAGCATTTAAGCTTTCAGCAAAAAGTCATTTGTATTAGCTGTTTCCTTTTTTTTTTTTTTTTCACCCCATTCATTTAGTTAGATGGAATACTTTCATGGTTGAAGTAATTGAGATATAGAATTCTTTAGTCTAAGAATAATTTCTTATTGAACAGCTTGAACCAGTGACAGTAATTTGTTGTGCACTGACATTTGCAGTTGTTTAGAACTGGAGTTATGGTTGCTTAATAAGAGAAATTTAAGTTAAATATTTATCATAAAAAAAGGAAATTCATATTGAGTGTAGTGTCTGGGACCTTGAAAACCTGTAAATTTATTTGTTCTCCTGTTTATAAGATGTCCATCATGATGGCTACAAGCTCTGGACGAAGCATGATGACTTTCTTATAATCAAGTTCAGTGCCTGCCATGTTTCATCAGTATAAATAAGTTAGTTTCATTCTTCTTATCCATCCAGATGATAGCAACAGTCCTAATGCCCTTGTGAAATTTGTTCAACTCGGGTTTGTGATACTGGCATAGGCGCCATCTATATTTGATTGAGCAGTTTTAGTTGGTTTCAATTTGCATGTTTCATGTTTAGTTGCTTTTAGTGATTAATTTTCTGTCTTGTATGTGTTGTTGATTGTGAAAATAATGATACACACAATTCGCATGCCAGTTGTGACAGAAGCAATGAGTGATCATATTACATGATTTAGGATTTCATTTTCTTTGCATTTTTCATTAACAGAAGTGAAGAGGTTGCATTTGATCAAGTTTTTCTTTTTCCTTTATCTGTTAAAGTCTGAAAGCTTGCTGACTTCACACATCCCACATTCACTTTATTTTAGCTACTAGAAGTCTCATGTTTATGACTGAATAAATTTAGGATAAAGGGATTACTTATTAGTATCCGTGACTGTGGTTCTATGTTTTGTGCATGTGTCAGCTTTCCAAATATATTTCTTTTATTTGTTTATTTATTCTCCATCTGAAACTTTTAAAGACTGTTACAGGCACACAGCATGTTGTATATAATCAGTTGTAATGTCAATGCATTTTTGCCTTCAATGTTTGCTGTCAACAGGAGTATGTTATTATTATGTTGAATTGGATTTACTAGGTTGAAATTGTTGCTACTGTTGCTGGTAGCAAGGATTGCTTTGGACCATTTGGCACCACCACTATTTTTGTGTCCTAGCAAGGGAGAACTGTCTATCAAAACAAATAATAATAATAAATAATAATAATAATAATAAAAGAAGAAGAAGATGAAAAGAAAAGAGAGGCAGAAGACCTATTGTGATGATTTCTTTGGACTTTGAGTTTGTCATGCATTTGCTGGGCTGTAATCATCTGTAGCATTTAAAACATGAATTCATTTTGGAGAGAGATCAATAACATGTAATACGTTGCCCACTGAGCCCTATAATGACTCATTCTCCCAAACTACTGGGACTTATACTCCATGACATCTTACTCGGTTCTAAATATTGCTCAAAGCATGCATATTTTGTCTCGGGGGCTAGTCTGTGAGTTCTTCAGTAAGTGGTCAAACTATTTAGATTAGTCTCAAAACCTGTGCATTCTACTGATGCAGCATAAAATTAGCACCATGAAGCTGTGTAATGGGCCTTTAAACTGCAGAGATTGGCCCGTATGCAGAGTCAAAATGCTATGGAGGTTGGCATAGTCAAATTGTTCACATTTGTTATTTATGTTTGGCATATTGGCAAATTGTGGAGCCTAACAGTCATACGAGCAACTCCAGGCAGCACTTTTCATGATGGGCTGACAAAGAACAGAACTTTAAAATGGTTTTCTCACTGAATAATTTTTTCTCTATTGTAAGAAGAAGAAGGATGAGAATCTGAAGGGATGTTTGAGCAAAATTTTTGCATCGGCAAATGTTCATTAGATTATGAAAATTCATCTACACTGTTTATTTCTAACGGTAAAAGATGAAAGATTGTTGTGCACAAGATTCTGTTCTTCCATTACTTTACTGTAAATGCATATAATTCTCTTTCGTTTGTATCAGAACAGGTGAAGGCACCAAAGGAGATATTGTCACTGTCAAGGGCCCTATTATTGGTGGTCCATTTAGTCTAAAAGATACAGAGAATAGGGTAGTTGCCGAGCAAGACTTTCTAGGAAACTGGATTCTGTTATACTTTGGTTATACTTCCAGCCCTGATGTTGGCCCCGAACAAGTTCAAATGATGGCCAAGGCCATAGATAAACTAGGTCTGCTGTTTTAATCAGCATTTACAATATATGATATTTCCTCCTTGTTTTGGGCTGTATCACTAACATGTGTGTTTTACTTGCATATAGAGTCAAAAGAGCATCTTAAGGTTTTACCTGTATATGTCACAATTGATCCCCAGCGGGACACGCCTTCACATCTTTGTGCTTATCTTAAAGGTCGCGGTGCCCTTGCAACTGAATTCATTTAAATAATTGGTGAGCTGGGTTCATATGACTGGCTTTGGCTAATGCTCTGTTGTTACCGTCTTTGAAGAATTGCAGAATTTGATTCAAGAATACTAGGATTGACCGGTCCTGTTGGTGCAATAAGACAGATGGCTCAAGAGTACCGTGTCTATTTTAGGAAGGTTGAAGAGGAAGCAGATGACTACCTCATTGAATGTTCCCACAACATGTAAGCACCAGCCTCCCCTACCGTATATTTTTTTGTATCTTTTTTTCTTGGGTTCTTAAGCCTCCCCTACTCTTTTTGCTTTCATTTGTTTTCTTTTTGAGTTCAGAGTGGGATTGATTCATGTTAAACATGCAGTTACTTGATCAATCCAAACATGGAGGTAGCTAGGTGCTTCGGGGTAGAGTATAATCCAGAGGAACTATCAGAAGCAATTGCAAAGGAATTAAAACTATCCTCTGCTTGAGCGCTTAACAATTTTGGCACGCTCTTGGCCTTTCCTTTAGGGCTGATAAAAATCTTAGTCGTAGTTGCATAGCAACAACATTCACCGTTCTCTTTTCTTTTCATGGTTATTTTCTTGCATCCAAGGTGTCACAAGCGGCGCAGTCCGCATGCACAAATGAATGAGACACAGTTCATCGCCTTGATAGAAGTTGTTGAGGTCATCATCTGAATAAAGTAGAATAGGGTCATTATGTGATAGTTATACAAGTAAAGTTGGAGATATTCTCGTGGATGTTTTTCCAGTAGTTGATGGTTACTTCAAAGAAAGGATTTTTGTTCCATTCCATCATAAAAGACATTGTTGGGGTCCTTGCTTCGAAGTTTTTACGCAAATATACCTACAAATGTGCACTGCTATCATATCATTGATCCTGACATCCTGTTCCTCGCTGATGAGGACACAAATTTTCGCCTCTGGTTAGAAGGGTGGAAATTGAAGTGGGGCTTGATGGGAGCTGGGGAAAGGGAAGAACTGTGGGGAAAAAGAAGGTGAAGACTTCAATTTCCACAGTTTTGGAACGTGGGATAGCTAATGGAACTAAAATGCCCGTCAATTTTCTGGCAAATAAATACACTACATGACAGAACCCGCGAGTACATTCTTCGTTTCTTGTTCTGGGTGGGTAAAAATACACTGGTCCAAACAACAAGGCGAACCATGAAATTTAATCAAACTATCGTCATTTTATACAGAATTCTCCTTCTACTGATTCCTTTGCAGCTCAGAATCTGGACTTCAACATAATTCATCACATAAATAAAGTGGAAGAGTCCAACAGCCCAAAATCTGGGGCTGTCTCTCGGGCTGGTGTATCTTCGCTCCTAGCAGCCCAACTTACTGACCCTAAAAGCTCAACCAGTTCTAGCCGTCGGCCGAATTAGTTTCCTTTTTTTTTTTTTTTAATTTAATTTTTTAGTTTTTTATTAAGAAACTTAATAAGCTATGAATTATATAATAAAGATGATTTCTTTTTTATTTTTATAAATGACAACTCTATTTTTAAAAAATTTTTAATCACTCGAGTGTTTTTTAACAGACGGCCGATAAGTTTCTTGAAAAGTCATTGGTGCATTGGTATCTTTTATTGTTTCCGTTTGTTTATGTCTACAATGTAATCAGACATTGCGCCTAACTGTGTATTGGATACCGTCAGGCCTAGCCATGCCAAAAACTTCTAAACAGTTGGTATGGCTGTTGATTTAGTAGGAGCCTTATTTAATCTAAAATAAAGTTGTCTTGATTTCATAGGCTGAGTTTGTAACCACCCAACAAGCCAGGTGCATCCATTCAAAGGGTATCGCCGAGAATGGCAGTCACATTACAGTCTCTGCCTTCCGTGGAGTATTTTATCCCTGTGAAAACAGATTGTTTTGCTTTCTTTTTTTTTTTTTTTTCTTCTTCTTCTTCTTCTTCTTTTGGACATGTATGATTAAAGAAGCAAAAGGTAATATCTAGAATAAAGAAAAAGAAGGCATATTTCCATCGTTCAGGGAACAGCACAAATGGCACATGGAAAGAGAGAAAACAAGTAGAGTTGGGCTCACCAGTGTAGGGGGCTTAATACAGCTGTTTTGTACGGGTGATGCCCAAATGCCAAAGCAAATACACACCGACGTGCCTCTCTCTCCCTCCCCCCCCCTCCTCTCTCTGTCCCTGTGTATTGGCTGTAGCGTAGAGAATATTGCATGGGAGGCCCCACAAGGCCCCAATGCAGGGGAAATCAAGAGAGACTGCTTTGTCTTTTTTTTTCGTGCTAAAAATCTAGAGATCCAAAATTAACACAAGACCGGGTCTCTTGGTTCCCCTTTTCCACCACTTCAGAAACAGCAATGAAAGAGGCAAAAGCAACACAACACAAAATGGGGAATATAGTAATCCAACTTTACACTTTTAATGGAAACAAACACCGAAAAACGAACTAATATTATCCATTTGCTTGCAATTATCATTTTTCTTTTCTTCTTTTTGTGTTTCTTTTCTCCCCCAAGCCCCCACATCAAGCCATCCCATACTGTTTGTGACTTCAACAGAAAGAGAGAGGAACCAACAAGGAAACTTCCTAATTTGCTGGCTGCCACTCCAGGAGGCATTTCAAAACATCTCCTGGGGCTGCGCTAATTTTCAAATCATTGCGCGTTCAATCCCTTGTCTGCTTTCGTTCATTTTCTTCTTCCTTTTACTCTCCGACAATTTCCACGCTTTCATCTAAAATATATGCCTTCCTGGCTTCAATTTATGTCTTGGTTCTCTTGAATTCCTTGTTCTGACGAGAATTTTGTGATCATGGCCAACCCCATCAATTACTAATCCACTCACATTGACACCATTTTTTATTATGACACCCAACCTGATGTTATATGTGTTGTTGGCTTAAAAATGGACCATCCCTCTTCCTCAACAGAAAAGATCACATTTGTTTGTAGAAATTGAGGAGAAAAAAAGACTTAAAAGAGAGTCTTGGTTTAACAGGAATGGCAGACGCCTCCCTGGACAGGAAATTTTCCAGCTGCGGTCTTTTAAATGCAGTATTCGGCCGGCGAAGTTTTTGGCCGAGAAGAACGATATCCACGGGCTCACTTCCCACCACCAATGGAAAAGATTTTATCAAGAGCACTCCAAAGCGGCGGAGGAGCGGCTCTGACGAGGCTTCATTCTTTGAGAATAACACCGGCATACCGTATGCGCCGCAAAAACCAATCACTAAAGCTCCTAACCAACCGAAGATCCCTCCTGTTCAACAGCAATACCAAAACTCCGGCAGGAAACTTCCAGGGCAAGCAACCAACAATAGTGGATCTTCTGATCGCCATGGCCCAGTGAAGATGACGGTTAGTCAAGATCAGGGTTATGGAAATCAAGGCAGGCGAGTACCCAAAGAGGCCATTGGCATATCTGGTGAACTTGAAAGCATGATTGCTGATCGCCAGAAAAATAATGGAAGTGGTAAGCTGGTTCGGGCTTCCTCTAGCAATGTCATGCTTTTTGGCAATTTAGGCAACCTTAGGCAACCAGGAACAGGATGCAGCGCCGGCATTGGTGGTGGCGGTGGAAATACAAATTCGTATGGTGTTCTTGATCATCTTCCCAAGACAAGAGCAGAGACCGCAACAACGGCTGCGCCTAACGGGAAATACCCAAACAGTGTGATGGGAAATGTAGTTAAATCCAGACAAAATGAGGAGAAACCAAATGTAGAGCATCCAGGTTCTCTTTGCAGGGCTCTTTCTACCAGAATGGACCCTGAGCAATTGAAAATTATGGGCAATGAAGATTATAAGAACGGAAATTTTGCAGAGGCGCTGGCTTTGTATGATGCAGCAATCTCAATTGACCCCAATAAGGCCTCTTATCGGAGCAACAAGAGCGCGGCGTTGACAGCTCTAGGTAGGATTCTGGAGGCTGTTTTCGAGTGCAGAGAAGCCATCAGAATAGAACCTTATTACCATAGAGCTCACCATCGTTTAGCAAACTTGTATCTCAGGTATATTTTGTCCACAAGACCAATTAACTAGTTTGTTTCAATTTTTTTCAGCCCCATATACTAATGCAGAATTTTTAGTCATGGTAACTCCTTTCTGACAATTCTTCCTTATCCTCGTTAATCCTTTTTTTTTTTTTTTTGGTGGGTTTCGCTTTTTGATCTGCGTAGATTAGGGGATGCCGAAAAAGCCATGTATCACTACAAACATGCAGGGCCAGAAGCTGATCAGGATGATATATCTAAAGCTAAAAGTCTTCAGGTCCTGCTCAACAAATGTACTGAGGCTCGAAGACTACGAGATTGGAACACCCTGATCAAGGAGGCCGAAGCTGCTATATCTACCGGTGCAGATTCAGCGCCACAAGTAAGACCTCCTAAAATCATCATCATCGTCATCAATCAATTTAAATAATCGCGCACTTATTATTCAGAACGACCCCTTTTTCTGCATGTAAAACAGTGTGTGTGTGGTAGACTAATACTCTGTTTAAATGCATAGCACTAATGTGGGTCTTTCTTAATTCTGTTGGGTTTTCTTGAAGATATATGCATTGCAAGCTGAGGCCTTGATCAAGGTCCACAAGCACCAAGAAGCAGAAGAAGTATGGAGGAAGGTTCCAAGTTTTGATGCGGATGCCTGCACTAGATATTTTGGTCCCATAGGTAATGCACATGTGCTGGCGGTCCGAGCTCAGGTTGACATGGCAATTGGCAGGTTAGCGTTGTCTACTGGTCTTATAGATATCAGTCTTGCTAAATGATTTGCACTCCAGTTCGTACCATGATGTCATTGTAGGGCACAATTTGCTCCAGAATGTTTGAAGATCGTACGGGCTGAAATTAAAAACATGAAAAAAAGAAAAAGAAAAAGAAAAAGCTACGAGTCATAATTTGTGCTGCAGAACAACTCAAAATTATATTGCCCGGAAAAAGTGTAACAAAAAAGAAAAGTAAAAACGTTAAAAGGCGAGCCAAAATTTGACACCCCACCCGTCAATCACCAACTTGCTCAAAATATCGAACAATGATTTCCTTGTGGCGGTTCGCTGTAATGAACTTTCTGATCGGACACATCTAGACATTTGGATTCGAAATTATAACTCTGTTTCGTGCCCCATCTCAGACAGGTGCCTAGACGATAGAATTTGCAGTGTTCTTACTTGTTTCGAACATTTAACATTCCTAAGATTAGTAGATTATTAGACGTCTATTGTTGACCAATGTTATCATGATTTGAGTTTCGAGCCTGGCCGTATCAATTTGACTGCAACGGATATTTTATCTAACATTACGGCCGATTGCCAGCTGCCCATCTCAATGTTCAAATTCAAAAGACAGAGCTCTTCTTGCCAACTAGTAGAAGACAAGTTTTGGTGGTCCAGTTGGAGCAGACAACTAGCCAATCATCGTTGAATATTAGGCTAACTGTGCTTTGACCTGACAGATTTGATGATGCTTTGGCCGCGGCTCAACAAGCAACGAGGCTCGACTCCAAAAATAAGGAAGCAAACACAATAATGAGAAGGACCAAGGCGGTTGCAGCAGCTCGATCAACCGGTAATCAGCTATTCAAGGCAGCAAAGTTCCATGAGGCGTGCACTGCATACGGTGAGGGGCTTGAACATGATCCCTACAACTCGGTGTTATTATGCAATCGAGCAGCCTCCCGATCCAAGCTTAGCCAGTATGAGAGAGCCGTGGAGGACTGCAATAATGCGCTCAATGTGCGCCCCGGCTATGCCAAGGCCAGACTCAGAAGAGCAGATTGCTACGCCAAGGTTAGGTGACTAACTTTATCAAAGACAGACAACTAGGTTTTTATTTTGTTCAGCTTTTAATCTCCACACTTTATCCAATGTGAACTATCGTGTCCTCTAATGCTCCAGCCCATGTTAGAGGCGTAACAGAAACCCCATAGGCTATGACGCATTTATTAGCTTCAACTGGTGATTAATGAATGCAATGTGTCATTGAATGGAGGACAGGGTCAAACTGATGTTCTTTCCGTGTGAAAACAGCTGGGAAAATGGAAAGCATCAGTTGAAGACTACGAGTTCTTGCAGAAGGAAGCGCTGGAGGATGAAGAGGTGCTCAAGTGCTTGCAAGAAGCCAGGTCACAGCTCAAGAAGCAGGAGGGCGTGGATGTTTAGGACTTGGGCCTCAAAGTGATGTGCTGGTCTATACTTGAAGAGAGGTACCCCAGCAAAAGGACAGAGGAATCCCGAACACAGCTACCAGAAAGACCATTAGAGGTCCTCCGGCTGGAACCTAAAATGGCCCGCCCGTGACTCATACTGGCGGCATTTTGTCACTGATGAGGGCCCAAGGAGAAGCATTGCAATAGCAAAACAATGAAGCATAAATGCATCCATTCAATCATTATAGGGAAGAGAGCTAGATAATTAGAAACTGTCGTGTAAAGGAAATTCTTGAGCCAATTTTTTTGATTTTTAATGCATAGTTGATGCTTTGTGTCAACGTTTTTAAGACTTTTTATTCTTATGGAAAGCATGAATGCGTGTACCGCCGCTATGTTCTTCGTTTGTTCTGTTTGAACCAATCTGACTTTTTTTTTTTTTTTTTTTTTCAAATTTCTTTAGAATCGTAGGTTTAATCAATGAATTTTTGGTTATGTCTATTGTTCTTAGTTGTTGATTGTTGGGCCAAGTAATATTCATGTCGGGGATGGTTTGACTTTAATATCACTCTGATGATAAAACTCATTCCTTTTTGCTTGATATTTATGACTTTAGTTTTATCATGACTTATCTTCCATGAAAGGCCATTCCTTTTCTTAACCATTTCTATCAAGGTGATGCACCGACACTTGTTAACCAATTATTTTAAATGATAGTTTGATCAGCGATATAATGTATTTTCTTATAATTTATATTTAAAATTTATAGTATTATATTTTAAATTTATAAATACTAAAATTAAATTTAAAAAATTCATTTAAAATTAATATAAATATTTATATAGTAGAATTTTTATAAAAAAATTAAATAAAATTATTAAAAATAACCCTTAAAAAACTACTTATTAAATAATAAATAATGTTTTAATATTTACAATATTTTATATTAAATAATGGAAACTTAATCTTTGAAATTTAGCATTGATAGTAGATTTATAAAATAACATATGAATTATGGGATTCTTGCAATTAAATAATGCAATTTATTAAGACAAATCAAAGATAGATTTAAAAATCACAAAATATTCAAAAAATTTAATACAATTTTAGCTTTTTTATTCCTTTTAAAAAAGTATATGTTTTCTTTAACTTGAAATATATATATATATATATATTTTTAGAAAAAGTATTGATTCATCTATTTTCCACGAATTATAATTTCGACCTTGCAAAACCAAAGCTATAACAAAATAAAAGCATTTATATGTATGTATGTATGTATGTGTCTACACATAGAGAGAGTTGTTAAAAATTAAATAGGGAAAACATAGATAAAAGAAAATAGTTATTTATATTGTTGCATTAGACTTATGTTATTTTCTCAAATAAAAAAAAATACAAGCGTATTTACTCATTATATCAACTTTTTTAAACTGTGCATTTAGATCTCATCCTATTTATAGTTGAAATGAGTAGAAGATGACATATATAGGAATATTTAATCAATGTCAACTATTTTAATGCCCATTAAAGGCATTTGTTTACATTTATTAATAATAAATTTTACAAACAAGTATATACATTATGAATCAAAAGCTATGACAAAATGGGTCTACTTACCAATCTGTTATCACGAGAGAAGATAGGTTTTATAGGCTTGTATTTTTAGAATAATTAGTTGAGACATTAGTTTTAGTGATTTAATTTTCTTTCTCTGTTTCTCTACTTCCCTTATACAAAAAAAAAAAAAAAAAAAGGACATTTTGTTAGGTACTACAAATCAGTGATCGCATACCTATACGGTCAGTTCACTTTTTTGTTTTTTTTTTTGGTGGGTTAACAAAAAAAAAAAAAGAAAGAAATACGTCAAATGATCATGCTGGGCTCAAAATTATCACCAACCCCGCGGAGGTTGACAATCCAAACCCAACAAAGCGGGGGTAAGATTGTTGTTAATAATTTTATAATTCTTAGAGCGTTACATTGCAATTAATGCGAAAAGGACAAAAAGAGTCCAAAACAGCGTTATTAATTATTATAGCGCAACATCCATTATTAATATTTATCATATTCATCGCAAACAAGGGTCCAAAATCTCATACGCTCGCGGCTCACTCGGTACAGAGACGAACTACATTGATAGCAAATCAACATAACTTTAAAACCCAAACGGCGTCACTTTAATTCAGATTTCAGACAGAAGTGACCGACGCGGACTTGACCTCCCGACCCACACCTCGTCCAAGTTGACCGGCGGCATGGTGGTCCGGCGAGCCATAATCGTAGCAATTGTTCCTGACCGCCGTTAACTCGTAGGGCGCCGCATCCCACGCGAGCCACTGCTCCACCTCGAAGTACTGCTGGGAACACTTGCCGTGGACCCCAGTGGTGGTCAACTCGACGTAGTTGCAGTACCAGCCGGAGTGGTTGCCGGACCCATCGGAAGTCAGGTTCAAGGCGCACGGTGGCTCCGGCAGGCAAGGCGCCCTGCCGCTGAAAATGTCGAGATTGCCCCTCTCGAAGTAGTTGTAGCCGGGTCCCATGAGGCCTCCCCAGGCCTCGATGTCACTGATCTCGACGTAGTCGCCGTACACGTCGTAGATCCTGACGCCGACGGTGGAGTCCGTACCTCCCTTGAAGATCGACCCCGTCCTTATGTAAATAGTGTACACGCAATCCGGAGCCTGCGATATATATATCCATTTTTTTCGATCGAACAAAGCAAAAGAAGCTTAATTTGTCAGCTTAAACAAAAACCCAAAAGGCAAATTGGGTGTGTATATACATATATATATATGTATATCTAGTTAAAAAAAAAAATCCAAAGGAAATTTGAGAGAGGGCCACTTACGGAGAGGGCGACGGTGGAAACGTAGAGGAAGAAGAGGCAGGAGACGAGGAGGGCATTGGGCGATGACATCTTGATTGGCTGCGGCGGCTCTACAGAAATGCGTCGAAGCCAAGAGTGTGATTAGACCCTGTATTTATCGTAAAATAGACCAAGACAGGGACGAGTGTGTGATGTCCGAAATGGGGTTGGGTTCATTTCATGCCCCGACGTGGAGTAGGTGTTTTTGTGGCCGACAATGATCGTACGGACGCCTAATTTTATAAATTTAAATAAATATAAAATCATTTTTATGTTATATCAAGAATTTGCATACATTATACAGAAAATTTTATTCAATTTTTTATTATTTTACTATATACTTTTTATGTTTGCAAAATATTATTCTTGTAGTATATGATGATTTTTATCTGATATAAAAAAATATCTTGTATTTATGATGGGACCGCATTTGTAAAATTTATTTTTTTTGTAGATTAAAAAATATTAGGTAAACATATTCTCCATTTGATGAACACGGTATTATATTGATAACGTTTAATATTACATAATAAAATTATATAAAAATAAAATAAATTTTTATGTAAAATATATATGATAGTAAATATTATTTTATAATAAATTATAATCCTAAACCGTGACTCGCATCTCAATTCTTAGAATGAATTGATTTAGGTCACTGCAACGTAATAATTCTGAGTTGGAAATCGGACATTTGTAACGATAAAAGATGTTTTTTTTTTAAAAAAATTTATACTATATATATATATATGTATGTATGTATTTTTTTTTTATTTTTTACGCAGTCGCCGAAAGGTTAGAAAAAAAAAAAAGAATGGAGTACAAAATTAATAGATTTTATCAAAGGTGTTTCAATCGGTTGTGAAACAATACGGCGTACAAAAAGAGACACTAATACCATTGAGTATAGACTCATTAACAGCATAATAAAGTGAAAAAAAGAAAAAAAAAGGTAAAGAGTTAAGTTTTATTAAACAAGAGACCATTAAGTTTGTCTTTTATTTTAGTTAAACAACAAATACATTTCTAATAATTTTTCGTTTTCAAAAGGTTTGAATTTTTTGCATTTCCAAATTATCCTATTAACCCAACACGGAAAAGTTCTTGATTTATTATTCGTGATTTGAAGACCTTTGTACTTTTTTTTTTACCTTCATTTTTATTTTTATTTTTTTTGTAAAGGTAAAATTATTGCACTATCTATTTTATATAATTAAAAATCAGTATTCAATCATGACATGTAGTGTTTAATACATAGTTCGATTAAGTAAAAGAGTAACGTTATGATCTGAATTGGGTACAAAGTAAATCATTTTAAATTAATGAATATAATTAAAAATTGATAAATCTCAATTTCTTCGATAAATAAGTTATTAAAACGTATTAGTAATTTTCCCGTGGCAGCGATGCTAATCCATCGTTCTTGGATCTGCGTTGCTAGTGGACTTTTTGTTAGTAGTAATTCATGGTATTTAAATTTGGCCGAACTGTGGATTTTGGTCCGTGAATTTCTGCTATAAAAAGGACAAGAGTTTGAACCCTCAGCACATGCCATTGGACTAAATGGCTGGTGATATTTACTGTCAACTTTTGATTTCACACCTAAAATCTCGAAGTTTTGGATTTCATTCCAAACTTGGAGTCAAACAACCAAAAATGGCACTTTGTTTAGGCTACGTTTGTTTGTTTGTTTGTTTGTTTGTTAAATATATATATATATATATTTGATATTTGACTAAAATACTAAAATTTAATTAAAAAAAATATTTTTTATTTTTAGTCTATATATTTGTAAAATTGTACATTTTAAGAAAATATTACATTATTTTCCTTTTCTCTTATATGTGACAGCAGTGGAAAAAAAGTTAACAACTTGGATTATAATTTTTGCAACAATAGACTTTAATGATTGGTAAAAAAGTGATATGAGAGAATTTTAAGAAAAAATATAAAAAAATAAGAAGAATGAGAATGCATATGAAAAGAGAATGAAAATAAAAAAAAAAAAACAGAAAATGAATCAAATTTGTTAAGTTTAGAAAGTACTCTTATTTTTTTAAAATTTTGTAAATCATTTTACAATAAATAAACAAATTTTTCGTTAGTCTTAAAAATATTTCCTTATTAACTTCTCATTTTTCATAAAAGACACCAAAAAGTAAAAAAGAAAGTTTCAAAAAATATTTTAAAAACAATGGAGCCTTAATTTCTGTTTAGAATTAACAAGAAAATGAAAAAAAAAAAACAAGAAAATATATTAAAAATAAAAAAATTGATTAAGTATATTTAAAATTAGTAAACTTCGATTAATAAAATTTATTTTTATATTATATACAAAATATTAAGATAACATAAAATAATAGATATATAATATAAGAATGAATTATATTCACTAGAATTTATTATTTTTAAGTATATTTATATTTTTTTAAATGAAAAAAGAGAAAGGCCTAATTGTTCACTTAGGTTGTTGTTAATTATCGTTGCTCGTAAACCCACTTAGTGCCAAAGAGAGAGGGAGAGAAAAAAAAAAAAGAAAAAAAGAAAAACAATTAGTGGGTATTTCAAGAAAATTGAATTTAGTTTGCACAACAGCCTCACCCAAAAAAAAAAAAAAAAAAAAAACGAAAGGCAAAATAGCACGTACCTACACAGGCGTAATGTCCAAAGGAAATTATCCACGTGCATCGTAACGGGGTACAGAAGCTTATATTATTTGCCCAAGAAAAGATTTCAAAGTTCCCTGTCCTTTATGATCGATGATGCTCTGCGTTATATTCGCTCAATCCAATTAACGCGGGGGTCCATTCAGGTGGAAGCTATTGAACCGCCCAGCATATTCCATTTGGTAGCCAAAAAGATACCTACCAACCCATCTGCGCAGCAATGCCTAGAAAACCGGCAACTGCACCTAACGCAAGGGTTGTATGTCCCGTGTAGGCCTCACTCATAGTTATGTCGTATATCATTTATTTGAATAAGATAGTGTCATGACCAAGTAGATTTGCGTTACTGTTATGATTTTCAATAACAGAACTCCAAAAAAATAAAAACTAGAGAGAAGATATGTGGTTGCAATCAAATTATTTAAATTATTGATCAATGTTCTTGAGTACAAATGAAATATAAATACTTTTAGAAATGATATGTTTCTATATCAGTCATATTTTATTTGTTAAATATAAAATTCAATCAATAATCTTAAAATATATTTTAAATATTTTAAAATATATTTAAAAAAATTAAAGAAAAAATAATTAAGATATATGGATAAGATATTTTTAATATATGTATCATATATTTTTAATTAATATATTAAATATGTGTCATTAATATATTAAATTAATTTTAAAATACTTTAAAATAAGTTTTTGAGAAGTTTTCATATTTTTCATATATTTTACAAATTAATATTTTAAAGATAATTTGTTTAATCAAAAAAGGAAATAAAATAAAAAGACACTAAAACCATGTGTAAAATATTGGTTTGTCTAGAAATTAAAAACATTTCATATAATAACATAAGATAAAAAAATTCAAGATAAAAAAGAAAATTAATTTTACAAATACAACATTTCATGATATGTATAGTAAGTATTAAATTATGTGTTTTTGAACTTGATAAAATTGAAAATAAAATTATAATACTTATTGTAATTGAAAGCGTAATTAACCTATAAACAGTATAATTAATTAAAATAAAACTCTTAATAAAATATTTTTGTACTAAAACACAGTGATAAAAAAATTTTAAATTATTCAAATTGATTGATTTTTTAGTCTAAATTGAAAAACAAAGGTTCTAGGTTTATCTTTTTAGGTGGATTTGAATTAGTTCAAATTGTAATTTGATAGCATTAATGAACATTATTTTTCCTTTTGACTTTAATCTAACCACTATTGTAGGTCATTGACATGTTTTCTCTCTTTTTCCATTTCCATAAAAGAGGAACAATTTTATTTATTATTAGATGTAAAATTATTAATACCATCACTTTTTATTCTTTGCTACTCATTTATATAATTATTTTATTTTATTTTTTTAAGAGAAGATGTAAACTTTGTTTAAGAAGGACATTGCATTATATCTTTATTAATTAAACTAAAGACATGAGGCATATGGTTCCATATCTAAACAATTTCTCTTGAATTTTAAGTATATTACTTATTGAATTTTTTTTATGTCTATTATTCTTTTGAAGTTAAAAAAATATAAGAGATAATGAACAAAAAATTTATGGTTGAGGATACTAGCATGTAAAAGTTTATTGTTACTAACTATTTGTATTTTCATATGTTTGATGAAAAAAGTGTTTAAGATCAAATTAATAAATATTATAAACTGTTGGTGGACTTGAAGAGTGAGAATATCAAACTGTTAAAGTATTATATAACCTGTTATCTTATTGAAAAGTTTTCATATTCTTGAAATGATTGTAAGTAACAACTCAAATACAAAAGAAAACACATGTCCTTAAAAGATGTCATTATTGATTGAGGATAAGAAAAAAATCCAAATAAGGAAAGCCAAGGAAAAAGAGATGATGTCAAAGGAAAATATAAAGGAACAAAAGAAAGGAGACAAAAGCTATCATAGTTATCATCACCATCATAGTAAAAAAGGTATGATAACATTTTTCAATGGTGTGATAAACTTAATACTATTCATCTAACCTTTAAGAAGAAAGACATTTGTTATGTGTGTGAGAAATCATGACATCATGCCTCTCGATGTAAGCATAAGGGAGTGAAAAATTTGAAAGATATAATAAATGTTACGCTAGTTAGTTCAAGTATTATTAATAATTCATGGAGTGAGACAATATTTTCTATATGTTATTTGCAAAATAAAATAACTTATAAAAAATTGTTAAAAATCTATATGAATTATGAAAAGGATATTTTTTTAGTTTGAATTATTTGAAAGTGTGAGGATATCTTATAAAAGTTCTTTAACCTAAATTAATGAAAAGGGAAAAAGGTTTACAGATCTTAAATTGTATGTTTATTGATTATGTAAAACATAATATTGCATATTATTTTTTTGTTATTAAAAATGATATTTTTAATTTTAATATTATTAATGAAATTAAGAATGCAAAATTTTTTGAGTATGTGTTTCTAATGAGAAAGAAGTTAGTCCTATCACTTACCCTTGTAGTTGAATTAAAAAGAGTATCTTATAGTATTCCTTTTGAGTCACAATTGAGGAGAAAAAAGAGACAAGGGAATAAAAAGGCATTTAGCAATGACTTTTTCACTCTTGTAATGAATAATGATCTCTTGACATACATTAAAGTAGTATCATCTAGTAATGTTAATTTGTGGTTGAATGCTACATAGAGTGAGATTGGTTTTTTAAAATATAATAGCACATAGGAACTACTAGATTTACTTGCCAGTACCAAACCCATAAAGTGTAAATAAATCTTTAAAAAGAAATATAAACTAGATAAATTTAGTGATAGATATAAAATTAGACTTATAGTAAAAAAGTATATACATAAAAGAAAAATATTAATTACTTTGATATTTTTGCCTATGTTATTATAATTGCATTTATTAGAGTGTTGATTGCATTAATATCTAATTATAATTCATCAAATAGAAATTAACCTATATTTTTATATGATGATCTTGATTAAGAGATTAACATGTTACAACCTTAAATTTATATAGTTCTTGACCAAAAGAAGAAGGTTTATAGGCTTGTTAATAAATGTGTTTAAATAAAAGTTGAAAATGATACTTGTTTTATTAGATATTTGTATGTTGATGACATGTTTGTGTTTAGTTTTAGTATAAAATTAATAGTTAGTACAAAATTATTACTTGCATCATACTTTAACATAAAGGACTTAAGAGATGCAAATATTATTCTAAGAATAAAGATTATTAGAGTTTATATTGGGTTTTTTTTTTTCAAAAGAGTATTATATAAAGAAAATTCTTAAAAAATTTGGATATTTTAATGTTAAACTTGTCTCCATTTCTTATGATGTATTTACAAACTTGTTGAAATATATTAGTAAATATATGTCTCAATTTAAGTATATACAAATTATTGATAATTTGATGCATTTAATGAATTACACATATCTTGATATTACTTATATTGTGTGTAGATTGAGTAGATACATATATAATCCAAACTATGATCATTGGAACACCTTGGAAAGAATTTTAAATATATAAGAGGTACCATAAATTGTGATATATTTTATAATAAATTCCCTATTATATTGGAAGGGTATAATAACACTAACTAGATCTCTGATTTAAATGAAATAAAATCTTTTAATGGTTATATTCATCTTTAGAGGTGGGGTAGTGACTTAAAAGTTTTCCAAACAAATAATTATAACTTTGATCTACCATAAAATTTAAGTTTATAGTCTTATAAATGACAAATATAGAGGTAGATTGATTAAGAAATTTCCTAATAGATATTTCATTATGGGTGAAACTAATATCATCAATGTCGATGCATTATGATAGCTAAATTACTATTCCTTATTTAAGGATTAAGTCATATAATGGAAAAAACATGTATATTTGTTTGAGATATGAATTAATAAAATAACTGTTAAATAACAAATTAATATCATTTAATTTTGTAAAGTTAAAGATGAATTTGGTTGATTTTATGACTAAACCATTTGGTAGAAAACAAATGAAAGATAAATTAAAGGGAATGAGACTTTAAATTATAGAGAATGATGAAGAGTAATAAGAATCCAACTTATATGATAGGAGATCCCTTGAAGTAATGAGACTTATATTCATAAAGAATGGTTAAGAGTGGTGAGAATTCAATATATGCAATATAAATTTCCAAATGGATATTTCATTGTAGGTGAAATTGCTAATATTAATGTTAACATATTATGATAATCAAACCACTATTACTTATACAAATAGCAAATCATATAATAGAAATAATTGGTATATTCATTTAAGAAATGAATTAGTAAATGATGGAGTAATATCATTTATTTTTATAAGGTTAAAGATGAATTTGACTAATTCTATAACTAAACCATTAAGAAAAAAGTTAATGGAAGATATATTAAAGGAACGAGACTTAGGCTTATAGAGAATGGTTAAGAGTGATAAGAACTTAACTTATATAATAGAAGATCTTTTAAAGTAAATTTATATAGGTAATAACAAGTCATTGATTAACCTTGTGTGTGCTATCAAATTATAATATCTTTTTATGGTGCATATAATGCAAAAATTTCAATATTTGATGTTGAATTATATTCTTAATGAATTTTAAAACTCTTATAAGTAATGTATTACTAAGATACATATTTAATATATTCAATTATATAAGAATGGAGTAAGGCCATTCTAATGAAATTTTATATAAAATTTTTAAAACTCTTATGAAAACAAATTAAGGGTGTATATGACTTTATATTGCCTAACTACATTACATAGTATTATTTCAAAAAATATAATATAAAAGCAAGTTCACTAATATTCATTAAAAAATTATGATTCATAAAAATTATTATATTACTTTACTTTTAAAAATTAAATTTTGTGTATTTTAGTATTTAGTTCATAACTCAAAAGATGTTAATGATAATATATTATATTCTTACTAAAATTCAATAAAAGTTAGTTTTTAAAAATATGTTGGAAAATATTAAAAATAATGATATTTTAAAAGGTTTTTATTTCATATTAAAAATAAAAGTTTTGTTTTACATATTTATAAGACAATACTTACTTTATATATTGAAAAAAAAATCAAAAAAAATCTTTTGTAAGTGTAAATGACCCAAATTTAAATACAATCCAGGAGGTTTAATGTAAGTCCACCCTAAGTCCAAAATATTTTGAGATTTTTTAAATTGTATAGGTAAAATTAAATGATTTTAATTATTAAAAAATTAATTATAATAATAATAAAATTATTAATTATTATATTTATTTTTAATATTTATATTTATAAAATATTAAATCAAAAGTAATGTATATAAAATTTCTTCTTTTTTTCTCAAAAAATTATAAACATGTTCATTTTCTTTTTTTACCTTATTTTTAGAAAATTATTAAATTTAATAAATTTATATTATTTTTATTATTTTACTTGTATAATATAACAAATAAAATAATTTATTATATTATAAAAAATCGTGGTTATAATTTATTATATTATAATAATTTATTCACATAAATAAAATTATTTTTTAAGATAATATATTTACACACTTGAAATTAATATTCTTTCTTTATACTTATTTCTTTTTTATCAATTTATAATCTGTTTTTATATTTTTTCTAGCACTTTGAATCGTGAAAAACAACCTCTGCGGCCCTGACGTTCCCCGTTAGCTTTCGAAAAGGAACCAACTCGATTGCCCAACGCCTTTGCTGTAGCGTTAGCTATGGCATTAGATATTAAATCATACGCCCTCATCCAAAAAGAAACTCAAAATAAATTCACCTTCGATTGTTGTTCGTTCCCCGTGATTTCTTTGAGGAGAAGAATCTGCTTATTGAAGGCCCAAGGACCATTTTCCAACACATATTCTTTATCAGATGCACGGTCAAAATGGAAGCTGAATACATTAGAATCAATTTCCTTCGCCTCCATCGCCTCTTTCGGTTTCTCTGAGTGCTTCATTGTATTAAAGAAAGCTCGAACGTTAAAAGACTTCTCGGTCCAGAGACTCCTAATGAGGCAGCCAGAGGTGACAGTCGTTGGATTTTGCCCTGTATCACACAAACCGATATCAGTAGCCTCGTCTTCACTGTCCATGGGGTTGACGTTTAGGCGATAAAACAGACCACAAG
This sequence comes from Bruguiera parviflora, assembly GCA_019804595.1. Lineage (NCBI taxonomy): Eukaryota > Viridiplantae > Streptophyta > Magnoliopsida > Malpighiales > Rhizophoraceae > Bruguiera > Bruguiera parviflora. Next base: position 7,453,150 of record CM034047.1, read on the forward strand.
AAAGGTGTTCTGCATCTCTACACCCGTAGAGCGGTGACCTTCTATAAAGGGAGAAGAGGCTTGCACAAAATCCCTTACTAGATATGACGAGGATATCCATACAATTCTAACATGTTCCTTCATTAGTTATGTGACATCGGGGGATAGCTCCTCCTCTAGCATCGTCCCTTTGTTGAGATCACTTACTGACGAAGGATCAGGTTATAACAACTCCTGAATTGGACTCTTCGATAATATCAATGCCCACGTTAACAATTTAGGCTGATATCAACAATCTATGACATGGGTGAATCGAAACAGTCGTATCGAACTAACATTTTAGTATACGAGTGAAATGAACGGTGAATATCAGTCTTGTTCCCACTTATATGCAAAGCAGCATACGTCATACATTCATAGGTTTTGAGAGGGTTGCTTTTACTGATGATTCAACAGTGTGCATGATTAAAAAGGACCCTTTTCACATCACTGCATTAAAGCATTGTCAAGGGCCCTTTTCATATTTTTAGTTTTGCAACCAAAAACTTGAAGGTCCGGTGTCAATAATCCTTGGTTCTAAAGGTTATCGATAATAAAATTATTGTTTTGCGTCAAATACATATGAAAGTCCCATGTAACGTAGAGAGGTACGTACCTAATAGTTTGCCAGTATATACTCTTATTATAATTTAGCGTGATTAATGATATAACAAAATAATTAGAACGCCCGTTAATAATGTTTGTGGACTCACTAATTTCGGTTACTGCCTAAGTAAAATCCTTTTGGTACTTTCAACGAAAAGCCTTGATTTCTTCAGCGCCTATGTCAAAACCATCTGGTTTTTCATTTGCAAAAATGTTTTTGTTTTTGTCTTTTTTTTTTTTAACTATTTTTCTAGTCAGTTACAGGCACTTCCACTTCATTTATCGTTTTCTTTGCCTGCACGTGTTAATACAGGCGAGCGAATCTAACAAAACCTCTTCAATTCACGTGTCTCCAAAACATTACTATTGTTTTATTTTATTATGCACAATTAAGGCAATAACGCAGCAGTCCAACTTTTGTTTTTTTTTTTATGTCTTCTATAGAGAGATTATAATACGCCTAATTAAGATTTTTTATTTTACTTTTTTAAGTATACTCGCAATTATTATAGCTTTATTTTTAAATTTGGGAAGCATTATTTTGTTGTTATAAATTAAACGAGCTCCAAAGATTTAAATTTCTATCTATAAATTACGCCTAACTTCACCAACTAAAAACACCTTTGGTTTAAAGGAAAAAAAAAAAAAAGGTCACAATCTTAAACAAGATAACCATAAATGAGGCTGCCGAATCCACGTTATGAGTTGTCGATCTCGAAATTTGTTATTTTCCAAAGCTGTGCGACCTCACCTCTCAAACTCCCCCCTCCCCAGAGAGCCCAGAACCCAAAAACCAAAAACCAAAAACCAACCGCCTATTCCCATGCAACGCAACTCTCTGCCATCCATATGTATAAGCACTTGCCACCAGAAGCCCAGGGCGTTTTTGTCCACCGCTCCTCTTTCTCCCCATGGAGGGGGTCCCAGCTAGCAGTACTGGTGACCCCGCCCATGACCCCCCCATCCGCCAGACTCCCCCCGTGGATAGGAACAATCCAATTTTCCTACCGAGACCATCTCCATCACGGCAGAGAACGATCCGGCAGCCATCCCTGGACCCACCTATCGAATCCGAATCCGAAACCGAAACCTACGTCGTCCAGATCCCCAAAGACCAAATATTTGGCGTTCCCTTACCAGAAAATGCCATCGTCGCCGAGCGTTACCAGAACCTGGACAGGAAGGAAGGCTCTGGTTGCAAACATTCGTTGTGCGTTGTTATAATAATCCTGGCTGCGCTAGCGGTCGCAATTGGAGCGATCATAGCGACGTTGCACATTCTTTTTAGCCCTCAAGTCCCTGGCTTCTCCGTTTTATACGTTAATGTCAGGAATCCACCACCATCCTCTAATCATGGAAAAACAAACGTCGCATGTGAAATCGGATTCAAAGCAAAGAATCCAAATGCAAGGATGCAAATTTTGTATGGAAGCAATGGGGATGCCAAGTTGTCGTACAAGGGCCATAAGCTTGGCTCGGCTGAATTCCCCGGTTTGAATCAAGATTCGGGTGGTTCAACCAACGTGCAATTAGGCCTAACCGGATCAAATGGACCACTGCCTCTGGAAATTGAAAAGAGCATGCAAGACACAGAGGGCAAAGAACATGTCTCTTTATCCTTAGACATGAATGTTCCCGTGAAATTGAATGTTGGGGCAGTAACGTTGTGGACCAAGACACTTCATGCTGCTTGTCATTTCGTGGTGAGCTCGCTGAGGACAGGTAAAGATGTTCTATCGCAGCAGTGTAATACCCAGTTCCAGTAGATGCTGCTCGAAGGTAACAATGATCATGTTGGTTGTTCTCTATGCTCAATCGGTGGCTACAGTTTTCATTTAACTATTCATTCATATTATTTAATAAAAGCCTTTTTTTTTCCCCCTCTTTTGTTTGTTTATATCTTTATCATATATCTTTAAAAATACAATTTATAAAATAAACATACTTTATAAAACTAATTATAATAAAATTATAATTACCAAATATTTATACCATCAAGGTATTCTTCTTATATTGTTTATAGTCATTTAATTATATCCAAATTCAATTTATTATCGAAATGTGATACTAATAATATTGTGAGATTAGTATATACTATATATTTATTTTCTTATGAATAAAAGTAGTCGATATTTCACAAATTAAAACTTAAATATTTAAACAAATAAGTTAATACTTATTATAAAATAAATTTATTAAATTGACTTATTCTCTTGAATGAAAATTTATTTATATTTCTACAAAATTATTCTTGTGACAGTTGTATAGATAATTCTTAAACTTGATATCCTTAAGTTATTTTATATATAAATTATTATATTCTGATTTCAATTTTGGGTAATTAATGATTGCGTATAGAGTAATTATTGAGCATAACATGAATTATACTGAAATAATCGAGTGATTGATAGAGACTTCACCGTAAAATAATTAAAGCAAATGTTCCATTGCTCTCGGTTAGATTGTTTGATGAAATCCTTACATGATGTAGACTAAGGAGTTAGAAAAGGATTTTCAAGTCTCACACATTAAATCAATTATTAAAGTTTAGATAACTAAAATAATTAATACAATATTTTACATTTAATTAGAACATGTAATGATGAAGATATTAAGTCACATTGATAAACTATATACTCAAAATTAGTTAAACCATTTTGAAATTCTTAATATTTAGGGTGTTCTGATATATTATTAGAGACCAATTTTCATTTATGAGTGCAATTAATTAATTAAAAAATTAATAATAAACTGAAAGAATTTGATTTGTCTAATTCTTTTAGATTATACTATACATTCATTACTATCATATTAGAAATCTATTGGGTAATAAACGTAAGGATAATCAAAGAAATTATAAAAGAGACATTAAGTTGAACTTGATTAAAAAGTTTTGAGATTTTTAAGTTAAATATATGATATTTGAAAATGTAAACATTGAAGTGAAATTTGTGAAAAATTTTTATCTGTTCTTAAATATGCTGAGACCAATCCTCTACATGTGCCCCTATATATCGTTGGTCATACGATAACTAACGTTAGCACAATTAAGATTTTGGTCTCTCTCTCTCTCTCTCTCTCTCGCCCCCTCCCTCTCTCTCCATCTTAAATAATTTAGGACTTACAGGATGTCTATGAATCATTGTTAAAGGGTAGACAATTGAACAGTTGCGGTTTACAACAATCGTCTGAGAAGATTTCGAAGTAAATGAACTTAAAAAGTTGAGCCAATTTACTCTTAAGTTTTAGATGATATTTAACAAACAATCAAGTAAAATTTTAAAAATTAGAAATTTTAAACTGCGTTTCCATCTTGTAATTATTTAATATATATTACTCAAGATTTCTTATAGATTACTATGATTGTTACCAGCAATTTTTTGTAGAATGTGAATGGAGGACAGGATATATTGCACAAAAAGAAACTATCATTTTCGGGCCATGTATAACTTTTGTTAGAAAGAGTTGCGGGGAGAAGAGCAAGTTGATGGGAATGAAACAGAGTGAGGTGGGGTGGGGCCTCCATACACATCCCAAAAAAGACATTTTAAAGTTTTTTTTTTCTTTGAAAAAACATATAATTTGTAAACAAGTAAAATAAAATGTACAAACAAATATATGCAACTATCTAATTGAAAGTGTTAATTATATATTTTATGATACTTATTTATAAATTATACCTTATTTATTTGCAAATCTAATGTTTTTCTAAAAACAAAAAAACAAAAAAATTCAGAAAGACAATGACTCTTTGGGCATGAGACCACAGGCCCCATTTGCTCCCTGTCCCTCCCACCCCATCCACCTAATTGAATTCAACTTTGTCTTCATTATGATTGGTACTACAGAAAGAATTCTTAGCTCATTTAATGCTTTCCTCAATACATTTTCATCTACTAGTAGAAACTTATTCGACATAGCCAAGGAAACCAATATGTTTTTGTGTTCTAATAGCTTTTTGTCTTTTTAACAGGGCCTTGTGATCAGGAGCCTCGTTAGCTCATAAACTTCTTAGAAACTTCAATGTTACCAGTCCCTTAAATGCATGATATTTAATGCAAGATATTTAGTGTGTATGTGCTTGTACGTGTGTGTGTGCACGGGGGTAAGCACATGATAAATATAAGAAATATGAACTAATTATATTTTTTATTAATATAAATAAATAAAATTAAAAAAAACATGATTATCATGTATTTCAATAAATGTAGTTATGTGTATATATATATATATATACCTTTTTATCTTTGTCATTCTATACTAGGCATTCAAAATGACAAAGCCCTAATGATATAAGAATTTATGTTGCTAGAATGTCTAGCAATTCGTTAATCACTATTTAAAAAAAAAAAAACAAACAAAAAAAAAAGATTTAAGAAGAAGAAAAGAGTCCCAAATTCATCTTAGAGCTTTTCTTGCATCCCTTAACTCCGCTACTCATCCAGATTCATAATGCTTGAAGCCATTGAAGATGATTCTCCAACAACATTCAATTTTGAAATTTGTATCTCTAACCTGGCAACTTCATGGTCGTTATTATCATCATCTACATCAATTTAATTTCAATTGTAAAACATAAAATAAAACTATGCGAACAATATAAGAAAAAAAAATGGTCTTTCCTTTATAGCCGAACAACTAGTTACGAGTAACGATTAAAACTTCTGCATTTTCTAGTAAAAGAGAAGCTCTCCATTTTGTTATAACTTTACCTTCCATGCTAAAAACGGATTCTAAAGCAATTGTTGTAGTTTGTATGCTTAATATGTCCCTTGCCATTAGAGAGAGAATTGGAAATCGATTTTGCGACAATTTCTTTCAAGTAAGAACATCCATGAAACTTATGAGCTTCGATAGATTCCTGGAAGGATAAATCCAACTCCGTTTGTTCAGTCTCTAATGGATCAACCTCAAAACAATCAAATTCCTACAATAACAATTAACAAGCTAGTGATGAACTAATATATATATATATATATAAATATATATACTTTTTTTTTTTGAACGACTAAATTTATTGATAATAGTCATTCGCTCGAAGCTCTCCCAGCTTACACAAACAACCACATTGATTGTATCTCTCATACAACATAATCTCACCCAATACATAAACCATAAGGAGAAGAAAAAAAAAAAACACACACACACACACAACACAAGCGACATAATCTCACAAGCTGTAAGGAGACTCTACAACACTCAACCAAAGCCAACGAAGCATCATCACTCCAACTATCAACCGAGAGCCACCATACTGCATATGAATGCTCCGCTACAAGCAACAACCCCCCAATTGCACAACTGCAACACCCCAATCTACATAAATTATCTAAACCTAATAAGGCAGGACATAACTGCTAAAGCATCCAAATGATCTTGTACCAAAAGAGAACAATCTTGCAAATTTGCTTGAAAGTAGCATAAGAAAGAAGCACAGCTCCATAACAAAATTTCCAAAACCCACCCTAAATTAAGAATGACTAACAAAACCAACCATCACCCTGTTCCCTTAATTGTTGTCGAATAATGTGGATATTTTCAAATTGTAGAGCCACAGCTACCGCACTATTATGAAGCCACGTCCTTCTTGGTATCATTTACCTCATATTCAATATCAAAATTTGCACTATTGATACCAGATCTGTGTGAATTTCTACCTTCAATAGCACGCTCATGATGAGAAAAATTATTCCTAACAACACTGCAAAGGATATGGTATGTTTTTCCCCCAAGTTGCCTTTCACATTTCGACAAATTGACGCCCCTTGCACACTATTGAACATACACGGAGGTGGTAATGCTACATGAACATTTTCCCCATTAGCCATTTTAACAAGAATTCCTTTGTCCATGAGTTACCATACCACATAAGAAAAACAATGCCTTCAATCTTGTAGTATCAACTTCATTATGTGAATGATCCACAATCAATGTCACATATGTTGACCTCCATTCTGGACTCACCTTGTTTCTGGGTAAGTCTAGACCAACAAGTTGCTGAGAGGGCTGCTTCGACTGCCATCAAACAGAAGTCTTGTGGTATGAGTTAGAGTGAGACGCGTTTACAATCCTAAACTGAAGTCTTCTGAGACGTGTTACAACTTCGAACATGCGATTGGCTTCGAACACTAGAGCAGAGAGACCAAAAACAAAACACAAGACACTAAAGCAGAAATCTCCGGTCAAATGATCAGAACATTGCGCTGCGGGGCTGTATTTTCCGCCCAGGGATTCATAGATTTTGGAGCATTTCGTAATGCCTATGACAAAAATCTTACTGCTCTTATATTTGCTAGGTGATCAGCACCGATGAGCTAATATTTATAATAAAAATATATCAATATAGGTGTTCACATAAAGTAAACTTACTGCAATATCATCTTCTTCATTTGCATTAGATTTTGAGTTGCCAATCTTAGTGTAAAATGATGAAAAGGAGAGTGTTCTTGCTTGCATAATATTCGAACCATAACAAAAGCTCAATGTGAACTTCATTTACCTTTTCTTTCGCTATTGAGGAATCCAACTTGTTGAAGCAAAGCTTTACAAAATCTAACTAATAACAAGGATGAAAGATTACGGTAAAAGCAAGCATAACGTTATAATAAATCCACCACTTATAAAATTTTGCCTTCATTTGCTTTGACATTTCATTTAAGTGCGGAAGAAGATGCTCCATCCCTTATTTCAAGCAAATTTTTGATTAACAGTTTCTGTAAGATCGATAAAAAATTCTATTTGAGGGGATGAAATTGGTTATGCATAGGTTTATCTTCCCAAATCACTCTGCTTTTACACAAGGTAGGCAAATTTTGGATGCAGCATTGATTGCAAATGAATGCATTGACTCCGTGTAGGAAGCCACAAGCGTGGCTCGGTGTGCAAACTCGATATAGAGAAGGCCTATGATTGCGTTAATTGAGAGTTCCTCCTTTTCATCATGCAGCAAATGGACTTTGGTCAAAAATGGCTACAATGAATTTAGGGGTGTGCCACTTCTGCCTCTTTCTCTATTCTCATAAATTGCTAAACAAAAGGGCTTTTCAGTATTAAAAGAGGACTATGGCAAGCTGACTGCTTGTCCCTTTCACTTCTGTTTTTTGTTATAGAGACCTTGACGGCTTGTCTAAAGGAAGTCAATAATAGAAATTGATTAAAAGATTTTTTTATGAATGAAAGTTCACAAAGTGGGGAATTTACTCATCTTTTATTTGTTGATGACACGTTAACGTCTGATGCATAAGAGACTCAGGTCTTTTGGCTTCCAGTTGTCCTTGTATGTTTCTAGGCTATGCTTGGGCTTAACATCAATCTCAGAAAATATGAGTCTCTCCCTACTACTTATTTGGGTCTTCATCTCGGGATAAGCCTAAGTTTAGAGGAGCTTGGAGGCTTGTCTTGGAAGGGATTCAATCTGGTCTGACTTTCTAGAAGTGCAAGTACTTACCCTTAGGTGGTAGGCTTACTCTTATCAAGAGTACGCTGTCACAAATCCCTTTTTACTTCTCTTTGTTTCAAATTGCCGAATTTATCATTGTTTCTCTTAACAGGGAATATGCTAGATTTATGTGGTATGACAATTCCGAAAACGGTAAGTGCCAGCTTCTCTCTTAGGCGGAAGCTGGGAAAGAAAAATGCATTGTTAGGAAAATGACTTTGACGTTTTGTAGTGAGCATGAAAGCCTCTGTAGATGTTCAATTTTTAGCCAATATGGTTATGAAAATTGTTACTACATGCCGCGGAGGAATATTAGATCTACAATAGATCACCCTGGAAAAATGTTTGCAAGCTAAATGGGATTTTTTTCCTTTTTTTTTTTTTTTTTTGGAGTAGTGCCAAGACTGACATTGGGGATGGTAAATCTGCATCGTTCTGCCATAATATTTAGCTTAAAGATAGGCCTCTTGCCGCTAGCTTCCTTGACCTTATGGCGGCTTGCTTATCTCCCTTAGCAGTTGGTTCCAATTTGTTCAACTTGATTGAAGATAAAGCATCTTAAAATTTTCCTTATCTAGTAAATCTGCTTGGCATTGCTGCAAAACATAAGTTGGACCTTCGAAATATTCTTGATAATTGTAGCATTTGTTGCTTTACAGGGAGATCTGATCAAGTTTGTTGGAAGCTAGCATGTTCAGAGAGTTTCTCATCATAATTTACAACAATTATCTGTTGTCTCCTCCTTCCCTATAAATAGCATTTGACTAAAGTGCATTCCATTAATGATCTTCACCTTCTTACATTTGGCTGTAGGGACATCCACACCATCCTTAAACTTAACAAACACGGCTGGTTTCAGGTCAACATATGTATTCTATGTAGCAATAGCAATGAAGATTCTAATCATTTGTTGCTTCATTGTGGGTTCTCCGAGAACATTTAGCAAATTTTCTCAGGCCATTTAGGCTGGCACTCTCCTATTACTTTATCAATGGCAGAATTTTGGCAGTGTTAGGAGTTCCAACTAGTTTTTTAGCTCCTTAGGAATTTTCGGCTCATGATCCTTGCAAGTATTTGATGGAATCTATGGAAAGAAAGGAACAACCAAATTTTTCAAAATAAAGTTGCCGAAGAGAGGTTAGTGTTGCAACGCATCGTCACTTCTCTATGTGCTTGGGCTAAAACGTTCAATTTACTTGCCGAAGCATCACGATAGGCAAGTGCCCTGGTAAGCATTGCACGTGTTGAACCCTATCTAGTGACACAATCCAACCATAATGCCTTAGAGCAATCACAATTTACAAGTTTTACACACTCCTTAAATTTCAATTTCCTTCCCTTAAAGCCACCCATATATTTAACTCTTTTTCCAATATTCTTAATCGCACAATTAACCACTCTTAATGCTTCTTATACAATCAAATTCAATATTGGTGCAGAATAAGGAGTATAGAAGAAGTCACCATCACTCCTCAAATTTCATCCACTTATTCATTGTGATATAGTAATTAGAAAATTTAGCACAATTCTCTCAGAAGGGGACTGCGAGGCGCCAACTTTCTTTCTTTTCTTTTTTTTTTTTAATTTTTTTAACCAAATAAAAAAAGAGGAAAAAACAAAAAGAAGTCATCATCACAAGTTAAGTAATCTTCAAGCTTCAAGTGTTTAGCAAGAAACCTTCCATATCGTCATTTTATCTCGCATTATCCAAGGTGATAGTGATTTTTTTTTTTTTGTAATATTTCACTATTTAAAAATTCATTTAAACTCGTGAATATCTTTTTGAAAATTTTATTCATATAATCATTAAAAAATTCATTATTATGTCATTAAAATGTGTTTGTTAGCCTCCTTTTCAAAACTATATACTATATATGACTATATTTATATACTAAAATTAAATGTTTATTTTTAATTGATTAGTTTTATTTAAACAATTTTTTATTATTTTAATTTTATTTATAACAATGTATCTTTGTACTTTTTGTTATTCTCATTAATATATAAAATTAAATGAGTTGTTCATAAAACTCGCAAGATCCACTCGATAAGAGCAAATTCATTTTGAATTTATTTTGTTATTAACTTAACATAACATTGACATTGACAATAAATTTTTTAAATTTATTTAGTAAATAAATTAAATTTAATTATGTCAAAACTCAACTTAACTCGACTACTTTGTAGCCTCACTTGAAAAGGAACGGCGGCTATGTATCTTTGGCAAATGTAGATCACAAAAAACATATGGTGAAGCAGAATAGTTCCAGGGGATTAGAACATGGAAGGAATTTCTAGGATTCCTGTTGGGGCCAAGCAGTCCTAAAATGCGGTTAGTCCAATCTAAAGGATCCGATTCAAGGAATCGCAGTTGGCCCATGATTGGAATCTGATGGGCCAACCCTTGTGGTCTTGCGAACTTCAAATGGTGTTTTAGACTTAAAGAGTTGAGAACACTGAATCCCATAATTCCATCTCTTTGATTTTTTATTTTTTATTTTAATTATTATTATTATTATTTATTTCTTTTTTTTGGCTTGAAGGAGAATCTCTCCGATGCTAATACTAGACTATTGAGACAATCAAGAAGAATTTTGAGATTGGGGGCTTTAACCACATCAACGGGGTAGAAAAAATGTTTTGCCAGTGGGACAGAGGGATTAAAGCAGCAATGAAGTCGAAGGGTTTGGACGTTTTGCTTTGCCCTTTTCTCGTTCTGCCCCACGTCGTTATGCCTACCCATTGCAAAGTCTTTTTTGGTTTTTTTTTTTCAAAAAAAAAAAAATATTGGGGTTAGGTTTTTAGGAGATGGATTTTATTATTGCAACAAATATTTGCACATACTAGGGGGAAAAAAGAAAATTGTACCTAGAGGAACTGGATTAGTGACTGAGTTACATGTGGATCTAAAATATTTAGGTAGGATGTCAGAAATTGATCCTCCACTCCACGATTCATGCTTTGTGCATTGAAACTCACTTCCTTTTTTAATAAGGAAATAATATTTAAACATTAAACAGGGATCTAAATTTCAATCCAAAAGGCCAGAAACTTGGAGAGTCAATTTTGGCATTCTATCAAATATTTACCTTGATTTGTCCACGTGAGTTTTTCTTATTTGGATTTGACATTTTATTAATCAACTCAAGCTTCGTAATAGCCAAAACTCTGAGTTTCAATCCAAGCACAGAGCACATCCAACCCACATAAGCTGTCAGCGATTGTGTTCATCTCTACACAAATAAATTAATAACCCAGTCTCTCGTGGGTTTAGAACTTGAGTTTATATATTTAAAATTTTAAGTTTTAATTCTAAAAAAAAATTATAAAATTTATATGAATACAGAATTATCTAATTATTTAACTTACGATTAAATAAACTTTATGATAGATTGACAAAAAAAAAAAAACCAAGTTGGCAAGTTAAAATTTTGTTGTTATCCTTAGTTTGGGGTTAATTAATCCAGAGCTCCCCGTCGATGTCAGTCATCCATGAATAGATGTTCCCTGACAAAATGTCTACTGCCAAAACAGTCACCAAATGCAATCTTGAGTCATTTTCCCCCAAAAGTCACAAAATGTGAAAGAGTACCTACCAAAGTAGATCAATAATTTTACAAGATATTTCATTATGTAGGAAAGCAAGTAGCTGCTGCCTAGGCGGTACTTAAAAAGAAATATTGGATTAAAGGAGGGTAACTTTAAAGGGGCATTAGCCATTATAGAAGCCATGGCCTAGGCTTGCTCCTTTTTTATCCTAAAAAATGTTTACAACCATGTAACTATGGAACTCTCGAAAGGACCCTTCACCAACTTTATATGCAGCCGCACATGGTTATGCAGAAAAAAGAAAGGCCGAGAATCTCACTAAAGAGAACATGTGGTAAGGCTTCGTAAGGTCTAATCGGCGTAGAGGTTCAACGATTGGAATTTGAATCAACACCTCTCAAGTTTGCACGGCTAAAAATCGAAGATGAATTCTAGAATTAACGCTCTTAACAATCGAATCAATAAGGAGACAAAGAGCTCGCGATTGAGTAAAAGAATTAGAATTATTATCCTACCAAAGCAGACATCTGCTATATTTACACTTGTTGGGGTTCATGTTGAGTTTTAGTGATGATGTGACCATGGCGGACTTAAATCTCCGTAAATAGGGTTTAGACCCTTCACGTAGTAGCACGGATCCGAGCTGTAGTCTTCAGCTGTTCGAGGTCTGATGGATTTGCGTCAAACTTGATGGGCTCGCCACCGGCCTGATCATGAATTTCCAGAGTTCGGGCGCAGGGAGACCCATGCCTGGTTGCGGACCTCCTCGTCACCTCTCTTTACGAGAATTCAATATTTTAGTAATAAATCTTCCTGTAATGCTCTCTCTTTCAGTTTATAGTGGGCTATAAATCTAAAAGTCATGCCAAATAATTTCAGGTCTCTAAACTGTCTTAATTCAAGTTCCCTAACTTTGGCTGCACGTCAAAAAAATTCAAGCAAAACCAAGTAATGTTTCATTTTTCATTTTTATTTTTTTTAAAATAAGGATTAAGAAAAAAAAAAAATAAAAAGAAAGCAATCACATCCATTTAATGGGCTAACTATTTGTCCCATTGGGTAATATGTTGCAAGCACAAGTCGAGAAAATTTTATTGAAAACAGAATTGAAAAGTTGTTTTACGATAAATTTATATGTTGTTATTGTTTTCTTTTGTTATGATATTCTCAAGTCATGGACTAGACAATTCTGTTATACTCAAACCACAATGTCTAGGCTTGCCACTTAATTTAAAGCAATAGATTGTTTTCTTTGTTAAAGTATTAAAATTTCCACACAGCGATAAACACTTGATTCTTGTTATATCAGAGTCAAAATTACGAGTTCAATTTCTTTTTTAAACATGCCATAAATGAGCATGTCTTTAGTTAAATTGATAAAAAGGGCACAAAATTTGATGACCATCTTATCTGTCCATTCTAAAATATTTATCGCTTTTACTACATACTATTTATCGAGCAAATACAAATAATTATCGAAGCAAACTAATTTTTGTGAATCACTTTGAAGCGTATTAATAATATAATGCATTTAACGGGCCTATCAATTCCTAAAGAAAAAAAAAAACTAGGTAGAGATATTGTTTATTGGATATAATTAAATATAGTGTAATTATACTATATAAATATCATTTTATATTAAATGTATAATATTTAATATTTTATAATAAAATTATACAAAAATAAAATAAATTTTCACACAAAATTTATGTGAAATTAAATATTATTTATATAATATTAAATATCATTTTATATTGTATGAAAATATTATATCTATCTCTATGTACTAAACATTATATTTATTTAGTGGGGTCTTTTCTAAAGAATTTACATGTAGTTTTCTAATTGATGTGCTTGTGATAATGACGAAATTCTTTTTCTTTTTATTAAAGTTAAATGCATCTTGTGCATTTTACATCTTTAAAATTTTAATTTACACTATAAAATTCCATTAATTTTTAATTTTGACAATTAAAACTCTCTATTATAAATTTATTAATGTTGAAACTCTTATTTAATTTTAAAAAAATTTACAAAATCTAAATATTATGAGACTTAATTTTTTTGGTCATTAGAATTATTTTTTTAAAAAAATTAGAATTTATTTTTTTAATTTTGTTAGGGTTACACAAATTGAACCCGTTTAAATTTAAAAATTTATAAATTCTAAAAATTTTATGGAAAAAAATAATCATAATAAATCAAAAAAATTTAATCTTATAATAAGTAAATTTTATAAAATTCTTTGTAATGAAAATAGTTTTAGAATTAATTAATTTTGAAAGAAGATTTCAAAAATCAAGTAAAAAATTATAAGAATTTTATATTATAAATTGAAATTACAGGAAGATAAAACACAAAAGGAAAAAAAAAAAAACTTAAACACATTAACTTTTTTTTTTTTTTTAATTGGCCATACTAATAAAAAGTGTTAAGTCATTCAAATCAGACTCCGTAAAGCTGCAAGGTTGTGAGTTGTGACTCTGTCATATTCAATCACGGACATGTCTCAGACTTGCTGTTTTTATTCTTCTTCCCCCTCCATATTCAATTCAATGGTAAGTTCGTGAATGTGTTTGGCCCCGCCGGGGGGGGGTGGTGGTCCCGGTTTCAGGCAAATATAAATTGACTCCATTTAACAGTCAGCTGCCCGTCATCTCATCGTGCATCCCTCAGAATCATCTCCAATTTAGTTTCATCGTTCATGCGTAGAGTACGAAACTCCAAAAACCAGCCAATGACCCCTGACCACATTTCCGTTTCCAATTACTCACTTTGGCCTCATCAATCCCTTTCATTCGTCTCAGAGGGATTCTGACAGGAATATAATAGACCAATGTCCCATTTACACGTAAGCACTATTCATATGTTCCCCATAACAAAGGCATCTGGGTCACATGGGAATCCATGTGACCGTGGAGTTAGGCACTTCCGACCAATGACTACCTTCAATGGACATTATTATTCCATTAATATATGACCAATGCCACTTGTTTTATTCCGAGACAAACCACCACCCTTCCTTTCTAGTGGTGGTGGCTCGACCCTCTAGGCGGGGACCGATTCCCCAGGTCGGCACACGTGTTCATAACCTCTTTCTTGTATCACAAGTAGGTGACACGTTTGCCACAGGACCATCTCTTAGCCGGCCTGATCTCCGGACACCACGCCAGCAGGCCTCCTCTCCCCTGCTATCTTACAAATCTAGCTAAGCTACCCGCCTTGATCCGATGACAAAAACGATTCATTGGACCGGCACATAGTTAAACGTTTATGTTCTAGTTGTTCATGACATGAAATAATTACTGTGCATAGATATATATATATATATAATCAGCAATATTATGAGTAAAAGTACTAAATTATGGGATTTTTCCAGAACACAAGTGTTGATGAATAATGCGAGTAGAAAGAGGAAAATGGGTTTTCCTGGTGAGAGTTGATCGCTTTGAAGGCAAGTAGGTTCTCTGTTTGCTTCCCTGCCAATAATTTAAGCTCACAAAAAAGACCTAGTTTATTTCAGTTAAGGCACCAATGATTTGGAGTGCTGGACATAGTGGAATCCATCTTTCCACGTCCAAAAGAAACGAGGTTGTCAAAGCTTGGAGTCATGTTGTTGTCCCCATTCCATAATCCATGCATTTTTCTTCAGACCAAGCAAAGCATCCTTCTTTTTGGTGGATTCCAACTCCTCATTCAACCATAGATTCCATGCCTAGTGGAGGGTTTCCTTTTCAAAAAACCTAACCAAAGGCAAGACAAATGATCTCCAAAAACAGAGAGAGAGAGAGAGAGAGAGAGAGAGAGGCACTCCTTTTTTTATTTAAGATGTGGGGCTTCTCCAAATCCAAGCATCCAATGGGGCATAGGTCTGTTCCTATGTTTACGGGCAGTGCCTATGCTTCCTCGCCTAGGTTCTAAACAATGCCATTACTAGCTAGCCTAGTTGAGAACGTGTCTTAATATTATTTTTAAAACTTGAGATCGGCACCATACTTAAAAGGAAAAAAGGCCTCTATTCAATACATGTATCTCTTTCTTAAAGAAATAGAGGGCAAGGGGCTGTAAAAGAGACCCCACAGCCTTTTTATTTTAAAGGTGCTTAGACTCGATCGTGATACCCAAACCCATTTGTAAAATGCCTATCCTCTATTATTGCAGAGTTTAGGATGTTCAATGGACAAAGAAGACGAACGAAATAAACCGATTCCTTATTAAGCTAATGGCTAGATCTTGCTTGTGGGGTTTGCAAAGTTCATCTAAGACAACCCTTCTCAATGAATTTTTTTCGCGCACATAAAGAACATAGACACAGCTCTTGGAGCATGGAAAATGTTTATTCAACTCTTAAGAATCCTTCCTTTTCTTTTCTTTTCTTTTTTTTTTGTCTTTTTTTTTTTTTGGGAATAACTCTTAAGAATCTTGGCTGCATTATGATTTGCTTCAATAAAAGTAAAGATTATATTTATTAAATTGGTGTCAATTATGTCCTATTGTGGCGCCAACCCATTTTCTATTAGTAAAAGAGCATCCCAACGCACATTAAAATTCTTCCAGTCTTTCCACCTCCTTGTCTGAGGAAAGGGTGTCTGTAGATGTGTGGCATGCAAAGAAGGAGACAAGTGTATAGCATGAGACAAGTGAACGGATTAGTTTAATGATCAATGTTTTCTCAAGGAATCGCTCCTATACCCAATAAATTGACTGCTAGTTGAAATTGATCACAAAATGTTCAAGAAAGCTGAAGGAATATCTTGAATTATTGATCATAGCCAGCCTAGCTAGTTGCTCGATGTAAGACAATCCATCATCATCATCAACGAATTGTGCTTTTAGCGTGAGGTTAATCATTGGCAGCTAATGAAAACTTTCTTTATAAAAATCGTTTCTCGGTAGACTGGGGAACTTCTTTGAGAAGGGGATTAAGAAAAAAACGGCATTTCCCTTCTAGAGTTTACAGTTCCCTACAAGTTGCAACAATTATTGACCTATGCAATATATTCAAACTGGAAGACGCAAAACCAGCTTGCTATAACCTCTCATTATTGTCCTAGTTAATTACCTCTGATTGATGGTTAGATTATTACATGCACTCCCCATGAATGAAGGCATGAAGGACAGTAACAGAAGGCGAACCCCATTTGATGCCACTGGTATCTTTCCGGTTCAGATAAAATATAAAAATAATTAAAAAAAAAAAAAAGAGTGATAAGCGAATGAAGATGTTGGTGTCAAATAAAGATATAAAGAATGACTGATAAAAATTGGATAGAACGCTGCTAAATCTTACAAGTTATACACCTCACATGCTCCCCTTTTGACTCAGCATGCATGACATAAAACTAAAAGAGGTGTGTTTATTCCTCATTATGGGGCCAGCACGTTAATACAAATCTCAAATGATCCAATCATAAACTGATACGATTATCCTGTCTGCAAATTGCGACCTTTTAAAGAAGCTGTTTGACAAAGTCTATCACCCTTTTTTCTCCATTGCATTGGGTTATCTTGTAACAAATGGGCGTCATTCAGTTACAGAATAGAGTTAATACAATTGAAGCATAGGTGTGCAGTCCATTCAGCGAGTAAGTTCAGGAATCCATTCGTAGTGGGATGACCTTGGAAACGAAGTCTTTTCCACCCTCAACACGTGAGAAAGGAAGAGAGCTGACAATTTCTTCTCTTTAAACCACCAGATCAACATGGGCTTTTAAAGTCTTGCTACCTTTCTACTACAAGACGATGCTCTGCCATTTTAAGATTTTCCTAACCCCTTTAAAAGATTTTAAAAGCAATTAACATTCAACATATGAATGCCATTTTGCACAAGAAGCCCTTTAGCAGGAGTGATAGTAAACTTGGTTTGGCAAGTAGCTAGTAGTGTAGTTCCAATGCTTCTCTGCTGAAAAGCATTATTTTAATCATGTCTTTATGGATTTTTGTACAACCAGACTGTAGATCATTGCCACAGTTGTCTATCTGCCGCCATTAGTCTTGGTTACATAATGCATACTCGAGATGTTCCGTTCCCTTTGGACTACTCATTTTAAGTTACATGTATATAGCAGAGGCCAGAAAGATTCAACTTTATACATTCTGAAGCCCGGACGCTGCGGTATCACAGTATCCGTACCTCAATTGAAAATGTGTGTGTTAGATAAATCTGGATCATCTATGACCCATATGCGGTACTCTCCTTTTGTAATAATTAATCTGTGAGCAAAGACCATAGAATTACACAATGGTGGGCAGGATTTTGGAGTAAACATGTTGTCGAAGTCATTCCAAGCTGATTAATTTATGTCAAGTGGCTGGGTTGGCGTGATGAAATAAGAACCTGCTTTGAAACAAAGGTTCAGTTGGAAGAGTCCCATGCGCGTTTAGATTAAATGATATCAAAACATCATTACATTAGCTATCACATATTGCTCCGTGGAATACTTTAAAAAAATCATCTGCAAAAGCTCAACGTGCTTAAGAATATTCTTAACCCGAGTACTTACACGCGAAATTTCCAGCTAATTTTTCATTTGAATGGCCT
Organism: Bruguiera parviflora; assembly: GCA_019804595.1. Lineage (NCBI taxonomy): Eukaryota > Viridiplantae > Streptophyta > Magnoliopsida > Malpighiales > Rhizophoraceae > Bruguiera > Bruguiera parviflora. Next base: position 7,471,302 of record CM034047.1, read on the forward strand.
AATGTTTCGCGTGCGTGCGTGCGCGCGGGTGCGTGTGTGTGTGTGTGTGTGTGTGAGAGAGAGAGAGAGAGAGAGAGAGAGGAGACTCAACAAAACATCCATGAATTTAGACAAATTACAAGTATTTATCCTTGTACAGTACATGTTAAAAGATGTACAAGGCCTTTCAAGCCAGGAAATAGTTACTTCCCTTTTTCTTTTTCCTTTTTGGCCCACTTCTCTCTTTTTATGGCTCATACTTTTATATCTTTGAACAAGAAATTGCATAGCCTAATCCCACCCATAATTACACTTGTTAAAGGGGTGGCATATAATGTTTCTACTCCTTACACTCTTGATCATAGCTCTCATAAAGATAGACGTTTCCACTCTACCAAACGCTGCAAAAAATCCATCACCTGTATGAAATAATAAGAATATATATATATATATATATATATAAAACAAAAAAAAATTAGAGTGGTCAGCCACATATACATGTAAAATTGAAGTAAAAATGTTTAACAAGTGCGACACAGCTGTTGGGCTACTTGCCTCAGTGGGTTCCTGTAGAGAATAAGATGCGCTGGTGTCCTTGGGAAATTTGGAGACAAGTATCCCAAAACCCTGTCCTCTTTCTCTTAGTACCTGAGCAGAGTAAAACAAATTAGCTTTGAAAGATCAAAATTTTTCAGCGTTGGTTTTTTTTTTTTTTTTTTTTTTTTGTTGGTCCTCTAAAGCATTGGATACCTTGAATGCATCTTCATCTGTTCGATCATCTCCAATATAGATAGGAAAAATATTTGTGCAATTGGCGAATCCTATAAAGATTAATTTTAAATGTTAGGATATATCAAAGAATATGACAGTTAATATGATAGTTAAAATGCAATCTGTAAGTGAATAAAATATTCTAGTGGGGGAGATGGCCTACTTTCAAGTGTGCTTGATGTTATTCTAAGTTTGGGCTACATTATATGATTCCTATCCCTAAATTAATCAAATGTCCCACATCGAACTTAATCAGTTGGGAAAGAATGTGTGCTTTGGTGCAATTAATAACGCACTGGATAGTAGGACTCACCCGGAGAATCTAACAAAAATTCAAGAGCCTTTCCTTTGTCCCATTTAATAGTAGGACGGATTTCCAGGACCTGTAGTGGACAGAGAAGTATGCAGGATTGAGATATCTCTATTCTATACCATAAAATTAGAGAAACAAAAAGATTACTGGAACAAATCATCATATGCCATTTGACACAAACCTTTCTTCCTTGAGTTAGTCGAAGCTTTGGGTACTCTTTTAACACTGACTTAACTACATGTGCCAATTCACTCCATTTCTGTAGTTTCATGAATATGTAAGTTAACATCGGATACAAAACAAGAATAGAGTCACAACTGTTCAATGATTCCTACCTTTTCATCAACACAGCGGAAATGCACTGACACACAAAACTTGTTGTTTTCCACCTTTGCCCCAGGAGTTGATATGGTTTTCTCTACCAGTTCCTTGTAAACCTACAAATCCATTGTAAGAAGTCAGCTTGAAAAACCTCTTTTTCCAGGTACTTCGATTAAGATTAACCCATGTTCACATTATTACGTGAAAAGTACACAAAGATTTGTCTTAGGACACAAACCTCATCAATCATGGGAAGAAACTCGCTAGCAGGTTGGAACATGAGCGCTTCATTAGTCTGGAAAACAAAGAAATGCGAATGAAGAAGTCAGAATATAAGAAATTGGACTTTACTGCCTGCTTGTGGAGGAGTAAAAAGGACACCAGGAATTTCATGGTAGTGCCATACAGTGATAAAGCTCACTCACTTTCTTGCACTTGGAGGCATTGGCTGGTCCCTTAATGTCCATGCCATGACTGCCAGCATAGTACAGCTCTGCTAATCGTACAAAGTTATAGACCTACATCATGTTGTGGAAAAGGGGACAAAACCAACCCAGAATCAAAAATCAACCAAAGAATCGGAAAGAAGGTGAACGGGACTCATCTGCCACGGTATTTAAAACAACAACCAAAACAGCGTCAAATGTACCTTGTCTAGACACCTGCCGGTCACTATAGCGGTCGGGTAACATTTGGCAAGCTTTCTCAATGTTGCTCTCATCTGAGTTAACATAAAGGTAAAAACTTTAGTAATAATAAAATGAAAGAATGATCGATAAGATAAAATAGAAGTCATCACTAGATTTTTCAAACGGAAAAAGGGGACCGAATTGTGAAAAGAAATAACCTTCTTGGACATAAAAGCACGATCGGGGTCATCAACAATGGGAGAAAGTGTGCCATCGTAGTCCAAAAACATAACTATTTGCTTTCCTCTTGAGGCTTCAATTATCTGCGCAAACGTGTCCAAGGCCGATGGGTGTTGAAGCTGCAAATACCCAAGAAAAGCAAACCCAGCTTGTCATTTTGGGCCATTGTAAACCAATACCATAATGGTAATAGTCATTCTTGCAACCATTGGAGTGCTTTCTAGTGTGTTTTTTTTTTTTTTTTAAATTTTTCTTCTCTGTTTTTGGTTCTCAACTCACCATCCTTGAGTTTTGGTCCTCGGGAAGAGAAGGTGTGGATTTGATATGGGTAGGTGAAGAAGCTCTCATTGAGTCAACCCAGGCATTGATTCTCGCTCCCCCATTGATTTCCAGGTTTTTCAGAAGTTGCTTTCTCGAAATGGCGATGTACCCGCCAGGCGCCGCCGTGGGGAAGATAGAGGAGTTCGACACTTGCAGTTTGAATGCCAAACCCGATTTCGTATCGGACACCAGTACATTTTGATTCGTCATCTTGTTCCGAATTTTGCTACAATAACAAACGCAATACACTATAATTATCAAAGGCCGGTCGATCAAGATTGCAAAATCAAGAACCAAAACAGACCTATTTAACAAAACTGCAGTTCTAACACGGTACCTCACAAGATACTACTACTATACTAGCGTCTATGACAATAACGAAACAGGAACAGAGGAGTTGAAACAGAGTGCTCTGCTCGGGACGGAAAACAGAGCACACAAAAATCTGCGTACACGAGAGAGAAGCCAAAGATTTGTAAGAGAGAGAGAGAGAGGGAGAGAGAGAGAGAGGGAGAGACTGCAATTGCGACGTGGGAGAGACAGGGCCGAGTGGTCGATTTTATGGACACAACCATACACTAAAAGACAAAAAATTCTTGGGAGGTGGCTAATGGCACCATCAGTCTATAAACTCCAAATTTGGATGCCACGGCGAGGAAGGGGGCCCCACACTCCCTGAAATTTTGACCCCTGTGCGGAGGGGTGGGGGCCCATCACATCCCTCGCCACCACGGCCTTTGTCGCATAACCTAGCCGTCTTCCACATTGCTCGTTTGCCAGCTGTCAGTTTTTCCACGCGGCTTAGACATCCTTTCGCTGACTCAATTTTCATGGGTTCCTCCCACGTGTTCGCTCTCCAGCTAAGCCCCCCTCCCGCCGAGCCACCACCCACTAGCTCCTTGGCGCTGTAGAGCGGTCTTTTCTTCTTTTTAGCTCCTGCCTATTCGATTCAACAGGCAATGGCTGTGAGTCTTCAACCATTTCTTCTCTGGAGGGTGATTAAAAAATACGGGAATTTTTCTTTTCTTTTCTTTTCTCTCTCTCTTTCTTTTTTTTTTTTCCTTTTTTAATTAGCGAGAATGCAAGGAAGTTACATTGTATGAGTATTGCGTTTATGTCTGCCAAGCACCAATAATTTTAAAAGATGACTGCCTGCATTGAACATTGCCCATGCATCCTAGATTTATGTAGATATGCACGATAAAAGCTCAAAGATTAGGATAATTCTGCGAAACAGAGGCCATTTAATAATGGAGTAAAGCTAGAATGGAAAAGATATTGACCCTTTCCTGGCTTGGCTTTGAGGTCACCAATTATAATAGCGCAAAAAAAAAGAAAAAAAAAAGTAAGATATTAAACACCGACATAAAGTAGACACCGGAGCATGATAACTTGTCTGCCTGCTAGAATTGATACGATATTTATTTTGTATATATTTATAGTGTCCACTTAGTAGGGTTCTTGAAATAAGATATTTGGATTTTGTAAAAAAAAAAAAAAAAAACAGCGTGAAAGCATCGAGTCCCTTTCCTCTGTTAGGTGCGTGGTCACCAATTGTATTGGATTTACTCAACGCCCCCGGAATTGTAACACTGAAACTAACAACAACAGACAATAATGCATGGAAGTTGTGCAAAACCGGTGGCGATTCCTCATATCCCTCTTCCCCAATTTTCATGGCCGGGCTAATAATCGAAAACTTCAGTTTCTGACACCTGCGCTACGATATGCTTTTTTTTATGCAAAAACAAATACCCTCTAAATCCTACTCAAGCACATTACACGGAAAACTTGTTTCATGCAGTTTCTCAATTAGTACTTCGTCGGATTTTTCATAAATTATTTAATGCAATTAATTGCATGAAAGTATGAGATTGGAGATTTTTGTTGTTGTCTTGTTTCTTGGCTGTTTATTTTTGTTATCATTATTATTTTCTTTAACAAAATGAATTCAGTCGCAGAAGCTTCATAAGATCTCGTGTGCACTAACTATCGTAGAAAGTCTATGCTATCATTACACTCCACAGATAAAAAAAAAAAAAAAAAAGAAAGATATTATCTTGCATATAAAAACAATCTATATCATATATAAGTTGATCGGTTTTTGTTTTTTTTTTTTTTTGACGAGTATGCCTAGTCATTCAGATGCATTAATTTCACCCCCAAGAAATAAATAAAATTTTGGGCATTCTTTACATATTTCAATATGTATAAAAATACGACGTTAATTGGTGAAACTTTAACAATGTCTTGCACAGGATTTGCAGGAGGAACTTAAACCCAGCAGAATATGTCCAAAGAGTGCAAGGACTAGCTTCCCAGCCTGTCAAATAGGGTGTGGATTATTCTGTTCAATTGGGTCAAATCAAAATAATTTGACATTTCAAAGAAAGCCTCCATGAGAGGCTTGCTATTGTTAGGCTTCTCCCCCAAGTTTTACTTAGCATGTCAACGATGAAGTGCTGGAGAGGGCGGACAACGAGGAGAAATTGTCGAATGGACTTGATCCCAAGCCAATCATGTTCCAACAAAATTTAAAAACAATATTAAAAAATTATGAAATGAATTGGAGTTTATGTTAGTGCTGCGTGCAAATGATTACTAATACTCATTAGTCACTCAAATAATATAATAAATAAATAAATAAATAAATAAATAAATAAATAAAATATTATCTTGTTAGAATTAAAAATAACTAAATGTCAAAATATTTATTTATTTTAAATTTTATTTGAAAAATTGAATATAAAAATGAGAGAGTTAAATAAGAATAAATAAAATTTAAATAAAAAATTAAGTATTAAATTTAATTAAAATTAAAAAATACTCAAATATTAGTTCATCCCTCTAAAATTATATAAAATTATTAATTAATGTATTATTCACAAAATAATAATATTTTTTAGGTTATTTTATATTTTTAATATATATTAAATATATTTATACTTATTAATTTATTATATTTTCTTGTAAATTTAAATAAATAAAAAAATATCAAATTTTGTGAAAATTTTTAATTTAAGTAAAAATTTTTGAATTCACTGATTATTAGCATAATTTATGTAATTCATGGTATGTATTATTAGAATTTATTGTAAATGGTAAAGCATCTCCTATCATTCTTAATCATGCACATGAAAATCAACTCAGAAAATAATCAAATTTCAAAAGTATTAATAGTAATAACACATATTCATCATAAAAAGAAATTTCTTAAATAACATAAAAACCAAAGAAAAATAAATCAACATATTTAGCCCACATCACAGTCTTAACTAAAAAAATTTACTTCATGATACAAACAATAAAAACTAAGAATACTAAGAGTTTTGAGAAAATGGTGTGGTGTAGAAAAGAAAAATAAGAGTTGAATGTTGATCCACGTGGAAGCTAAAGGAGGAATGAGATAGTTAAGATGTTACTTCATTAGCAAAAAGGAATTAGAGACATTGGGAAAGCATATAGGAGTTTCAATTAAGTGGGAATGTTCTTTTTTTTTATATATAATTTTTTTTTCGATTTCTTTTGAATCTGTAATTTGATTCCCTGTGCAATTTTCCCTTACACCGTAACTCACGCATAAGTAGTATCAAAACTTCCATTCCTACATCTGTGATGATCTATTGCCGACCACAACAAATTGCTGACCACGGAAATAAGCACAAGGAATTTGTTCGCACAACAATTTAGGAGTTGGCAAAAAAGTGCCACACTAGTTTGAAGGAGCTCGGATCATGGGTCACTGGAATGAACTTGCAATAAAGCTAGATGCTCTCGCAAGCTTAGTCGATGAACTCGCTGGCTTCCAAGTCTAGGGGTACATTGTCTTCAAATGGAGTTGATCACTCTTACTACGACAAAAGAGGACTCAAAGTGGGGTTCCTTCATCTATTTGGAGACGATCATTAAAATTGGATCTAAAGATGTGACAATGTCTTCGAACTCGATGGAACATCGAAGAAGGCCAAGGTGAAGATCGCTGTAAACCATCTCGATGATGTAGCTCTCCAATGGTACCGGAACCAAATTAAGCTCAAACCAGCATTAGTGGCGATGTCATGGCTTGAGTTTGTCTAGCTCATATATGTTAGAGCTTCTTAGCCTTAAGTAGACCCAATTAGTGGCTGAACTCTAAAACGAGTTCATCATATTGCTTATTAAAATTAACCTGTCAAAGGAATACACCATCAGCATTTTCTTGAGTGGCCTTAAAGAATAAATACAACACCCAATTCGTATGTTCATGCCCAAACAACTACAAGACACCTTTGCCTTGGCCAAATTACGAAAGGCCACTATAGTAGCCTTGTGGCAGAAGACCATGTTCTCACCCATATGGCTTCCATTGCTTCCTAATCCTCCAAGACCATAACGCAATCTTTCTTCTAAATTATTGGCCTCTAATTTTGTGAATTTTGTCTACACCAATGTCAGTTTTGGAGGAGGAATAAGAAAGGAACCCTGAGCTCCTAGAAATTCTAGGATGCGTTAACAGTGAGGAGCTTGATGAGAAACGGGACAAGGGACTCTGCTTCTAGTGTGACGAGGAATATGAGCCCGGGCATAAGTGTCGTTAAGAGAAGCTGTTTGTAATTGAGGTGGATAACGAAGCTGACATGGTCGCTAAATGTGTGTGATGTACACGAGGAAGGAAAATGTGAGGGGGAATAGGTACATGTCTCCGTGCATGCCATCACTGGCATAGGACCAGAGTCGCGCAGAAATGTTGCCGCATACGTGGGCTCTAAGGCTCTTCACATACTCATCGATTCTGCGAGTACCCACAGTCTCTTAGGACGTGTTTAGATTTGAGAAAGGATGTGAAAGAAAGTTGTAAGAAAGAAAATGAAGATTAAAAATTAATTCTTCAATGGGTTGTTTGAATAGGTTGGAAAAGAGTGAGAAAGAAAATAAATGGAAAGTATAATTTTTTATTTAGGTGTGGTGAGAAAACAGAGAAAAAGAAAATTGATGTGTATAAAATGACATTTATACACTTAAGTACCAAATAATATATGATTGGATCCTTTTTTTTTAGCATCAAAATAGTAAAGTAACAATTTATACATGATCAATAGCATCTTGCACCTAATAAGAAGGAGATTAAAGACGCACAGACTATTTCACAATATTTAGTAGGTCCAAAATATGATATTATTTTATAACTTAATACATGACAATGAAATAAAGTAAAATCACTTCTAATTTCATTTTAATTATAAACCACTTTAACGAGTACCCAAAAATGGATGATACAGATTGCAAGTATGGCACGCCGAAATTTGCTCTTTCTGTTGATTAAGAATAAACTATTAATTAAATGGTAGTTGCCTCGCTCTAAAATCTTGTTGATGCTAGGAGCCTTGCTTTAAGGACGAAAAATGACCTCTTCAATGGTGAAATACTTGATTTGAGAATGAAAGAAGAAGCAGCAAAGGACGGTACGTGAGTAATCCAAAAAAAAAAAAAAAAACAGGAAAAGAGGACAGTATGTGAAGATGGTGTTGGAGAAGGTAAAGTAAATAGAAATAATGTACATTAGCGTAATATGGTATTTTTCAAATTAAAATGCACAACATAAGTCCATATGCCACTTTCTCCTCCTCTCTCACGGCTTCGGTACCAAAATTTATTGGTGGGATCCGTTACTAATTTTCCTACAACTTTCCAACTGGTTTCTTTTCTCACGGCTTACCCAACACTGGAATATTCCCTTCTTATCCTATTTTATATTTCTAATTGGTTTCTTTCTAATGTCTTTCTCATTAACCATACAAGGTGTTAGACTTTGAAATTAGCAAGCAGTTGGGGTCTATTCTGGAGCCAGCGAAGGGGATGCGAGCCAAGGTGGCAAATAGAAGTTGTGTCAACTAGGCAAGGGCATGCAAGGGTTCCACATGGACCTTACAGGGAGTCCTTTAAGTCTCATGTGTATATTGTGCCATTAGGTTGGGATTCCAATTATTCAAAACTTTAGGTGATATAAACTGGAATTTGAAACAGCTTCGTACGAAATTCATGACACAGGGCAGGAAGCATGTCTTAAAGGGAGCTAGCATGCCAGCTATCAAAGAGATGAACGGTAAGACCCTCCCCAAGTCTCCGGCGCATCCTTCCCATGCATCCGCCATGCGATTATGTAAAGTGTGTATTGATTGAGGTCCTAAGAGTGCAACAATTACAATGCATCAAACCACCGGATGATCATGCGCATCAATTTCACTCTTGTTATTGGAGGAATTTAAGGATGTATTCAAGGAGTCTACCAAGCTGCCTCTTCCCAGACTACATGATCATAGGATCGTACTTAAAAGAGGGTGCTCAACTAGTCAACACCCAGCCTTGTCACTATCCTACTATGCAGAAGAATACGATAGAAACTATAGTAAAAGAAATGTTGGAGCAGTGTTGATTCAAGGTAGTATGAGCACCTCTGCATCGCCCGTGGTTCTAGTTTTTTTAAAAAAATAATAATAATAACTCGTGGCGATTTTGCATTAACTATCGCGCACTAAATAACATCATAGTAAAGGTCTGGCCCCTATTTTACTTAACTAAGAAGCGCTTTGGACATCATTAGATCTAGATGCATGTAGCAGATGCCCACAAAACTACATTTAAATGCACAATGACTATTATGAATTTTTGGTGTTTCCCTTTGCATTAACCAACTCAACCATCCAAATCTTGATAAACGATGTCTTCAGGTCCTTCTTACCCAAGTTTATTCTTATTTTCTTCGATGACATTCTAATCTACAACTAGACATGGAGGACCATCTCATACATCTACAGCAGCATGAACTTTATTTTAGAAAGAAAGAGAATAGCATATTATAAATGGATTCAAAAGAAGTAAGTATGTAAAAGGAATATCAATTTGAAACGTGTAAATGCACTACTTTTAAAGATAATTTTGCTCTTATAGATTGATTGTTACAATACAACAAATTATTATAACTACCTTATCATAAAATGACAAATCTTCCTACTTGTATATACCCTATAAGTGAGGTAACATAAATAGTACAAGTTTATTAAATCCAACAAATTTTTGTAAATAAGGTAAAGTAAGATAGAGAGAAGGCTTATTGTTTATTAGAAAGAAAAAAAATCTCTTTTTTATATTACTTCTAATGTAATGTTTCATAAAAATGAATATTAAAAGTAAAGATAATGGTTAATGATAATATTTGGTGGCTTTATTATTGTAAAAATTGATTTTTTTAATAGTAAAAAATGACTAATTTGACAAATATAACCTAAAAAGTCTAAAAAAATTTTGGACTTGGGTAAATAAATTAAGATTAATTTATTACGTAAAGTTGTATCGGACCTTCTATATTAGACTTGGTTTGGGTCATTTAGATATGTACAAGGCCTTTTTTGGATCTTTTCTTTTATAAGGTATAAGATAAATTTTATTATATAAAAATTTAAAACAAGATTTTTATTTTTAATATGGGATAAAAGCCTAACAAAATATCCATATTTCCAATATTTATCTATATATTTTAAAAAAGTTGAATTTTGTTAAGTTTTAACAAGAATATAACATGTTATTATTGTGCCTTTTAGGTTATAAATAAAAAATTAAAATGTATAAATTTTAATATTCAATAGTATGGTGAAATAAGAATTTTTATGAATCATAACTTTTTAATAATAATTAGTCAATTTGTTTCTATGTTACATTTTTTGAGACACTATTGTTTAATATGACTAAGCATTATAAGGTCATGTGCATATTTAGTTTGTTTTCATAAGAACTCTAAAGATTTTGTTGAGGATTTTATAAGAGTGGCCCTTACAAAGTCAAATGATATTATTTTTTTATTTAACAATGACTTCACTAATTTGTATCTTAAACAAATATGTTTACACTTCTTATTATGTGATTTGCTCTTTACACGAGCAATAGTGGTGTGATTGTCATAATGCATCGACACTAATGGTGTTGGTTTTACCTGCAATGAAATATCCATTAGGAAATTTTTTAACCAATTTGCCCATATATTAGTTATCTCTGAGGCTATAAATTTGGATTTCATAATGGATTGAGCTATAAGTGTTTGCTTAGAAATATTTCAAGTCACTATCTCATCTTCGAAGGCAAATACATAGCCATTAGTGGATTTTATCTTATTTGAATTAAAGATCCAATTAGTATCATTATACCTTTTCAGTCTAGTGAGAAATTTATTACAAAATATATCATAGTTTATCATACCTCTCAGATATTTCATAATTTTAGTCAGATATTTCATAATTTTAGTTAGGGCATTTCAATGACTTTGGATTATGTATGTATTTATTTAGTTTACACATAGTATAAACAATATTAGGATGTGTGTAATTTGTTAAAAATGGATTGAATTACCAATAGTTCATAGATACATCATAAAGAGTAGAGATATGTTTAACATCAAAATATCTAAATTTCCTATGAATTCTCTCTATATAATGCTATTGTAATAAAAAATTACCAATATGAATTCTAATAATATTCACTCCTAAAATGATATTTACTTCTTTTAAATCCTTTATACCAAAATATTATGTAAGTAATCATTTTATACTAACTATTAATTTCATACTAAAAGTAAATATAGGCATGCCATCAATATATAAATATATAACAACATAAGTATCATTCTTAACTTTTATATAAACACATTTATCATTAACAATAATTAAAAAAATATTAAAAATCAAAACATTATCAAACTTTTTATATTATTGCTTAGATACTTCTTTTAACTCATATAGAACTTTAACAAGTGTATAACATTTTTTTCTCTTGATTAGGAACTATGCAATTTTTAAGTTGTAACATATAAATCTCTTTATCAAGATCATCATATAAAAATACAATTTTAATATCTATTTGATGAACAGAGAGATTATAATTAGATATCAATGTAATTAACACTCTAATAAATACAATTCTTATAACAGGAGCAGAAATATTAAAGTCATCAATACTTTTCTTTTGTGTATATCTTTTAAATACAATTTTAACTTTGAATTTGTCATTAGATCTATTTGGTTTATATATCTTTTTTTAAAAGATCTATTTATAGCCTATAAGTTGGGCATATGTAGGTAAATCTATTAGTTCTCATGTGTTATTCTGATTTGAAAAACTAATTTCACTCTATATAACTTCTAGCCATAAACTAAAATCACTAGAAGATATTCCTTTAATGTATGTTAAGGGATTATTCTTTACTATAAGAGTGCAAAAGTCATCTCCAAATATCTTTTGTTTGCTCTGTCTCTTGCTTATCCTCAATTATGACTTAAAAGGAGCATTACAAATTACTCTCTTTAATTTAATTACAGGGAGAAGTGATTGTACTAAATCTTTTCTCATTGAAAGTACATTCTTTAAAAAATTTTGCATTCTTAGCTTCATTGATAGTATTAGAATCAAAAATATCACTTTTAATAATAAGAAAACAATATCCAATGTTATATTCTATATAACCAATGAAATATAAGGTCTTTAAATGTATCTTTTTAATTTTGGGTTTAGGTAAAAGGACCTTTGCAAGACATTCCACCTCAAATAATTCAAAGTATGAAAGTATTCCTTTTAAAGTTCATATAAAGTCTTATTAATTTTCTTATAAGAAATTTATTTTACAAATGGCATTTAAAAACTATTACTTATCCTCATAAATTATTAAAAACCCTTGAATTGACTAACATAACATTCATCATATCTTTCAATTTTTTTTTCTTTGTTACTCTATTTAAATCGAGTGAATAAAAAGGTATGACTTTATGTATGATACTCTCTTTTCCATAAAAATCTAATCATAATTGTGAATTATACTCATATCTTCTATTTGACCTAAGTCTCTTGATCTTCTTATTTAAATGGATTTTTACTTCACTCTTATATTTGATAAATACATCATAAACATTTATCTTTGTCTTTTAGTAAGATGACTTTGGGATATCTAAAATAATCATCTATAAAAGTTATATGAAAAAGATTACCTCATCTAGTCATAATAGTTTTCAAATCACCTAAATTTGAATGCTCTAAGTTAAGAAGTTTAGTTTCTCTATGAATTGATTTGTAAGTCTTCTTGACTAATTAGATCTTAACACATTCCTTATACTTATTTACATCACTATGTGATTTTTTATCAAAAAAAAAATGGTTTCATCTTTTTAATATAAGGATCACTTATATATCCTAATTCAGCATGCTACAAATCAATAATATAAGCAAAAGAAATAGATATATTTCCATTAACGATTAAATCAAATACATTCAAAATGAAAAGTCTTGGGTTATTATAGCCATTTCTCACAAATACATCATTTTTGGTCATGACAACTTTGTTAGAATCAAATAAGACCTTTACTCTAACCTTACCTAATAGAGACACAAAAACTAGATTAATGTGAATCTTTAAGACTTAAAGTCCATTACTTAAGAATAACAGCTTTATAAATATAGGCTCAATAAGGACTTTACCCTTACTTAAAACAAGTGTTTTTCTTGAATTTTTTGTGAAGACATTCTCTTCTTCATTCCTTATTAATAAAAGATGTAAATGCACTTTTATCCCTGTAAATATATCATGTTATGCCAAAATTTATTGCCTATTCTTTTGAGCTAATAATAATGTTACTTAGGAAATAACAGTAACAATAACATGTGTTTCCACTAAATTAGCATTTGGTTTGCCAAATATGTCCCTCTCTTTTTTATGCCTACATTAAGAAGCATAATGCCCTGATTTTCCACACATATAACAAATGCGTTTTTTTTTTGAAAGTTAGATTATAGGTCTTAGACTTATTATACCTTTAGGACTTATTATAAGACCCTTTATTACTGTAATGGTGATAATGGCAATGGAAGCCTTTGCCTCTTTTCTTTTGTTCCATCATATTTGTTTTTAACATTATCTCTTTTGTCTTTGCTTCCCATCATCAAATTTTATGCTTGTCCTTAATCAAGGTATGCATAATGACATCATCCAGCGACATGTGTTTCCTTTTGTCTTTAATTTACTGCTTGTAGTGATTTTAAGATTGTGAAAATTTTTAATGAGATGGCTTACTACATACTCTATTAGCAACTTGATATTCCCATTCTTTAAGTCATCCAATAGTTTATAATATTCATGAATATAATGGTTGACATTTTATTCATTAGACATTTAAAAATATAGATAATTAGTAATAGTAAACTTTTATATACTTATATCCCTCACCATATATGTTTTTTTATTTATTTTCTCCTACATTTATTTAGCTTCTCTTAAAGAACAATAAGCATTAAAGAGACCATTAGATAATGTATTTAAAATAATGTAACAACAAACTTTATTAACTTGTTTCTAAACAAGAAATGTTTATCACAATTTTCTAAATTAGCCTTTGGTTTGGGTTAAAAAAGAGCCAAGGAAAATCCTAGTACATTTAAAATTAAAAAAAAAATACATTTTTACTAGTGTTTAAGGTGAGAATTAGTAAAAATTTCATACTTGAAGGTGTTTGGCAAGAATTTGGAGGCAAGTAGAATTAATTGTATTTAAGAAGGAATAGAAATAGAATGTTTGGTAATAGAAATAGATTAACTGGTATTTGTATCTATGATAACAAAAGTAGGAAATTATCCTTAAGATTTTTAGAAAGAAAAACAATAACAAATTATAAATAAATATAAAAGAAGTATGTAAAAAGGATATCAAACTAAAGCATTTAAATGTATTGTCATTAAGCATAATTTCACCTCTAGAGATAGATTGCCATAGTATACCAGGTTATAATGACTATTCTCCTTAGATACGATAGATCTTCTTATTAGTGTGCACTTCATAAGTAAGGTAACAAATAAGTCTATTAAACCTAATAAATTTCTATAAATAAGGCAGAGTAAGATAAAGATAAATTTTATTATTTGTTAAAAGGAAAATGAAGCTCTTTTTTTTATATTATTTTTAGTTTAATATCATATAAAAATGCATATTAAAAGTATGGATAATAATCAGTGGTAATAGGTGGTGACTTTATCATTATAACACTAGTTTTTCAACAATTAAAAATAGCTCCATTAACCAATATAACCTAAAAGGTCTAAAAAAAGTTTTAGGCTTGGGTGGATTAACTAAGGATAATTTAATGCATATAGTGGCATCGGGCCTCCCATATGAAGCCTGAATTTAGGTTATTCAAAAATCCGCAAGGCCTTCTTTAGGTATTTTTTTCTTTCTTTCTTTCTTTTTACATGGTATAAGACAAGTGTCGTTTATTAATATATGAAACAAGACTTTAATTTTCAATTTAAGATAAAATTTTTTAAAAATATCTTTATTTTCAACTCTTTATGCAAAGAAAAACAAGATGCTTCTTTGCAAAGCTAAGTTGTAATACCTAAGTTAAGTCATCTTAGTAAAGGGAATGGTAACCAATGCAAGGAAAATAGAGGTAATATTAGTAAAAGATATATAAAGATTGCTTACCCTTTGAATCAATTGCCAAAGAAAAAAGTTGCCTTCTTTTGAATAAAGAAAGCTAAGCTTACATTTAACAAGTTGAAGTAAGCTTTAATTAGAAACTTTCTTTTAACAATGCCAAACTTCTCCTAAGAATTTACTATTAAATCTAACATCTATAGTATTAAGATAAGTGTTGTGCTGATATAATTAGGGCATCTTATAAAATAAGTCAACCAAGTTTTTTCTCTTTTCCATATACACTTACTATTTATGAAAAAAAGACACTTAGCTATCATTTTTGCTATAACTAAATGACACCATCACCTTTAAGATCACCACTTTAAAATCAAGACTAGCCATTATAGCTTAAAATATCTTTTAAATAAAAATTTTTTTAACTTAATGGCAACCTAAATAACTCTTAAAATTATTAGGTTATTTAGTTATAAGTTAATTAAATTTATATCTTCTACTATAAGTGTAGATAAAAATTACAAGTAATATAGATATTAACCTAGTATATATATGTGACAAATTCATAAGTTTCAAAGAATAGTTCAATTTATTCTCTTTTAACTAAGTCACCACTTTTATTTACATCATAATTTTCTTGAATTAACAAATTAAGTAAAATAAAAAGGAAAAAATTACTCTTAAATTCATCTTTTTATTTTCCTAGAAAGGAAAAAAAAAATATTCCAAATTCACTTATTTCTTGTCTTGAAAAATATAAACAAAGAAAACAAAACTATTTTTCAATTTTTTTTCTTAACAAGAGGAAAAAAGAAAATATAAACTACTCCTAAATTTTTTTTATATATTCCTAAAAATTAAAAAAAATACTTATAATTTAAATTTTTTTCTCTTTTTATTTTTTTAAAAGACAAAAAAAACTTCCAAATTTATTTTTTAGAAAAAAAGAAAAAAATTACTTTTGAATTTTCCTTTTTGTCCTCTTAAAGAGTAATAAAATAATTTTTTTCTTAAATTCACTTTTTTTTAAAAAATTATTTCTAAATTTTTTTCTTAAAAAATACTTTTAATTCATATTTTTTTTTATAAAAATATCTTTTTTAAATATACAAAATAGTGTTAAAAATTATTGAATTAAGTTTTGAAGCCTTTTTTAGATTTGGATTTTCTCTTTTTTAAATTTTTTATTTTTGAAAATAGTTAAAAAAAGGTGCATCATAAGTATATTAGTCTCATCGAGAGGACTCATAATTCAAGTGTTAATGGCATTGAGTGAGAATCCTCTACAACCAATTATGGTAATTACCAAATCTAAAACTCATTATTTACACTTTAACTAAGTCACACAATTTATTCGGCGAAGGACACGTAACATATTTATGCTTAGAGGGAAGTGACAAAGCAAAATTAGAATATAGATTTACTACGTAAAAACATATCGACAAACTATCTAGGCTAACACCTTGGATAGTTCTAAATTCTTTTATCTAATCCCTTGGGGTTTGCTTGGTTATATTATCAATTTTTTACTATTATTTTTTATTTTTTATTTTTATTTTACTATTTATTATCTATTTTTATCAATAATAATTATTTTATTATTTTTTACAATAAAAAATATAAAATTTATTAATAATAAATTGTATATGTTACATTATATTTCAAAATAAAATGAAAATAAGATAATTATATGTCAATAGAGAAAATTTATAGTTTTTACAAGTCGTAGTATTAACAGTTTCAACAAACTATTAGTTTTAATTATTATATTGTTATCATAAAATTTATGTAATTTCATTTTGAACTTAATTCATTTGAAGTTGCTAACTTGCGATCCTTTGAAGTATTATTTCCATTATTTTCTTTAACATTAACATTTTCATTAGTGTATTGTTAAAAATATATATATATATCACTTGTCATTACATTATAATAAAATTATGAAATACATAATAAATAAAAATAATATATTTTTAAGTTTTCAACTTATATGGTGTAATATTCAGAATCAAAAATTTTACTTTTAATATCTTTAGGTATCTTTAATTTACATTGCATAACAAAAGATGCACGAAATTGAACAATTCCTCTTAGTTTTGAGGTCTTTATCCCCACTTGTAGTTGCATAAGTGATAATATTCTCCACAATAAGGAGTAAAAAACACTAACATATTAGTAAATCCATAATCAATTAAATAATATTCTCCATAATAAATACCTTAGTATTATTGGCTATTCCTTCTTAATCCATCAAAATAGATGTAAATCTCATATAAAAGCATATACAAACAATATATTTTAAGTGGTTGCAATCTCTTTTCCATGAAATAGGATTTGTTCGACTGTTAGATATGTACAAAAATTTGAGTATTATCAATTGCTTCAACACAATCTCATTAAGAAGATAAAAGGGAAAACTTTTTTATTATTAGTAGGTTTTAGTTTAAAATAAAAAGAAAAAGAAAGAAAAAAAATAAATCTAAAGATTTTATCTTAAAAAAAGAAAAATATTTTAAGTTATTTCTAATCTTTAATGGAAGTTCATTAAAATTTAAAGGAGTAATTATAACTTAGGCAACCACATAAAGTACTTTTAAAACTTTTTTTAAGTTCTTAGAAATGGTGTCAATAGAATGTTGAAACCAATCACCGGCAACACATTATTGCTTGTTATAATTGATAATAATTAGAAATATTGCTAATTACTCTTCCATAGAAAGAAACCTAGAATCAAACAACGATCTTCTTCTTTTCAATTCTTCACACAAGTTCATAAATGTTTTTCTAATCATCTTAAATAGATTAACATATATATTTGAATGACCATTCAAGCTTTCAACCAATCATTTATGGTTAGTCAATTTTGAAATTCTTTGTGGCTATAGTTTATTATGAGATTATGAGTTATATTTTTATATGTATAATATAGAGCCATAATGTTCATAATGTCACCATTCAAGTCTTATATCAGATCTTATATACCATGTTCTCTTATGTTTATCTTAATATTCCTTAAAATAATACCTATTAACACATAAAAATAAACATTAAATTTTTATTTCATATAATGCTAAAAAATTGAAATCAAAAGTAACAATAAATAGCATATAAAATAGTTATATAAATATGTTTAACAATAACATCAAACACATTAAAAATTAAAAACAATCTAACATTCTATACATTCATCAATCTGAAGACTTAAATATGTCTTATTATGGGATATTCAAAATTCAATCTCTCTTTCTTGCACAAGTCATTTTCAAGAACATAAATTTATATCCCTCTCCTTCATTGAATAAACTTCCTCTGCATATGATGCTCTATCTATCCCTTTTAACTTATCAAGTGCTTCAATGCATACTTTAAAAAAGTGTTACACTTTATTTGTAGGCATATTCATATTTTTATTAACAAAAACTTGGGAAGTTAAACTCATCTTTTTCTTAAACAACTCTAACTTTTTCTTTGAATTTTCTCTAATTATGGCCAAAGTATTTGTCATTGTGCTATGAATCAAAGTTTTTTCTTTTGGTCTATTGTTCTTTAATTATTGCTACTTTTTGAGCTTTATCTTAGTGGATATCATCAACAATGTTGGCAACATCTTTAAGCTTTTCATTTTTGTCATTATTTTCTTCATCTTCATATATAAAAGGACTTTGAGTTGAAGTATAGACATGTACTCCAGTAGTAGTTGTAGCTTTAAAAATGATATATAACTTTTGATAATTTTGACAACTTTTTTTTCAAAATTGCTTTATATTTTTAATCACCTATAAAAAAAAAGGTATCATATAATTAACTATAAAAGACAACATAAATTAAGATTCAATGATATAATATATAAATTTTGCCATAATTTGTCTTTTATCATAAACAACTTTTACTCTCATTCCTCAAAAGTCAAAACCATGTTAGTCATAAAAAAATAACTAACTCTTATTTGATTTATGATTTTTATATAGTAGTTCCTCAGTACATTGAATTTTTTCTTCAATTGGATATGAGTATAAATTTAGTTAGTTATGTTGTTTAAATCATTTCGAGTAGTCTTCACAGCATTGATAGTAAAAGTTATCGTTTTCTTATTATACTTTTCACTTCTTTTTCCATCAAAGAAATAAAAAGGTCTTCCACTTTTTTTGCCATGGATTGTTTAATCCAATTTGAATAACCTTATCCTGACTTACAATAACAGTATGATTTGATTTTGATATCTAGATTTTCATTAAAGTAACTATATATATGTATAAATTATATATGTAATTAGTAAAAAAAATAAGAACTTCATATCTTTTAAAAATAATTATGATAAAAATTAAAAATTAAAAAAAAAACAATGAGATTTTCTCAATATTTTCTATTTTGCGACAATGATAAATCAAAAACTTAAATGACAAACAAGCAGAATCGAGCAACTCCATATTGTTTGTCCCAAAATTCAAAATTATGAAATTTAAAACAAAAATAAAAATTTATATTCTTACAATATTTAATACACAAATATATAAAAAAGAAAGAAAAAAGAAGAAGAAAATACAAATTTAGTTAAACTATCATTTTTTTATTAAAGACCGTAAAATTTTTAGGGATTCAATTTTTTTTTTCTAATAAAAGAAGGTAAGGGAGGAAAGTGGGGTGTTAAAATGCAAAGAGAGACAAAAAAAAAAAAAAAAAGACAAAAAGAAACCTTAAAAAAATGAATCGGAGTGTCAAAATTGAATTTGAGACAAAAAGTAATATAAAACAAGTCGAATTTAGCGTGGTGGCAGAACATGAGATTTTAATTTAGTGTTATAGAGATAAAAGGTTAAATGACAAAGATGGAAGATGAAGAAGTGAGAGAGATTAGATACTTGGTCATACTTCCATGCACATGCTTCTAGATTTTTGACATTTTAGTAAAGATGATAGTAAGAGATGTAAAAAAGTTGTTTTCTCCATTTATTATTAAAAAGAAATATTTGCAACTTTGAAATAAAAAATAAAAATAAAATAATAAGGATGGGGTGTAATTTTTATTTTTTTATAAAAAATTTGCAAGAAAAGCTCTCTCCAGAGAGTGTAATTAACAAATTCGACTTGGTCCATAGAGATATGCAGTCAACAAAAAGAAAGTCTTTATTTAAACGAGTGAGCGTGTGATGGATTCCATTATCATTATTGTAAATTATGAAGTCCATGTCATATCAAACCCCAAACCTCGACACATCTCGCCTGCATCTCTTTCAACTCTGCCTATTACAAGTCCATTTAAAGGTCATAGCCATGGCGAACCGAATTACTTTTGGAGATTCCAGGACACTGAAGAGCAAACCAAGTTTCCTCAACCACGCACGTAGAACCTAACCAACACAGTGACAACTAACTGAAAATAACTGTCACGCCGAGAAATCCCCGAAGCTTTCGGTTTGACACGGGACTCGCTTTCGCTATACTTCGGCCCCCGGCATGTCCAATCCACTCGTGGACCCCGCTCCCCTCAGACTTTAGTCAAGTTGACAAAAAAAACAAAAAAAACAAAAAAAACAAAAGATTTCGAATAATGGTTGCAGATATTTCAATTTTTTAATTAAAATCCATCCCAAATTTGGGGCTTTCACGTTTTAGGACTAGGGTTTCTGTACAAGTATATTGCTTTTATCGGTAGAATTCTTATGTTTTTTTTTTTCCTTTTCTAAATTATTTTTCTCTTTCATTCGTTCAGCCTTTAAATTTTTTTCGGTATATTGAGAGAGAAATGACACATAGCGTACAAATTTTATATCATCCAACCACATCATTTATTTTAGCCACGTTGAAGAATCTCATCAAGGCTAAAGCATCACATCAATAAGCTAACAGAATCGATTATTACATATTGATATCGAGCTAAAATTGAAACGAGAATTGTAAATGATGGATATGCTAAAATTAAGACAAATGGGAAGGGTTTTTTTTTTTTTTAAATCTTTTTTGGTAATTAACCCGTCTATTTTTATGCCAAGTGGAACGTCACACCACATAGCCATCACCATTGACTACACATCCTTGAAAATGCTTTCCAATCGATGTTAAGTTTTTCTTTTTAATTTGTTTTTCTCTTTATTCAATTCTCTGCATCTTGGACCTCTTGTTCTTTTTTCTTTCTTTCACTCTCATACAAGCTGTTGATATTGACTAGGCAAGACCAGCATGGACAAGCAAGTGTCGAGGCTCATGACAAACTGTTAAGTCGATTCCATTAGTTCAACTAGCCATTTTATTGCGGAGAATTATAAACGACTACGGAAACCTACCAGTTCGACATATATAATTTTTGAACGGCAGATGTCTACTATTCACTAAGCGTAACAGTACACAATGTGCTGGAAGGGAATTAGGTTCAAAATTCCTGCTTAAAATCTATGCAGGAATAACAGGGTACAGATGCCCTGTAACTAAAGTTATTCAACCCCCCAGCCCACCTATCTCTACAAAAACGCAACGAGGCAGTCCATCGTTCTACTACTTCCCACTTTGACAAGAACATTGGTAAAACTATTGGTCTCTTTGAACTTGTATACAGAAACAATGCTCTCCCCTTTGAACCAAAAAAATAAAATAAAATAATAAAAAGAAATAATACTGCCCTTCATCTTTTTCCTAATGTGAATGATTGCTATAGCTTGGTTCCTCATCATGCTGTTGGATATGCATGCATCTAACTCAATTACATCTCACACGCTTCCCTTTCTTTTTTTTTTTTTCTTCTGTTTTTTTTACCTTTTTTGATAAGTTGAGTATATTTTATTAATAGTTACAAAATAGGGCACGAAAAACAATAAAACGCTCAGAAAGACAAATTAACCGGCACCTAATGATTCGAGAGAATGCCCCTATTACCACTGTCAAGAATTAATTTAGTCCAAGAACAAAAGGGCACACATGAAACTGACAACTGCTCTTTATTGAGAGAAAATTGATCGCTCATGCAACGAAAAATAATAATAATAATAATAATACTAATTGTACCGAGTAGTTTTTTGTCTCCGTCAAAAAATAAGAATGTTTTTTTGTCACACAATTCATGATAATAATTAATTATATATCTACCTTAAAAAATAAAATAATGATATATATCAATTTGATGATAAAATTCTTCTTAATTATTCCATGTCTTTTCAATGCTTTTATTATACTTTTTAATTTGAAAACCTTCTCAAAAAAAAAAAAAAAAAAGAAAAATCATGCAGGAAAACCTCATCATTTACGTACACATCTAGCTGCATGGGCATTTAAACAGAGAATAGAGTTACGCGGACAAACTTTTTAATTTAGTTACCATAATTGAAATCTTAGTATTCTGCGTAAGCGCTGAACTTATTTATATTTTCGTAAATTTATATGGACGTATAATTTATAAAAAAAAAAGAAGAAGAAGAAGAAGAAGAAGAAGAAGAAGAAAAGAAAATGGAATGAAAAAGTAGGAACAGAAATCGAAGATTTCAAAGTCTTCATCAACCCGATTAAAAGGCTTCACATATACCTATTTAGTATGGTTATTTATTATGGGATTGGAATTTCACATAAAATGTTTCGCGTCCATAGATTGACTATGAATTCTACATTTTCTATTTTGGCGAGACATCTAATTTCATTAAAAATGTAGCATTGGGGCAGTTTGTTATTACAAAACTTATCAAAAGCATCGAAATCACTGGATACAACTGGCCAGGTACAAGAGACTCGATATTACATGAAATTCCCTTTGGATTCCAAACTCCATGGATTGTTGTTAATCATCACTACTTTTGAATGTTCAATAAACCCGAACAGGGTTTGAAACTCGAGTCACTTCAGCACTAAATAACAAAGAGCGATATATAACAAACTCAAATTGAATCAAATGCACGATCGGCAGCCTTTTCAATCCACACTTTTGGTCCTTATCCTCGGTCTACCAATTACTATACCAACCATTATCTGTCCCCAGTGATCATCATCATCAACAGTAGCATATCACTTTTAAGAAATGACACGAACATAATTTGATAATGCCAATGCAATGCCTTATCCTAAGAAGTTAATGGGTCGGCAATCATTGCAACTTGGGTATAGAAACGATATCTCTTCGTGTCAACATGATAGAGAGTTGTGTTCCTTTTCAGCACATAAAATTTCTACGAGCTTCTCTGGGTTTTGCCTTTTTATCACGATAGAGGGAAAAAGAAAAGATTAGGCCAACTAGAGCCTCGGGCCACTTTTTCCTTTTTTCTTCTTTTTTTTTTTTTTCCCTCCTTTTTTTCTCCCAACCTTTTTTATATTCCATCGCCATTGAGCCCGTTACCAACGGAAACAGTTGGTGATTTGATGTTGTCAAAAGGTCCGCGTCGGCATGATGGAAGTACACGTTGCCGACATCAATTTCTCTATTGAAAAACCCTCACTTTAATTTGGAGCTATCTCTTTTTATTTTGTTTTTTTTTTCTTCCTAATAGATAAACGGTACTTTTTTAATTACTTTTCTGTACCCTCGAAAAAATATAAATAGTGTTACTTTTCATAAAATGTTAGGTGAAATTATGGTGCCGCATTTTTTCGTAAAGTTTAAACGGGACATGACAGCATTTCGGCCAGAGAAATTAACGTTAAAGTCTGCAAAAAAAAAAAAAAAAAAGAGTTCAATGTTAAACCTCACTTGTATTGTATATTTAGTGTTTTTTTTTTATATATATATAATTTTCTTGACAGATTCATCCAAGTAGCATGTAAACTAAATTATTTTATGCATTAAATAAGATCAGTCATTAGCCAGAGTTAAGCATAAATATGCATGCATTTGCTAAAGCAAAAAAAAACATAAGTATACACTCATTAATTGAAGAATTAAGAAGCATGGTTGTAAATACTTAAGAGTTATACATACTTAAAAGATGAGAAAAATGAAGTAATAATACTTAAAAAATAATATGATAATAATAAAAAATATTAATTAATCACATCACATTTGATTACACAAATAAATGAAATTTAATATAAAAAAAATTATTGCACCATATTTTTATTATTTTTTATACATTAACGCCTTCAAGAAGATATTTGTGGCGCAATAACTTGTACTAACCATAACAAACTGAAATTGACCAGTTATGTAATAAAGATTAGTAAAAATAGTAATTCACTTGGAAATAATATAAACTAAGCTTAATTTAGATTGTTAAACTATCGAAAGATAATTGCCATTTGGTAAATTAATTTTGAATAGATGTGAAGTTAGCATATATGTTATCGTGGTTAACTTTTGATCTTTTAGAAATAATACAAAATGCTTTTGGGTTTTTAGGAAGTTTAAAAGGTTTTCCTTGAAGTATTTCTCTTAAGGAATGGTTTTATGTATAATATCTTTGTTGAAGGGGTTTGAACGTATTGACATGTGAACCACAAAAGGTATCTTTCTTGTGAGCGTAAAGACGATAATAATATTAATAATCATAGCACAATTTTTCTTTGATTCTTGTAGTTTAACATAGAATATCATAAATATATATCACGTTAAGAGTATTAATAAGAATAATTTACTTAATCAACCTTCTAAATTTACTTTAAAATATAAAGAAAATCTTAAAAAGTAATCTTATATGAATGCTAACATAATCAAAATAGTTTCGTTACTTTTCCTAAATGTCTTAAAAGAGTAAGGATAAGCTAATAAATTTACTTTTCTTTTCTTTAATACGATGAGTAAGGATAATTAGTCTATCAACCACTTCAAGGCACTTAAAAAATAAGGATAATTTAGAAGTAACTTGTAGATAATAGGAATATCTTGATTGCCGAACTCAAGGTCTTCTCACTTTAATGTATATTGCATTGAAGTGAGAAACGATCGCATATTCTTTCTAGTTTACTAGTCTGAAATTAAGCATGAGATTTTATTTTATTCTATTACAAAGCCCCATTATTGTCCAAATCAAATTTCCGATTCTTAAGCCAGCCGGCACGCGTTGAAAGCAAATTTCACTTCCAATATGCGCCTAAATATGCTATTTGTTTTGGAGCAACTAAAGACTGCAAGAGTTGACTGCAAGATTTGGCAACCAAAAAAAAAAAAGAGTTAGTGAAGAATATGTGGGGGAGAAAAGAGAAAAGATAAGGGGAATTAAAAACTTTATTCTATCTTTCATGGTCACTTTAATGACTAAGAATTTATATATTTTTTTTTAAATTTCAGTACTTAATTTTAAGGAAAGCAGTTTGGGGCTTGTGTGAATAGAAAGAGTTGTTGTATAATTTATGGTTCAATGGAACCAAAAAAAAAAAAAAAAAAAAGAAGGATTTTTTTTCTCTCCTCTCCTTTGAAGTGTTCCCGCTGAAATCTATCTCTTGATCACTCAAACCAATTATAAGGGTATACGTGAACCAATATATACGCAAGTTTATAGCTGAAGGTGCATGTATGTTTCCTGATTCCCACGCCTTGGCCGTCACGTATCAACTTGTACTTTACAAGGCATGAAATGTGTACATGTGCCGCCATTGCAACGCAAGCATTAGAGTTTTGCAAGCAAGAAAAATGATTAAATATAGCTGACGCAACGCCAAAACCCTCTTCTCTTATACGTATCTTGAACATGCAGCCTTCCACGTGGGGAAAAAGAAGCTACAATATATTAATTAGCCGATAGATATCGCTTGTTACATTTAATTAATGAATATTTTTTTGCCTCCAACTTTTTCGTCCAAATTCATGGTAACGGGAAATGAAAAATTATGAAGTGGGAAAGTTGTCGTATCTTATAATCCGAATCCAAATCAGAGGGACCTAATAAAATCAATAATAAAATTGTGCCTTAGATATCAAACATGAGAAAGCCAGGAAGTTGCCAAGAAAGCTACTAAAAAGAATGATACTAGAAGAGCCCCTTAGAACCTAATCAAGACTCCAAAAGCATGAGGGGTCGTGGTGAAAGTGCAAGGATTTGCTACTTTATGTTCTGATTTCCAATTTTGTGTTTTTAAAAAAATAATAATAATAATTGAATAAGTTCTATATTATCTAAGAGCTATATCTTTGATTTTATTTTATTTTATTTTTTCTCTTCAAAACTACTATTTGGTAGAGTCAATTCACAAAATTGATTATAGAACAAAACCTGTTACAATTCCATGTGTCTTGTATAAAATTATTATCGTTTTTATTGATACCATTGTGTGGACTCACGTATAATACAAATGTATCCACAACTGTTAGAATGATAGAGTCATTTTTACTCATTCCTCGAGAGAAGACAAGATTGGGCTAATGGCCAGAAGTTGTCTTTTTTTTTTTTTTATTCATTACTACGTGCTTTAGGGTATATTTGGAAACAACGAAATAAAAGAAGTCGTTTAGTTTTGGGCGTGAGTTTTAGAAAATGAATACTCAAGATTCCATGTTTTCTACTAATGCGCAATTTGTGCCCTGGGAGTCGCCTCCAACCGACTGGTTTGAGTTGAAAGTTGATGGCAGCAACTTGGGGTAACCCTAGACAAGCTAAGTGCTGGAGACTGGTTGGGAACTCTAAGTAGCCGTTGGGTTGCTAGATTCGTCCATGGGATCTGGGCTTGCATCCACCGCAGAGGTGGAATTACTCGCATTGAGGGAAGGACTTTCTTCTTGCTGACAGTTGCCCATTTTGAAGGATGTCGATGGACACTGGTTACGAGACACGTAAAAAATTTACTTCCAAGTTTTTTATAATTAATTTTTAAATTTTTATTTTAATTACATATTTTTAAAATTTATTCTAAATTAATTTTTTTGGATAAAAAATAATAAAAATTATTACGAATGGTATGAAAATTATTATCGTCTTATTTTTTAAGAAAAAATTTAATTTGAAATATATATATATATATATATATATATATCTTAAATTAAAATCATTATTTTTTTTTAACATATTCCACCGACTACACGCCGCACTTATTTTGGATTGTTAGACTTTCCTTCAATGATACTGGGATTGTAAGCTGACCCATTGACTGAGAAAAGTCAATTTTTGCGTGCTCCGTTTGGTCAAGTTAGGATATTTGACGGGGTTTAAAAAGGTTCACTGCATCTCATCTCCCTGCGGTTTATTTCTTTTTATTTATTTATTTATTTATTCTAAAAAAGTTTAATAACATTCAAATATTATAGGATTTAATCTATTTGATTCATCATAATTATTTTTTTTTTGTTTCGAAGAATTTTTATGATTTATAATTTATGAATATTTTATGGGTCCAATTTTTTAACTCAAAAAAATAAAAAAATATATAAATTCTAAGGGATTACAAAAATAAAAATAAAAACTAATTGCGATGAGCTAAAAGGATTGAATCTCATATTATTGGGATTTTTTAAGCCATGAAGACAAAAACTTTAAAATTAATGGAATCATGACCAATAATATTAAAAGAGAAACCGCGGAGTCTAAAAAGTGTAAATTGAAACCTTAGAAACGCAGAAGAGGTGAATGAATATCCGACACGTCTCTCTACAGTCACTGAACATGTTTTGGCCGGCTCTTTCAACCGGAATCTGCTTTATTCGTCAGTTCCTGTTCTTATTTTAGTTTCTAATGAAATGAAAAAGGTGCTGTGGTTCAATTGAAATGACGAGTGTCTCAATCAGCAAGTGCTTCGCCATTAGTTTCGAAAGAATCCTTTTGGGCACGCTTTTGGAATTCCAGCTACCAACGGTTGTGAGAGGTAAGAGTAGAGCACGACTCTTTGGAATCTATAAAAGAGTTTTATATGTGGTGAGTCTACGTCTTTACAAAGTGGTATGGTCTTCCTGTGGACAAGAATCAGTTCTATATTTAATGGCGTCTCTCCATTCTGTTAACAATATTTTCAAGAGAGAATCTGTACACGTATGGGTATATGGTGCCCAATTTTTTATCCTTAAATTCTTTGAACGGAGCCATATTCTCAGTTAAGACTTCTTAATGCGTTGACTATGGCAACACCATCAAGTGTTGACCAAAACTAGAGAGCACTTGACCAACTTGTAACCATAATATGCAAATACAACTGGATATTTTCTTCTTCTTCTTTTGTTTCTTTCTTTTTCTTTTCTTTTTTTGCTTTTTTTTGGGGGGGGGGTTCAATTTCATTTTACTGTAGATGATTCTTAATTGGAAGCTGCCACAAGCAAATGGCAATTCACCAATAAAGAAAAAGATATGAGAAAAGTAGAAGGAAATCGCGTTTTTCCATTGGGGATTTTGTAATGTAAATTATCTCTAATGCCGACCTCAAGCTGGCGTGCTAAAAGTGTGAAAGCAAGACTTTGAGAACTTGCATGTGGCTTTGTTGTGAGAAGACGTGAGAGATCACAAGCTCTTTCCAAGATATGCCGAGTTGGAATTCTAGTCACTCTTTGGCTTTAGCATATGACCCCATATATTCCACAACTATTTGCAAGTGGGAGGGTTAAAAGTTACAAACTATTTTCAACCATTAATGGAGATCGTGAGATACGGAAACGACATTAATTTCATGTTGGAAACGACATTCGATGCTAAAATGGAGTGTATCAATTGGTGGCACAACATCTGGTTCATGGCATCTTCAAAGGTTCTTAGCTCCTCACGAGGAGGATCTTCAGAGCATATTGGTTTTGCATTTTTTGGGTCGTCGAGATTGTTACTTTTAGAAGACACAATTGAGTTCTAGAACATGAGCCTCTTCTTTCACGAGGACAAAGTCACATGTGACACTTTTATTTGTTCAGTAGTTAAGAGGTTGCACTTCCAAATTGAAAATCTCAAATTTAAGCAAAAGGCAGAAGATACCTCTATATATAATTAATGGATTAATCAGAAAAAGGGAATGCTACCCTCAATTCTGAAATTCAAAATGGAACCATTTGATGCATGAGAAATCACGACTGTTCCCCCATCGCGGAACGAAGAACGAAAGCCTGGGCCTCAACTCGAGAACCAGAGGAGTGAAGTTTATAGGAATAAGGGGCTTTATGCCTTCAGTTAGCCCGGCTCAAAGACATGTATCCAATTAATCATAGATCTCGGGCCTTATGGTGAAGAACTACAAACAGTCTAATTACATGTTTTATGGCCCAATTTTACTTATGGGTGGTTGCTATATAATCAAGTTAGTGAATTTAAGTCACTCACGTTACACCTAATAATAATTAAAAACTTAGAATTCTATCTCTGAGATTTTAAGTTTTAATTACAAAAAGAAAGTACGATATTTATAAAAATAAAAAAAATTACTCTTAATATATAATTTACAGCTTATGAAGCCTCTTAATTAACACGAAAGGCTTGTAAATTTAAATTTCAAATAAGTTCATTTTCCCCCTCTTATGAAGCACTTAGTGTGAATTTATTGATTTTAACACTAGAAAATTTTGGTATTACACAATTGTATTCTTGTTACAATTTACTACTCTTGGTGTGGCCTTAATTCATTTACAAGTATAATATAAATTAGATTTTTAACTCACACTACTCTCGATGTGCTTGTATTATTGTTTTGGTAGCCAACATTTTGAAAAAATATAAAGTACCAACCATAACCACAATATTATAAATCCTTAGCAAACCTTACAAAATAAATCATTAAAAAAAAAGAGAGAGAGGTCAATTTTATTAATTGACCTGAAATGGATTCTGTTGTATACATTTTCATAAAATCCAGGAAATGTCTAAAAATTGCAACGCGAGAAAGACAACCAAAAAAACAAAAATAAAAATAAAAACAACAACGACAATTTTAATTTTCAGTTGTTAATTAGTTTAGAGAGGCCAAGGTTATTTACTCTCTTTTAAAAGCATAATTTTTGCTCTCATCTTTTTAAAATTTTCAGTCGTTAATTTTAATTTTTAAATTTTAATAATTTTAGTTAGCTTTGGGTTAGATTTTTTAAAAAACCCAAAAGGCCCAATCCGCACAGAAGGCCTCGTGAATCCTACGAGGCATCCTAGTTGTTGCTCGCATCACTTTTTAATAAAAAATCATTAACATAATGGTAATACATTTGACATATTGTAGTTATCCATAAACATTTTTTTCATTTAAAAGTAAAAAATATAAGTATATATATTGTTAACAAATGAATGTGACACATTATAATCGATATCTATATTTGTTTACATTAATATATGAAACTAGAGAAGAGAAAAGGTAGGAATAACGTGAGAGTGACATGTGCATCAAGTTGTTTTTTAAGTGATTATTGTTATTAATTATTCTTTTAAAACTTTAGTTAATGTAAAGATAAAAATGGATAAATTTAAAGAATTTTTTAATTAAACATAATCACAAAAGTTTATCTATACTATCCCTATATTTTTACAAATAGACTAGTCGAGGGAAATACCGTGCCAATATATATGATAAGAATCTATTAAAGGAAGCCCGAGTTGAATCTGAGAGAACTTTGGGGCAAAAGATAAATTTGGAAAATTCAGAACTTTCCGCAATGTGCAATCACATGTTAGAGAAGCAATTCAGATTTGTATGGATTTTACGGTCGTGGGAAGTCACAAAAAAAAAAATCTTAGCCTACCAATAATGGTTTGCTGCTTGAAGAAGAGAGCATTTAGCATGATTTTTGACAGAGTTGGGAAGAAGTTGGATGGTTGGAAGGAAAAATTTTTGTCTCGTACTAGCAAGGAGGTGCTAGTTAAATTTGTGGCGCAAGTTGTTCCAACTTACTCCGTGGGCCATTTCTTACTCTCCCAAGGTCTCTATAATGAAGTTGCATTGATTGCTAATTATTATTGACGGAGAACCTCTGAAGACAACTGAAAGACTCAGTAGGCTCCATGGAACAAGTTAACTTGGCAAACTTGGCACCTTCTAGCCCATGATAACTTCCCAAACCTCTTTCCTTGACACATTTTTGGGGTCGTGTCCAAGCTACACAAAGGGAGACATCGTTGAGGCTCGGTTCCTTCTACAGCGAGTTCTTAGATGGTAGGTTGGTAATCGCGCGAAAATTAACATTTGTCGCGATCCCTGGCCTCTAGAACATAATGGTCTCAGAGTTGGTTTCTTCACTTACTGACCCTAACACAGAGTATCACGGGATCATTACTCTCTCCTTAAAAGGCAGCTTTTTAGAGTGTGCAACACCCATGTTTATATATCTTAAGATCCCCTTCTTCCTATCCGATGTGCGAGATGGGTCTCATACACCCTTCCGTCACACTCTCTCCCCCCAAATCCATCGACGTCCTCGTCGAGAATTGGGACCTCTTTTTGCCTACTCCTTCCACACAAAGTACTTAGCAGGAGACATCGGAATAAGGGTCAGGGTTGGCTCTAATACCACTTGTCACGGAGTCATTACTCTCTCTCCAAAAGGCAACCTTTTAGGGTGTGCAGTACCCACGTTTATATACCCCAAGATCTCCTTCTTCCTATCCGATATGGGAGACAGGTCTCATACACCCGTCCGTCACACTCTCTCCCACCAAATCCATCGACGTCCTCGTCGAGAATCGGGACCTCCTCTTGCCTACTCATTCCACACGAAGTGCTTAGTAAGAGACATTGGAATAAAGGTCAGGGTTGGCTCTGATACCACTTGTCACGGGGTTATTACTCTCTCCCCAAAAGGCAGCCTTTTAGGGTGTGTAGCACCCACCTTTATATACTTCAAGATTCCCTTCTTCCTATCTGATGTGAGAGACAGGTCTCATACACCCGTCCATCACAAAAGTGGTGGAATGAGAGCCTTATCAAACATTCATTCACAGATTTAGAAAGCTCCTAAATTGTATCAATCTCGTTGGGCTTTCGAGGTCCGAAGGATAGGCCTGTTAGGCATTATGATTGATTATTTATACGGTGAGGAGTGCCGATCGCCTAGCCTAATCTCATGCTTTTTCCAATCATTCGACCTCGTCATCTTCTAGCAATGGGGGTGGCATTGACTGGCGAAGAAGCTATAGAGCGAAGCCTGCACATTCCTAGGAAGGTTAAGCATTTTATTTGGCGGGCGTGTCGAGGATTCTTGCCCGCTCTTGATAACCTAACACATCTCGGGATGACAATGGATGGGGTGTGGCCAAGTTGTGGTAAGACTTTTGAATCAGTCTCCTGTGCTCTTTTTTATTGTACTCCAGCAACCCGGGTGTGGTTTCTTAGCCCTCTTAGATTGTGTCTGCAAGAGGCACCTCATTCGGATTTCTGTGATTGGTTTGGCTCATTCTGGAGGATTGGTTGCACAGCTACAGTGGAATTGTTGGTAAAATTAGTATAAAATTATTTTTATTAATTAGCAGTTGTCGAGTCCTAATTTAAGGATGTTTTTGTCATGGACCTAGTTTATGGAATTGTTATTGCATAAATTAAGTTAGGGGGTTATGGGAACTATTTTAATGGGTAGTTGCTGTACATGTTAAGTTAGTGGGTTAGGAGAGTTATGCTGATGAAATTTTTATTAATGTAAAGCCTATAAAAGACTTGCAGGAGATGGTATTTTCAATTAATGAAATTCATGTTTCTAATAGTGGTATTAGAGTCACAACAGTAAAAGTGTGTGTGCTAGAGTATTAATAAAAAGGGATGAGAATCGAAGGAGAGTTTTTGCAACAACAGTAATGACCACAGATTCCAACTTCCCACACTTTGACGGTCGCTATGACCATTGGAGCATGCTCATGGGGAATTTTTTACGATCTGAGTATTGGCCAGTCGTTGAATTTGGAATTCAAAAGCCACTGGCAAGTATGGTTTTAACAGATGCCCAAAAAGCAGAACTAGAAGCTAGAAGGCTGAAGGACCTAAAGGCCAAAAATTATCTCTTTCAAGCTATTGAACGCCTCGTATTGGAAACCATTCTTTGAAAAGAAACTTCCAAGGTTATTTGAGATTCTATAAAGAAGAAATATCAAGACTCTATTAGGGTAAAGCGTGCACAGCTTCAAGCCTTGAGGAGGGATTTTCAGACAATAGCCATGAAGAATAAAGAATCTGTCACTAGTTATTGTGCCAGAACAATGGAGATCGGCAACAAGATGGGATTCCATGGTGAGAAGATAGATGGCATCATTAATGTGGAGAAGATTTTGTGTTCCTTGATACCAAAGTTTAATTAAGTTGTTTGCTCAATTGATGAGTCAAAAGACATCGATGCACTCTCTTTTGATGAACTGTAAAGCTCCTTATTGGTCCATGAACAAAAGATAAACAGAAATTCAGCAATAAAGGAGCAAGCATTAAAGGTTTCTACTAATACTCACTCAAACAATTTTAAAGGTAGAGGTAGAGGTAGAGGCAGAGGAAAGAGAGATTAAGGAAATAAAGATGTTAGCAGGAATTTCAAAGCCAATATGACTAATCTCAAGGTAAAGGCAAAGGACAGGATCTTGGACGATTCAAGGTAGAGTGTTTTAAATGTCATAAATTTGGTTATTATAAATCTAAATGTTATATTAGGATGCCTTATGATAAAAAAAAAAAAGAGGAATAGAGTTCAAATTTTGTTAAAGAAAAGGAAGCAAAAATGTTGTTGATGGCTGTTCAAGATAGAAAGAAATTTGCATTAGATATTTGGTATGTAGATACAGGTTACAGTAACCATATAAGTAGAGGTCTTTTTTTACTTATCTAATAAAGATTTTCATTTTACTATGAGTTTTGGTAATTATTCTACTAAGGAGATATTAAAATAAGAACCAAGAATGGTTTTGTAGAAACAACCTCTAATGTGTTGTATATCCCTAACCTAAAAAGTAACTTATTGAGTGTTGGTCAATTATAAGAAAAAGGTTATGTTATCATTATTAAGAAGGATCCTTGTGAAATTTATGATTTAATCAAAGGTGCTATTATAGTTGTTTAAATGAATTCAAATATATTGTTTCCATTAAAGATTGCAGGTATTCAATCTTGTTTAGTGGCTGAAATGAAAGATCCCTTATGGTTGTGGCATTTTCACTATAACCACTTGACTTTTGGTGGCTTAAAGACCCTCTAACAGAAAAACATGATAATAGGTCTTCCTTCAATTACTACTCCTTCCCAAGTTTGTGAAGAATGTGTTGGTAGCAAATAACATTGTTCTCATTTTCCTAAAAGGGAGTCATGGAAAGTAAAGGATGTTTTGCAATTGTTGCATTCGAACATTTGTGATCCAATAAACCCAACTTCTAATAGAAGTAAAAAATACTTGATTACCTTTATTGATGATTTTTTGAGAAAAACTCTAACCTATTTTTTGTAAGAAAAATTAGAAACTTTCTCTACATTTAAAAATTTCAAAGCTTAAAAGGAAAATGAAGTAGGAAAGATTGTTAAAACCCTTCAAACAGATTGTAGTGGTAAATATTGCTCAAAAGAGTTTGAAGTTTGTTATGCAACTCATGGCATTCGAAGAAAGCTTACAACCGTATATTCACCACAACAAAATGGTGTAGCTAAGAAGAAAAATAGAATTATTCTTAACATGGTAAGAAGCTTGTTGGCAAGAAGAAGAGTTCCAAAGACCTTTTGGCTAAAAGCAACAAATTGGAGCATTCATGTTTTGAACAAAAGTCTAACTTTTATTGTTCAAAATATAACACTAGAAAAGGCTTGAAGTAAGAAAAGACCAATTGTTAATCACTTCAAAATCTTTGGATACATTGCATATACCCATGTACTGGATGCAAAAAGGAAGAAGCTTGATGACAAAGCTGAAAATGCATCTTTCTTGGTATAAATGAAGTATCTAAGGTATATAAATTATTAAATCCACTAACAAAGAAAATTGTGATAAGTAGGGATATTGTTTTTGGTGAAGAAGACACTTGGGATTAGAATAGGTAGCAGCCTACGTAAGTCTTTTATAATAATGATATCAAACAAAAGCACATTTTAGCACCTTGTATGCTTGAAAGTTCATCAAATACAACTTCTATAATCGCTAAAACTTCACCAATAGTTGTTAAAGTTAATGAAGAAGTTCAATTTATTCACCATGTTAGAAAAAAGCCTACTTAGATGGAAGATTATGAGGTAATTGGAATTGAAGATCCAATTACTCACCTTGCTTTATTTTTAGACTATAACCTTACAACTTTTGAGAGTGATGTCAAAAAAAAAAAAGGAAAAAACAATGGATGATGAGCTTAATGCCATTGAAAGTAATGATACTTGGGAGCTATCCAATCTTCCAAATGGGCACAAAACCATAGGTGTAAAATAGGTCTTTAAAAGAAAACTGAAAGAAAATAGTAAAGTTGAAAAGTACAAAGCACGCTTGGTAACCAAGGGATACAAGTAACAATACAAAATTGATTATACAGAAATTTTTTCTCCAGTTGCAAGACATGACACATTCAGATTGGTGGTTGCATTGGCAGCACAGAATTCTTGGCCTATTTTTCAACTAGATGTCAAATTGACATTTTTGTATAGATACTTAGACAAACCAATATTTGCTAAACAACCCCCTAGTTATGTCAAAATTGAAAATGAGCATAAAGTTTACAGATTAAAGAAGGCCCTTTATAGATTAAAACAAGCCCCACGGACTTGGTATAGTTGTATTAAGGCTTATTTTCTTATGGTTGGCTTTTCAAAATGTCCTTATGAACATACACTTTTTGTTAAGATTGGGGATAAAGGAAAAATACTTATTGTCTATTTGTATGTTGATGATCTTATATTTACTAAAAATTATGATACCGTGTTTAGAGAATTCAAGAAGTCTATGATGGATAAGGTTAAAATGTTTGATCTTGGTATAATGCATTATGTTCTTAGCATTGAGGCAGTATAATTAGGTGATGGAAACTTTATTTCTCAAAAGAAATGTATGAGAGATATTTTAGATAAATTTTAGATAGGGATTGTAATTCTGTAAACACTCTAGTTTAATTTGGCTTAAAGTTACATAAGAATCAAGAAGGAAAAAAGGCAGATAACATGTTTTACAAACAAATTATGGACAGTTTAATGTATTTAATTGTAACAAGACCAGACTTAATGTATTCTATAAGTGTAATTAGTAGATATATGGAGAAACCTACAAAAATGCATTTATTAGCTGCTAAGAGAATTCTTCATTACTTAAAAGGAATTAGAGATTTTGGGATTTTTTATAAGAAAGGTGAAAAGTCAAATTTACTGGGGTTTACTAATAGTGATTATGTAGGAGACCAAGATAATAGGAAGAGCACTTTAGGTTATGCTTTTATGTTTGGGACAAGTTTTATTTCATGATCATCTAAGAAACAATCACTTATCGCCTTATTAAGTATAGAAGTTGAATTTGTTATTACTACAACTTCTCGACATACATAGACAATTTCAAAATAAATTCATTTGGACTTAAAATCAAGCCATTGAAAGTTTATTATGATAACTTTACAGTAATTTTCTTTTTTTTAATAACAACAAATAATCAATAGGTGTCTTATATATGAAATTAAAGTATTTTTCTATTAAAGATGGATTTCATAAACAAAGATTATCCATTAAACATATTAAAACTAATTATATCATTTAATAAAATATTTACAACTAAAATTATTTAAAAACATATTTTTGGAATAAGTATTAGTTATAAAAATAATTAATATGATATCTTAAGTTCTATGATTGATTCTAATATATTATTTAATAAAAAATATTAGATAGATACATTATTTAGTAAGTACAATAGATATAATGTAATTTATAATACATAACATAATATTTAGTATCACATAGATAATATTTAGTAGCACATTATGGAGTTGTATAAATAAAAAATAAAATTTACATGGTACCAAATATAATCTCATATAATATAAATTATAGTATATCGGCTATATCTACTAAAATAATGTGTTTACGTAATAGGGTCTATTATTTAATTTTTTTTTATATTAATGTATATAGTTTATTTCAAAAAAATTAGAAATTCTTTAAGATACATTATAGTAAACTATTATAAAATTATAATTATATATCCTTCTTATAAGCATCACATTTTGAATCATAAGTACTATAGTAAACAAACTAAAGTGTTCTACATAAATAATTGATAACCACCAAAACTATCACTTAATTATTTATCATATGATGACATTATATTAGATATCATGAAAGATTAGTTATTGCCATCATGTATATATAATAATTAATTCAATAAAATGCTTATAAGAAATAAGAGAATTTTAAAAAAATGATTAATCAACCTTAAGTATAAACTAAATTAAATTAAATTGTAAAATAGTATGATATTATGGAAATAATTTATACAATAGTACATAAATCGAGGATGAATTAATGAAAAATCAAAGGACATACTAAAAGTAAACTATGAAATATGTGCTTGCAAAATATGATAAGATACTGAAGTATAGTTTTTTTTTATGAGCATATAAAAAAAAATCCATCAAAAGTAAGCAATTAAGAAAATAAAGTTAGAAAAGGGAAATTTGTTGTTAGAAAAAAGTAAAATTTTTGAGTTATGACTTAATAATGAATTTTTATAAATTTAAATGTGCTTTTTTATGTATTGTATTCATAAAAATGTTCAATTTTAAAATCTAAAATTTAATATTTAATGATAAAGAGTTAATGAAATAAATCTAACAATTGGTATTATATTTATTTTACTAAGAAAATTTCATCAATTATTGGTCTTTCCTTAAAAACAAAACTACAAATACATTTAAACATTCTTATCTCCATTACTCTCACTTTTAAGACATTTTATATATTTATATCTCCACACTCACTATTGTGCATTGTCATTGTCCTAATTAATATTAGCTTTAATTAATGAAAGTTTTGTTTTTGTATTTTCAAAAGGAAATAAATTAATTTAGTTAAAAATAAATAATAAAAATTTAATAGCTAATTACATCCAAAAGACATGATTATCCAAAAGCACTTACATTGTTGTTTTTGTTTTGGTATACAATTGCATTTAACAATTACATAAATACATCTAATAATTATATAACTACATCGACAGGTATTATATTCATTAGGATATAAATATTTAGATCAATTAATAAACTATTATTTCTCTAATTATTTAAATAAATCAAACTAACTATTTTCTTTCATAAAAAAATATAAATAATTTTTATACAATTTTGCAAAATACATTTTTCTTTAAAGTTTACATTTCATAAGGTGTATAATGCAATCTAATAAATTTTATTTTATTTTGTGAAAAAATTTATTTTTCCTTTAATGCATAAATTAAAAGCACATTTTGTTTTAAAGATAATAGCATTATTATATGACTTGAAATAATTTTATAAGTTCCAAATTAGCTTCAATATAGTTCTAACAATAATTTTTAACATTGTTACATAAAGTGAAACAATTCTTCAAATTTCAAAATAGCTACATATCTAATTTTAACAATTTAAAACACAATTTATATTATAGTTGAAATTTTAAAAGAATTAGCTATCAACTCAATGAAACTTAAAAGGTTTAATGGAGCAAATTTCCTAGAATCACATAAACGTATTCATTTTGACTTATGACTTTACAAATTTTTATGTTCTAAATAATAAAAAACCAATGAGATTAGAGAATAAGACTATTGCTGATACCAAAAAAAAGCTAAAATGAGAGATAAATAGTAAAATTTATAGTGAATATAATTTAAATGTCATGAGTGATTTACTTTTTAATGTCTACCATAACATCCTTATAATTAAGGCATTCTACGAGAAATTAGAGTTAAAATACATGGAAAAGAATGTAACTAATAAAAAAATATCTTTAAATTTAATAATTATAAGATGATATGTTAATTTTTGGAATTAACTTAGAACAATTAAAGTTATTAAAATATTTATATCAAACAACTTTGACATTAAAGACATAGGTGATTTAAATGTTATCTTTGGAATTAGAATTTTATAAGATTGAAAGGACTTAACCTTTTCTCAATTACATTAGGTTGAAAAAGTTTTCAATCAGTTTAACCATTTAAATTGTAGTTCAACATCTTTTCCATATGACCCCAACATAAAATTTACCAAGAATGTTAGAAATCTATTACTACAATTAGAATATGTGAAAGTAATAAGTGTCTAACATACATAATGACACATATAAAGCTAAACATAATTTATATAATTAGCAAAATGAGTGAATACATGAGTAATTAAAGAAATATGTACTAGTATGGAGTAAACAAAATTATAAAATACTTAAAGAAAACAAAAGATTATGACATAAGCTATTTAGGTTATCCTTTTGTTTTAGATATATATTTAAATGTCATTTAGATCACCAATAAAATACATCCATTAATGAATGGATTTTTATGATTAGCAGGGATGCAATTTATTTAAGTTCTAAGAAACATACTTGCATAACAAATTTGATAATAGTTATAAAATTTGTAATGTTAGTTTCAATGAACAAAGAAACAAAATGATTAAAAAAGAACACTTAGTTTACAAGTTCCTTTATAACCAAAACTAATAGTACTATTTCCATATATTGTGGCATTGTAGCAACTCTAATCGAGTGTATAATGATAAGTATAAATATATTAGATTTATACACAATTATGTTAAAAGCTTGATCACAAATAAAGTGATCACGATTAACTTTGTGAAGTCAAATTAAAACATAATATATTCTTTAACAAAATTATTGATAAAAGATTTGGTGAACAAAAGATAAAGGAAGATAAGTTTCAAGTTTATATAGATTAGTCACAAGTAATAGAAACTCAATTTAACAATTAATATAATGTCAATTTTTAAATTCAATAAGTCAAAATATATCATTAAAATGATCAAAATATTGTAATTAGTTATTTCTAATTTAAAAACATATATTGCTTATTCCTAATAGTTTATAAGGCATGATGAATTTTAAAACTCTTAACAAATTTTGTAACCTATTTTATGGTAAAAGTACTTGGAGTTTGTTTATATAGATGTAAAAAGTGGACTACTTTAACAAGTTAAAGGATTTGGTTTTCAAACAACTTAAAACACTTTTACAAGTTTCAAGTAGTCCCATATTCAATTCTAACAAT
The DNA here is from genome assembly GCA_019804595.1 of Bruguiera parviflora. Lineage (NCBI taxonomy): Eukaryota > Viridiplantae > Streptophyta > Magnoliopsida > Malpighiales > Rhizophoraceae > Bruguiera > Bruguiera parviflora. The sequence goes on from CM034047.1 coordinate 7,511,279, forward strand.
AATTTATGGCATTGTTATATGATTTAAAACAATTTTGTAAATTCCAAATTAGCTCCATATTTGGTTCTAACAAATTTTAGAATCACAATAAACTTCAGTGGTATATATTATTTTAATTATGTGATCTTCGTCTTTATGAATAATATTTTTGTTATATTTTCATCCATATGAATAATAGAGCCTAATAATAAAATTGGTCATATTAAGTGATTTTTGCATAATTTAATATAATAGTATATCTTAACATTTGTGTGACATTCCCCAAATTAAAATGGATATATTGTTTTCTTTTTTGGGGAGGGTGAATCAACTTAAAACTTTTAGAATTTATAGTTTATCTTTTTTTAGTCTAATTGAATTATCAAAGAGAGAACTATCCATGAGTGAATTTTGGTATCTAATCTCTTACTAATCTCATCTATAAAAAATATTATCTGCAAATAAATTCTTGCCGAAGCAAATTGAACTAAAAGGATTACCCAAAAAAAAAAAAAAATGACACCAATTATCATTAGTCCATAACTAAAAGGCTGCGAGATTTGCTATATTTTTTTCCGCTGTATGAATCCCATGAAGTTTCACAAATCTTCTTTCGTAATTGTAAGTTCCAGCTATCAGAATTCCTATTACGAACTTAAGACAGGAAACAGTAATAGTTAAATGCTTCATCAACCTTCGTCACAATAGCTAATGAATCACATGTGGCCTATGACTCTTTTGCTTCGCCTTTTACGTTATATTACAGCAAATACCAACAACGATGCAGGTCCTCAGTACCTTCTTCTTCTCTTTTCTTGTCTTTCGTTTATCATTGGTATTGCATCTAAAAATGGATTGGCCCTACCCTCTACTCTGCCACTTAGACATGGCTGAAACTGGACCTTAATTTATAATGCCACATCACTAAAATATGTGAGGTGCAATCAGCCAACTTGGCAATGGCGGGTAAGGACCCATGATATTTTTTCTTTGGCTTTAATAGGAATCCTTGAATAACTTTAGGATGCAAAATTCCAATCGCATTCACAACCCCTATCTTTTTAGCCTCTTGTTAGATGCTCTAGACAAGATAGAAGGCAAGGTGTACAAAACAGAAGATTTTATAATCATACATAGGCTAAAAGTTACGGTGAGGATCAAAGAAGAAAAGGTAGAGCTGTAATGCTAAGTCTTTGTGTTTTTTTTTTTTTTCTTTTTTTTTTTAATGTAAGGATTCCTGATGGCCCAAGAAGGCCTTTTCTCAGAGTCCTTTGTTTCTTTCTCGAAATTAAATTGTTCTTTGCCAGTGTGAACTTGCCTCAAAAAATAAAGAACATGGAAAAATTGACCCACCCTTTCTTAATATATATATATATATATATATTTCTTGGGAGCTATGGGTGGTCTCAAAATTCTGTCTTTAAGCCTCAGGGAATAAGAAAAGTGTAATTTGCTTGTGCCATTTATTAGTTGCCACTTGCAAGTTACGAGCCAAGGTACTGCTGTCCTCACCTGTCATTCAAGCCTGCAGATAAGAAAATTATAGAAGTGATGGGATATCCTAGATGCTTGCACTACACTTTTATCTAGTAAATTTTGTTAGAGGGAAAAGAAATTAATGATAAGAACACCACCGTTAGAATACAAGATACAAGTGGATAATCTTTCCCTCTCTTATTCCTGTTAAGAGTGCATTTGAACATTTAAGAAGGATGCCAACTTAGCCATTTTAGCCGCATGGGTCCCCATCATTTCTCCATGAATTAATTTTGTACCTTGAATTCTTGATGTACAAAGTTGCCTCTGGACATGCACGGGAACATGGAGCACAGGAGCAATCCGTGAATCGGGGCAACAACTTCTTTCAGGTGCAACCTTCAAATCAAATGGACTAATATGTAATTATTGGACCACGGGTCAATTTGATTGACACTTGAGCGGTCACACGCTATATTCCTTGCCAGGAGAGCCAGAAATTCTCCTTTGGATGGGCAAACTTGTGCTAATAATTTCTCTGTAAATTTGAGAGATCAATTCATTCAATTTGTCCCGCAAAACCGTATTTTAGTAATTTAACATGCACTAAATAAAAATTTTCCCATTTTATTTTTTAAAGAAAACTTGTATAAAAGCATTGGCATATAAAACAAAATTTTAAAAATCAAACGGCCATTAAATCAAAAATTTCATAAGTTTAAAATTTAATTGGTTAAATTAATATAAATTAAATTAAATTAATAAAATTGCTATTTAATATTATTTATTTATTTATTTACTTATGTGTAAAATTAAAATATAATAAAATTAATTTTTTAATATTAATAAACAATATTTAAAAAAAATAAAAAACAACAATCAAGAACGAGGCAAAGAACCCCCCTCCCAAGAATAACAATATATTCTGTTCAAACAAAGCAACAGCAACGATGATTCAACCAAACCCATAAATTAACAATAATTTATTACTCGCAACAAAACTCATATTCAATATTAGCAAAAAAAAGAAAAGAAAATAAGTTATTTTATTTAAATATTACCGTTAGAAATGTCGTTGTACCAGAGTCGACGTGCGATCGTGGTCGGAAGCTTTGGATGTCAGATGAAAACCCGATTGGATGAACCTTGAACGTTGAACATCTGGCATTCATGTTTCGATCAACCCTCTCTTCTGCTCTTTTCTACATAGAAAAACTTTTCCCGAATCTCTTCTCACCGGAACTTTTTAATAAAATAGGTTTTTATTCCTTCTACGAGAAAACAACTTCACTTTACGAAAATAAAATGATATCATTTCAAAGAAAGTTTTAATTTTTTTAGCATTTTATTCAAAAAATTAATTAAATCTAATTCATTAGTTTTTACATCGATAAATTTTGATTTTTGCTAGCATTTTACTTAAAAAAATATTAAATTTAATTTACTAATTTTTATATTAATTTATCATCGGACAAATTTTAGAGAAAAATTGGACTAAACCGTAAATAGAACCCAACACTAATATTGATATAAGATCGTTCTAACACAGGTTAAGGAATTTGGAGTTCTGACTTAATAATTATAAACAACCAAGAACCAAAACTATAAGATTCAAACGTCATTCCTAGCAACAACAACGTTAAAGAAGATAAATTTAGTGAACCAACACATGCAAGTATGAAAGTACAGAATTAGTTCTCAAAGAACCAGAGAAAATAGCTCATACACTCATGAAAACGGGTCTCCCTCTCTCAGTTACCCTTTTTGCCCTTTTTATATGCTAACTCCCAAAAACCCTAACTAATAAGCTCCTCTTAATAAGGGAATTTGTCCAACCCACTAAATAAACTGGGCTTAATAAGGAATTTCGTTCAACCCACTAAATAATAATAAAAACACATGAAAATAACCCACTTAAAGGCCCAATCATGGGCTCGCAAATCCAACTTCCTTCCCAAGGCCATGGTTCGCAAATTCCTCCTCAGATGACACATTCGCAAGCCCTGGTGAAGACTTCATCCTCCTTAACTCGTACTTGGCAACTTCCTGATAGTAAATGTCATACAACAGGTTGTTAAGAGTTTCCTTTATTTTCTTTGACCTTGCCTTTGTCATTGGTCCTCTAAGGTTTTGCAAAGTATCTACTCCCTTATTGATTTAAGTTAGTACAATATGGTTTCCATCATTCCTGCTCTCCTCAAAATGATTTGTCCTCAAATCAGCATCTACTTCATCAAAGAGAAAAGGAGAAAGGTCAGAAACATTAAATGTTGCACTCACATTATACTCACCTGGCAAGTCAAGTTTATATGTATTATTGTTGACTCTTTCCACCACTTGAAAAGGACCATCTCCCCTTGGTTGCAACTTTGATTTCCTTTACTTAGGAAATCTATCCTTCTGCAAATGTACCCAAACCTAATCACCAGGTTCAAAAGTGATATGCTTGTGATTTTTGTTGGCTTGTGTTTCATATTGTTTGGTTATTCTCTCAATGTTAAGCCTAGCTTTCTCATGAAATTGCCTAACCACTTCCGCCCTCTTTTCCCCATCTAAATTAACTCTGTCCTCTATAGGCAATAGTACTAAATCCAAAGGCGACAATGGATTAAAAACATAAACAAGCTCAAAAGGAGAATAACCTATAACACTATGAACAACACGATTGTAGGCAAACTCCACAAAAGGCAAACGTTCTTCCCAGGTTCTAGAGTTCTTACCAATAACAGCACACAACAATGTACCCAGAGTTCGATTTACTACCTCAGTTTGTCCATCAGTTTGTGGATGACAAGTTATAGAAAACAATAACTTTGTTTCATGTTTGCCCCATAATATTATCCAAAAATGGCTCAAAAATTTTGCATCACAATCTGACACAATACTCTTCGGCACTCTATATAGGCGAACAATCTCTTTAAAAAATAAGCCTGTTATTTTGTTGATAAATCTACAATCGACACACATCCTCCAAGATCCATCTTTCTTTGACACAAGCAACACTGGCACTGCGCATGGACTCATGCTCTCCTTTGCATGTCCCTTCTTCATCAACTCATCAACTTGCCTCTGAATCTCCTTTGTCTTCTCAGAATTACTTCTATACGCTAGCTTATTGGGAATGGGAGCTCCAGGAATAAGATCAATATGATGTTCAATTCCTCTCCTTGATGGCAAACCATCTAGGATCTCTTGAGGGAACACATCATTATAATCCTACAACAAAGATGAAATAGCACTAGGTAAAGATAAATCAAAGTTAGTGTTAGAGAAATAAGAATCCTTATAACGGATTAAGATCATTTGTTGCCTAGCTTAAAAGGCAACCCTAACATCTGCTCCTTTTGCAAACACACTCACTAGTTTTCTTTCATCTTCATTCTTGTGAACCTGACCACTCTCATACTCAGCACTCTCAAATGCATTTATCTTCTTTTTCCCTCCTACACTTTTCTTTTCTCTCAACTCTCTCTTTCTTTTCGCTCCTCCTCTTTTGCTCACTTTCATAAAGTCTCACTAGGTCTTCATACACCTATTTTAGGGTCAATGGTGCGAGTGTAAATGGTCTTCAATCCATGGTGAATAAATAGCGGTTCTCGTAACCATCATGCAAAACTTTTTTGTCAAATTGCCAAGGATGGCCCAATAACAAATGCTCGGTCTGCATAGGTACAACATCACAAGACAATTCGTTCTTATATATACCAAAGGAAAATGGAACCACAACTTGTTTAGTCACTTTTACCTCTTCACTATCATTCAACCATTGCAAATTATATGGCCTAGGATGTTTAGTTGTAGGCAAATTCAATTTTTCCACCAACTCTGTACTTGCTACATTAGTGCAACTTCTTACAACGATGATCAAGCAATAGAGTCTATCTTAAACTAAACATCGAGTATGGAAAATATTTTCCCGCTAAATCTTAGCATCATCCTCCTCCTTAACTTGCGCACTAAGGGCTCTCCTAGCTATTAAAAGCCTTCCACCATGCTTCAGATACTCTATCCCTTCATCAACATCACTAGTATCCTCTAATGGTGGCATTTGGTCTTCATCATTACCATCACTATCAAACACATAATCACCATTCTCCTTAAGGTACATGGTTCTCTTGTTAGGACATTGTAAAGCCACATGACCCCTACCCAGACATCTAAAGCATTTGATGTCTCTAGTTTTTCCATGGGTGCCCTCAAGTTTTTCTTCAAATTTGCCCCTTTCCAGGCTGCCCCCACTAGTCTTGGGTCTATGTGAATTGCTTTTTTGCTTAAAAGTCATCTTTTCTTCCTTTTTCCCCCGGTTTGGCTTCCAAAAAGGTAAACCTAAGTTTTGCTTATGACCATAAGTGCTCCTTCCCCTAAGTTGCCTCTTAACTTTCATGGCAATGTGTACCATGTCTTCAAGCTCTATATAGTGTTGCAACTCTACCACATCAGCTACGCTCTTATTCAACCCTTGGAGAAACCTAGCCGTGGTTGTCTCCCTATCCTCCATTACATTTGCCCTAACCATAGCAATTTTCATCTCCTTATGGTACTCTTCCATACTCTTAGAGCCTTGTGTAAGGCTTTGCAACCTATTATACTAATCCTTATAATAAGAGCTGGGAACAAATCTTCTTCTCATCATAATCTTCAACTCATTCCAAGTTTCTATGGTTCTCTCAAAATTCCTTCTTCTAGTGGTAACTAGCTGGTCCCACCATACTACAGTATAATCGGTGAACTCTGCTACAACTAACTTCACCTTCTTCTCCTCAGAGAAGTTGTGGCACTCATATATTAGTTCTACCCTTCATTCCCAATCCAAATAGACATCAGGGTCAGCTTTCCCTTGGAAAGAAGGTATTTTCATTTTAATACTACTAAGATTTTTCTCTACTCCTTCCTTCCCTCTATTTCTATTATCCCAACCTCCATTGTACCTATCATAAACATTTCCATTGCCTCTTGCTCCTCTACCATTCCTATTATCACGTCCTCCTCTTAAACCACCTCTAAAGTTTCTACTAGCATTATCACCATCATCATAATAATCATCACCATCTTCACCAAAGTCATGTTCAAATTGCTCCTTCATGACCCTCCTAGCTGGCCTCTTAGGATTGACACTTGATTCCCCTTCTATTTGATCCATCCTATCTCGAACTTCCCAAAGCGCTTGGTCAATCTTATCAAACTTTTGTTTTAAAGATTTCATAAGCAATTTGAAATCTGGAACAACTACTTCCTCTTCTCCATGTGGGAAACTGACTTCTTTATCATTAGACATCGTATATGCAAGATTGTTAGTAAATAAAGAATATGCCTCACAAAACTCACTCCCTTGCGTGTTTGCTCTTCACTCAACTACAGTAGTCCTCAACTCTCATGTTTCACACAATAAATTGCAAAACTCTAAGAGCTCTTTCAGTAGTCCTAAGCAAACTAAATTCAGAACAAACAAAACTTGAATATATCAATCTTAGACCTACCTCTTCAGAAAAGTGACAGGACCAAGAAGATGGGCAATAAAGCAAACAGAATGACAAGAAATTCAATGATATGAGTAGTGCAATTGGACAACAATCAATTATCAAATATAATTGAGTAAATGACCAATTGAGCAATAAACCTTTTTTTTTTTCCAGTTAACTAATGGGTATTTCTATGGAAGAAACAAATATCAGAAAAGAAACCCATAAAATACACAATTTTGTTTCTTTTTTTTTGTGTGTTTTTTTTTCTCTTTTTGATTATTCAACCAACAACGAAAAATACACGAAAGATATGATAACAACAATATAACTAAGCTGAGTTAGAGCCAAGGCTCTAATACCAAATGATACGAACTCTATTTATATGTAAACGGAACCCAACACCAATGTTGGTATAGGATCGTTCTAACACAAGTTAAGTGATTTGGAGTTATGACCTAATGATTATAAACAACCAAGAACCAGAACTATAAAATTCAGACGCCACTCCTAGCAACAACATCGTTGAAAAAGATAAGTCTAGTGAACTAACACACGCAAGTATGAAAGTTCAGAATTAATTCTTAAAGAACTAGAGAAAATAGCTCATACACTCATGAAAACGGGTCTCCCTCTCCCAGTCACCCCTTTTGCCCTTTTTATATGCTAACTACCAAAAACCCTAACTAATAAGTTGGTTTTAATAAGGGAATTCGTCTAACCCACTAAATAAGCTGGGGTTAATAAGGAATTTCGTCCAACTCACTAAATAAGTTGGGCTTAATAAGGGATTTCGTCAAATCCACTAAATAATAATAAAAACACATGAAAATAACTCACTTAAAGGCCTAATCATGGGCTCTCAAATCCAACTTCCTTTCCAAGGTCATGGTTCGCAAATTCCTCCATAGATGACATATTCGCAAGCTCTGGTGAAGACTTCATCCTCCTTAACTCGTACGTGGTAACTTCCTGATAGTAAATATCGCACAATAGGTTGTTGAGAACTTCTTCTATTTTCTTTAACCTTGTCTTTGTCATTGGTCCTCTAAGATTTTGCAAAGTATCTACTCTCTTGTCGATTTGAGTTGGTACAATATGGTTTCCATCAGAAGAGTCAGTGGAAAAATTTTGAAATATGCATATGATCTAAAATAATGAAAAGCATGAAATAGTTTCAGGTATTGTTAAATAAACAAATTGTAGAACACGAAAAGTGGTAGAAAGGATTAGTCAATGGTTAAATGCGTAGATTATATCTTATAGATTTTGAATTTTAATTTTAAGAAGAAGATTAAAAAAAATGTATTGTATAAATCGGGGTTTGATTCGCGGTTGGAGGGTGGCTACAGCCCATCTTGGCCTCCTTCCATCAAGCTACTGAGTTGAGATGCATACGAAATGAAATCTTGTTATCACCACCGTGGCGGCGTCTGTCTTGGGCTGCCCTTTTCTGATTTCGATCGGAATAGCGATCCAATGGCAATAATTGAATCCATCTCTTGGAATTCAATTCAATTTGGAAGCATTTAGTGGTCCCCATCCCCAGGAAAACCAGGATGAATAATTTTGTTTGAATGACAAGTGAATAAGTCCTTTGTCAATGGATTCTTTTCATGTTGCCATCATCTAGACCTTGTGCAAATTGATTCTTTTTGGCCGATTGATTGAGAATGCAGTTTAAACTTTGTAATCTTTGCTATCTTGACCCTCATTTTCCCAAAACCACGTTTTTTACAAGCGGCTGCTGTAAAGAATTGGAAATCAAAATATGGGCAGCCCAGTCAAGAAAAGGCTGCTTTATTCGAAAAATTTAAAGGTGCAATTTGCTACGGTTATAGAATATACTATTTGAAACCATCTTCAAGGGGTTGGTTGATTGCTTTTCCGCCCATACCCCAGATCTGCTTTTGTCCTTTTCTTTTGACCTTTCCAGGAACTAAAGGCCATGCTTCCTCCCTAATGTGCCCTTGGACGAATGATATCCTTTTTTTGAGGCGTTAATTACATTTGTAACTGTACAGCTCCATTTGTCAACCGAAGACCGAAAGCATGAGGCTGCACTGAGAGTAAAGCTACATGAATACAGTCAACTTGACGTGTTTCACTATTATGGATGCATAATTGTTATTAACGGTGAGTATATGCATCAATGATGGTATAATATGAATCTGCCTTCGGGACACATCAAAAGAATGCGGCATCCATGAGACTAAACTCTTGTTTCTAATGCTGTAATTTTTCTTTTCGTTCTTATGTTGCGCCCATCAATACCAGAATGGAGGGAAGGAGCCAATCTGATCAATGATACAACTTTATTCGCTGATAATTTATTCTGTTAGAAATCAAAATTTTCTATTGCTTAGTGTTTCCGAAACAATTTGCCATTCTCTTATTGCATCTTTTTCCACTTTCCATCCTAAATTTAATCACATTTTGAGACAGTTTCCCATAACACACGAACCTGTTTTGAGATTAGGAAGCAGATGTTTGCATAAACACATTGAGACCACCACACAATTAACCAAGAAGAACAAAATATCATCACATGAACGACCTATTTTACACCAAAATACAGTAAAGTACACAGGAACTTGAGAATTCAGAGAAAAGGGCTTAATTACAAGACTTGACATAACAGTGCAAAACCAAACTCAGACACTCTCCCATGGTCAAGCAAGGATTAAAAAGCACCTGCAAGACCAAGATGGAGGTGGCGATTCAGCGAGCTCTTGCAAATAGACATACCAACTGCCTTCTGACCCCTACAAACAGAGCCCCTGCAAATGTCAAAAACTTCATCGCAGAAGCTACTGAGGACAACTATAATAGACCTCTCGACAACAAAATACCAAAAAGCAACAAAAGATAATTGATTTATTAGTCAAGACTTAGATGGATGCCCAGTCGATCTCAACGGAAGGGTACTTCTCCAGACAAAAGATTATCGGTCTCCCCACCGTAAAGAAGAATTCGGGAAATCCAAGAACGAAATCCCGGATTCAGGTGAAGAAGAGCCCGTAAATGACTCATCGGATAAGGCAGGCGAAGGCAAAGAGCTTTCCACCCTACAATTCTCAACTCCAAAATTATCAGATTCCATTTTGAGTTCATTTTGAACGGAATAATCCTGTTCCAACTCGGCAGGCAAAGAAGCTGGCAGAGTCTTCTTCGAATTAGCAGCGGCACAGGGCTCCCCAGCTTTCCCCTGCTTCGGCGAGTTAGCCAAGCCTTGGCAAATTGCTTGCAACCTCGCATTGACAGAGGAATGGAGAGGCTTGTACGCACTGAATTCTCCAGAGATATCTCCTCCTTGGCTGCGAAGATGGGGAAAGTTGAGCCTGGCAAACTCTCCTCTAAGCTTATAAGCAGCCTGATCATAAGCCAAAGCTGCTTCTTCGGCTGTGTCAAAAGTGCCAAGCCAGAGTCTTGTTCTGTTCTTGGGCAGTCTGATCTCAGCCACCCACTTTCCCCAATGCCTCTGCCTCACACCTCGATAGAGTTTTGTTGGCTTTAGAGTAGAGGCAGATTGTTTCATGGAGACCGGTTTTGGGGCCTGGAACTTAAGCCTTCGGTTGTTTAGCAGCTGCGACCTCCTGGCAACGCTGGCCAACATTTGTTGTTGTTGTTGCTGTTCTTGCCGTTGCTCGATTTGGGCTTGAATTTGGTTGATTTGAGTAGGGGTGAGGTGGTTAAGCCCTATTGGACCCGTTTGCTCAAAACCCATTTGACTGTAGCTCGAGACCCTGTGAGAAGACATGTGGGTGCTCGATGTGGAGCAAAAGTCAGGGCACAATCGAGGCTGGCAAGAGATTGAAGAGTCATGACAGCAAGAAAATGAAGGGGAAGAAGTAGAGTGAGACGAGGGAAAACAAGCGGTTGAAGTTGATGTCAAAGTAGAGGAGGTTGGTGACGCACTTTTCATAAAAGGTTCAAGTGCCTTCATCAGTTCCTCTCTAAAAGGATCTGATAAAACTGGTCTTGTAGTGTTGCTGCAGTAGAAATCTATAGCTGCTGCCATTCCTCCCGATCAAGATCAACCTGTTACTTAAACAAAACTCAAATTTAAAAGATTTGAGTTTTTCCCCTTGCTTTTATAACAGAAAATTATAATCCTGAAGTTTGGAACAAGAAAGACCAAACCAGAGGGACCAAAAACTAACCCCCCAAGTTGATCAAGTGAACCGACTTACAAGAAGAAAACAAAAGGGATATAAAATTCAACCTGGATCTCTCTTCTGAATCACCTGGCTTTCAACCAAAGGAACACCCTTTATAAGGGTCTGCTTGTCTTCCAACAAAGATCACAGATCAAAACACCCGAAGAACTCAAACCCCAAAATACTTGGATCTTGGAAAGCTGACGATTGACAGAAAGAAATACAGAGAAACTGGGATCAGAGAAGAGGGGACGAAGACTAAAAAACCACACACACAAAAAAAAAAAAGAAAAGAACAGAAAAAGCAGACCCTAAGAAGATTTATCACTCGGTTGTTTGCAGTGGCCTCACCTTGTTGGCGTTTACACTCCTTGCATTTCTTGGCCTCTCCTCATCTCCTCTTATATAACCCTCTTGCCCATTGTTTAGCCATGATTTCCCATCTTTCCGCTTTCATTTTTTTTTTATCACATAAATGAAAAAAAAAAAAAAGTAGAAAACTCGTTCCACAATAATTTCGCTAACTTTCTAACAAATATGCAAATTATTATTTTTATATTATTAAAAAAAATTAATTACTAGACTACGGACAGTTATTTACTTGATTGCTGATCATAAATTAAAACAGCCACCACATTGTCTCGTCAACTTCGAAGATGATGCCTTTATTCCCTGTGGGTTATTCAATGACATACTGCCACGTAGCATCATATCGGCCGGTCCCACCCTGCGGTGGCTCCACACGCGGTGTCTTTTGATTTGGCTGTACATTTATATATTTAGTTGACTGTAGTGGCGTCTCGGTCATCTGCTTCGGGGAATCTATAATGAGTGACCACCTACCTATACTTGTTTTAATTTGTTGTGATATACATTAGTAAATCTTATTAAAGAAAATTCTATTTACAGCTAAATATATTATTTTACACTCTAAATTAAATGATCAATCATAGCAAAGGAATAATGATGATTAAAATAAATCATAAGTTTTTTAGATAGTATCTATATGCAAACTTTTTATTCATATAAAAAAATTAAAATTGGTCCATTAATAATAATTTTGCATAAAATTATCTCCTATATAATAATAATTTTTGAAAAATACTTCGGCTAACAAATCTCTTAAATTTACTTAAGAAATAAATGAAAAATTACTATTAACTTTAAATATATAAATATTTACTTAATTAACATCAGAGTAATTACATCTAACAATAAATTTGACTTAAAAAATAAAATAATAAAAAATATTCATATAATTGATTAAATTTAATTAAATTTAAAATTTAAAATTTATTATTATTATTATTATTAATTTTATTATTATCATAATATAATTAAAACAAATTAGTTGATCAATGACCTTAATCATTAAAAATATAAATTCACCACATGCTTTTTAAAAGTGATGTGTTGTCAAAAGATATTAAAATTGATGTTTACATAAAGTAAGCTCATGCACATAGGATTTTACTTGACAAGTATTAATAAAATAACCTGTTTAATCAATATTCTTAAATTATTTTAAAAATTCAAATGCAACTCAATCAAGTAACTTTAAAATAATATTAATGTGAATTTAAGCTAAATAGTTTAGTCACCTAATCATCTTAAATGACTAAAAAGATAAGAATAAATTAGTAAATTTAATTTTTTTAAAAATAAAAATATTATCTTAATAATGAAATAAAAGTAATTTAGTAAATTTATTTTTAATTAGCCAAATAATCTACATAAATTACTAAAAAGTAAGAGTAATTTAATGAAACAAAATAATACGATTATTGTTAAAAGAGAGGCAACAAAATTAAACTATATTTAAAAAAAAAGATCTCACTTATTTAAATTTATAAAGATATAACTCAATAATAAATATAACAAAATATCAATCACACTTAAGAATATACCAAATTTTTATGTAAAAAAATTCTTCTAAATCAAAAAAAGAAAAAAAATTGTAGAATACTATAATCTATCAATCAACTTTGTGATAATTAATAAATGAATATACAACATATATGAAATTTTAATTATATTGAACAATTCAAATAACTTTAATTGGTATCAAATGAGAAAATAATTTTGTTCATCTAAAATAGGCCATTTGATTTTGTAATTAGCAACTATATAAAATAAACTTCTAAATGTTACCTACTAATTTGCAAAATTTTCAATCAATCAAACTGTGGATGAATACAATTGATAAAAAATGTCGCAGGGAGAAGAGCAAAAGGTATTACCAAAATTTGAAGGATCGGTTCTAAAGATAAAAGCAAGTACTTACAAAAACGTAAAATACAATCCAGCCATCCATAACGAAGGCATGCATGAACAATATGTCATTCATGAGCTATCTAGAAAACAATTTCAACTCAATTGGAACACGATTTTCCTTTCAATGACAAACTCAGAGATCACTGCCTCAATCTAGAAATTCCTGCTCTCTCACTCACTTCTTTGGCTTTTCTTTTCTTTCCCACTCTCTCTATCTACCGCCTCTTACTATTTCGTACAGCCAAAAGCAAACTATTGATCCCTCTCTAGAGTGTCTATGTTGGGGTCTAAAGTAAAAACTTTATTCACTAAGCTTTCCATTCCTATAAAATTGATATGTTATAAAATTTATCATAGCAAAATCCCTCTCATTTTTCAAAAATTTTATATATTTTTTTAAAATTTAAAAGTTAAACTCTTATATAATGAAATGCCTGATAACGATAAATTTTTATTGGAGATTCATTGGCCGTTATTTTTTAGCAATAACAACACGAGGGAAGACTAAAAAGAATTTAAAAATTAAAAAAAAAACAATAACAATTTTTATAATAAAAAATAAAATTTAAAAAAAAAAAAAAAAAAAAAAAAAGAGAAAACGTCAGAGCCTTTTGAGCGGTTTTAGGTGTAACCAGAGTTAAGACAATAAAGTCAAAAACGCTGAGGAACGAAAGGAACGCGCCGAAAAGCTTTGGTTCTAAGTTGCGTAAGGAGTAAGCCAAGGGATCAATTTTACGACTGGGCCCCACTCTGACGCTCATACACGTAATTTCCTACGTGGATTGAGTACGAGCCAGCTAAGCACCCCAGCCTCTTCCTCCCGAGCTGGGTGCATCAATTATGCAGATTTCTCAAATTAACATTCTATTCACAATTTTTTATTGCGTAAAAAACAGAAATAAATAATAAAAAAATTATTCGTTAGTCTATTAGAGACAAGAAAATAAAATCTTTTAAAACACTTAATATTGTAAATATATAATCATTTGCCATCATATTATGGCCCATTCAATGGAGTCCAACCGCCTTAACAGGGCAAAAAATTGACTCTGGAAGATGGGCCGATGTGGTGGGGTATGGGACTTACAGTAGACTCGCACGTCCATCGTTTTGCCTTTGAAGAAAAAAAAATAAAAAATAAAAAATTATATATATATATATATATATATATATATATATATATTTGCAATAAGGGTCTTTTTTTTTCGGCTAAAAAAATAAAAAAAGTGCGAGATTCACAGAAACTCCAAACTCGTCACATCAATTCTGTCTCTTTACATCCGCTTAATTCCGTCCATGTGTATCTTTCATGCATCTGATAATGGTTTAGGGGTATGCTCACGGTTTGTTTGACTCGATTTGCCATGAGTCATGAGCATCATCACAAAGTCAAAACGATCATTTTTTTCTTTTTCTTTTTTGTTTTTTTCTTTTTATTTTGATAACATTTGTGTCATAGTTCGTATGGGTCACAATTGACAAATTAACTAGAATCGTAGAATGATCCAGTGATGCCAAAGGAAGAATTGGTATTCTAATTCAAATGACATTAGATCAAGCTAATTAAGCAACATCTATTAGAAAAGTTTAGCATAAAGTAGCAGTAGTGCGAGAATTTAGTTTTGTCTTTTGTCATTTTGTTTTTCTAAAATTTTTGATTAATTTTTTTACGTACCCAAAAAAGATTGATTTGCTATTTATATTGAAATTGAATCAATACTATATTTAAAATTTTTTAAGAATATAATAAATTAAGATATAAATAAACTCAGTTTAATTGTCATTAAAATTTGTAGATTAAACAGGCTACTTGCGACAGTTTACCCATTATGTGGACTATATGGTCATTCTTTCTTATAAGGAAAAAAAAAAAAAAACTAACATCTATAATATATAACTCTCGTATAGATGAAGAAAGTCAAATCTTCACCGAAAGAAGATCCTAATTTAAATAGTGAAACTTCAGTTATTATCAAAAACATATTCTAAAAAAGAGATAAAATAAAAACAGAAATAAAAAAGGAGGCAAATGCACACATGCTACATGTTGGAAAATGAACAAGGAGGAAGCTGGGGTGGTAGGGAAGGTTCCATCGTAAGAGGAGTCACCTCGTTGGTCTTCAACCTGAGCTTGGGGGACAATCACACTAAAGGCAACCATCCAAACCAAGGCTTGGCACTTGGGGAAAGAGTGGAGGGACGGTATGTGTGTGTGTGTGTGTTTTTTTTTTTTTCGCAGCTTATGAACACCTAAAATTGCCGTTAAATTGTTTGATTTAATTTTGTTTGAATTGAGAAGATTGAATGGTTTTACTTACATTCTCAACCATATAAGATAGAAGTATAAAAGAGAGATAATTAAAGATTAACACTTAATTATGTCTCTTTATAATTTTTAAAATTTATGAAAAAATAAAAAATAAAATTTTCATTGATAATTGATCATTTGAATATTTATGTAAAATCTTATTTATAATAAATTTTAATTTTGATAATAATTAAATAATAAGAAACTAAAAAATTACAATATTTATTTCTTAAAACACTTCTTTAATAATATCTTAAAAACTTCTAATTCAACAAAATATTGTTAAAATAAATAAATAAATTATAAAGTTATAATAATTAAGATATAATATTAATTATAAAATAATAAAAATAATATTTATAATATATTTTACATCACTTAATCTGATCCAATTTATTATGTATAAGGTGATTTCCTCTTATTCTTATTATTCTACATCGCCTATAATTAGAATTGAGAATAGGACATTAAGTAATCCTTGTTGAATTATTAGTTTTAGAAGTTTGAAATTATATTTGAACTTGTGAATTCAAGTAGAATTTATACAAAATTATTTAGGTTGTAGTTTTATATTTTAATTAAAATTTAAAAATGATTCAAATTAAACAATTCAAAAATTTTAGGTCAATTTTAAACTATTTTAAAAAAAAAAAACAAGATTAGTAAAATGAAAATTTTAATATTTAAATTATAAATTTTATATAAGTGCACGAGACATAACTTTAACTATTTTAATTATCAAATTTATAATTTAATATTTTTTATTTATTACTTTATTTATATCTACACATTATAAATACAAGAATACAAATGTTAAACATACATATTAATTTATTTTTGTTAAATTATAGCATATATTACATTTAGTTTATATTATATATTTTTTATCCTATAAAATTTTTAATTTATTATATATATATATATATATATATATATATATATATATAATTATTAATTTTTATTTTTAATGTTCTTAATATCTCATAAATTTTATAGAGCAATATGTGCACGCGCGCGTGCGCATACACAAATATATATATTATATATAATATAAACAAATATATAATGTAATATATAAATACTTAATTTGTTTTTATACATTATATATTTATATAAATTTAATATAATTTAATATTTAAAAATAAATAATAAAAAAATATTTTTTGAAATATTTGAATATGTGTGCATTCAAATTTATATTAAAATATAAAAATAAACAAAAAATATAAAAATTATTTTATAAAATAAGTTAATTAACTTTTAAGTTAATCTTTATTTAAATATTAAGAGTTAAGGTTTATCTTTCCAAATCCAAATTTAAAAAAAGGTTGGAATTCCAACTATTTTAAAGTAACATCATTGGAATAAAAAAAATAATCATATAAATTATCATAAATATGATAAAATAATAATATAAACTACACTCATACTATAAAATATAATAATAAATATAAAAATATTAATAATAATCTTTGAGGAGAGATGATAATAATAATATTTACTATTAATTATGTATTTAATAATTAAAATTAAAAATGTATAGTAATTATTATTATTATTATTATTGTTAATAATGAAAAATTTATAGAAATTTATAATAAACATATAAATTAAAATAATAATTATAATAATTAACAATTATTACTAAATATTTGTATACCAATATTATTGCTTAGTTGACAAACTAAAATGAGCTTTGGCTGGTAAACAAGAAGATGACGATGCTTATACCATAGCTTTTTCAGATAAATGCTAATCCAAGAGATAATCCTTCCACTTCCGAGCATACAATTATTATATGAAACGCATCAAAACTAAAATATTCGTTGCCCTCACTTACGAACGATTTTTATGATGTCCCAGTCGCAACACTTTCCGGCTGGTGGCCACAAAAATAATAATAATAATAAAAATAAGATAAAAGGAAGGGTACGTCTATTATCTAGTTCGTTGACTCTCCAATGTCAATCTCAAAGTACCAAAATCATTGCGAATAGACGATTCTGAGAAATCAGCTTTGCTGAAACGTGGCGAAGCCAAATGCACAAGCTGGGGAATCTAGGGCCAGTTTTTATACCCACCTTCGGGTAGTGGAGTCTGGAGCACTCAACGATTGGGAGCACGATCTCTCTAGCAAACTGGTTGACGTTATGGGATAATCACTAGAGCTGGCTTGCCTGTCCCACCGAAGTCAGAGCTGCTCCAATCATTCGAATTCAAGTATTATTATTATTATTATTCTTCTTTTTGTTTGGTTTTGTAAAAATAAGATGCATATCCTACAGTTCGTTAAAGAGAACAATTGTGTTACTTCTCACACTGCACAATAAGTCGAATCATTACATTATATTTACGAAACATCAAATTCTATAATATTCAACAAGAGTTATTAACCATTCTAAAAACTATACAGATATACATTCAGTCTTCTTGAATTCTTTAATGAAGTGTGAGCCACGGTTCGTATTATTATTGAAGGAAAAGTCAACGCAGGTAAGGTATAATTGACCAATGTATTTGCTTGCACTAACATCATAAGCTCCTATGCTCGTCTGATGATGTTAGAATATCCGTAAACTAAAATGAAACAAGAAAGTCAACGGCTGCCGGAGGAGTTGGTTCTGGTATTTATGCATATACCTAACTAAATTCTGGAGCCATTCTTAGTCGAATGCCAGTTCTTGGCACAGGGACCCCTGGGGTTCGGAATCAAGAGGGATTTTCGCCATTATCTGTTTTAGTTAGTTACAAAAAAAAACCCCCCCCCCCCCCCCGGGGGGGGGGAAGTAACTACATAATTCTCCATTTTTGTCTGTTGAAACATTGAATCTACCGCTTTTATGCAGGAATGAAGCGTGATCAATACGTATATAAGCAAAGGAATTGATTATTTTCATGCCAAATATCATTTTACTTAGCTTTTGAAAAAGATTACTGGCATGGCTATCAAATAGCATATGGAGTATGAAAAAGTCGTGTTATAATTTGGTGCCAACGAACTTATGTTCTTAGTGAATGCATCACCACATGTGGCCAGGGAGGCCGCTAGCTGTTAGATGATGGGCCTCCGCCACTATGGGTGGAATTAAATCAGGGCGACAAATATGTCCCAACAACTCCATTGGGTTCCACAATAGCAAGAACAATATCGCAACATACCCCCTTTTTTGGTGTTAAAATAAATCTAGTGCGAACGAACAAACATCTATTCTAATGACTATGAAACTCGTTTGCACCATGCAGTTGCGTGCACCGAATCGTTTGTAACAATAGTAACAGGCAAACGACACAACGCATAAGGTCAATGTAACTCCACGATCAGTTATTAGTGGGCCGATCACCTGAACAAAGAAATACGGGACCCATCTTGGTCAACAAAATCTAGAGCCCAAACAATTGCCAGTCTTAAAATCAATAGTTGGACGAGATAGCGTAAGAATCAATTTTGGCCCAATAAAGGGACTTCTAGTTAGGTGGAGAGTTTACGGGCCATAAAGAACAGGCAAGAGAGTTGCAATTTTGGCCCAATAATCGATCGCCCTTTCACTGCAGGCTAGAGTCACCGCTCCTTTTAGCTTTGGCTTTCTCCCTTACTTCCCACTCCTTCTGTCTGGAAGACCCGGATGATTTTAAAGCAAAAATTATATTCGAGCCACTAAATTTGGTAAAATTGCTAGATCTAGACTCATGTAATTTAAACGAGTTTAGACTAGGACCTCACCACAATTAGTTTCAATTACGTTAGAGACACAATTTATCATATGCGATGGAAAACCCTAGCAATCTCTTGATCCTTCTTTCCTTTCTATTGCGCTCTTTCCTTAAAAGCATGTATGTGGCTACTGCCGGGTGGTTTTCTTCAAGTAATAACCTAAAGGTAGTCTTTTGTCCTCTGTTTTGCTTAGATCTTCTTATATCTATTTTTGTTTTCCTGTCTATGGGTGTTTCCTATTTTTCATTTCTTGATTTGGTTTGATTCTAGTTCTACAATTGTGAATTCTTGAATTTATAAGAAAGGGAAACTAGAACCATACCATGGTAAAAATTTTAGTTTTGACTCCAATTCTATGTTTGGTAAGTAATGTAACAAGTTATCAAAACATGAATTTATCCAACTTTCCTAAATTGTTAAGTTAGGATTATTTATTATATCTTTGGCATTTTAATGTGTTCTTCATATTTAATTATTGCTGATATGTTTGAATTACATTTCTATATCATTGATTGATTGATTGAATGGAAGCTATATATATGAATATTAATTATTTTGATTCATGTTATTTTTAGTAAAATTTATAAATTTCAAATTTAAATTGTATTAACATCTTACAAAAGATTTTACATTTATGTTAATCTTTTTTTAAAAAATATTAAAGATAGATAAAAAGAATCATAAAGATTAAAAGTTATAAGAAATTTAGGACTAACTGACTAAATGCTTGAGGTTAACTAAATACTGAAGAAGGTTTCAAGCTTTAAAGTGTGATAAGAAATAGAAAATTTAAATTGATTAACTTAAACATGGTTGTAATTAACAAAAAGTAGTTAAAAGACATAAAGTTGTGAGTGAAAATGTTACAAATATTGAAGGTAAGTCAACTAGATTGTGCTTATAGTTGATTGATGGGACATAATAATATAAAGAATTCAAGTTAGAAAATTACAAACATTTTAGGTTGGTCATCTAGTTCAAGTGTTGCGGTCAATTGATAATTCAAAAAGAGAAGTCTTATGTTTTTCAAAACTAATTTCCTTTATAAAAAGAGATCAATGTCCAATAACTAATTTGTGTAATTTGTTTATGAAAGAGTTTCTTAAACCCTTTTATAAACAAATTACATAAATTAGTTGTTGAACATTGATCTCATTTCATAAATTCTTTTATAGAAGACTTTAAAGAGCTATTCATTATAATCATCTAGGGAAAAAAATAAAAATGATAAAAGAACAAAACACTTTAAGAGAGATGAGTTATGATTATATAAGAGTAAAAGTGTTTTAATCAATAAAGTATGAGTCTTTAAATGTTTTAAAGAACTAATGGTTCTTGTTAAAATTTTATTATGATTGATGTCAAGGTAATTAAGTGTAAATGGTATCTTTACCCTAGAAAAGAAAAAAGTGATAATGAAGTGGATTTTTAAAGAAGGAACTTAGAGAAACGGATGTAAGCTCTTGGTTTGAGTTAAACTACTATAAATCGTTATGTACACATTCTATCTTCCTTTATCTCTCTAAAATTTTTGTTATTTATATTACTTATTTTACTTTCAATTATTATTTATCTTATTATCTTTCATTCGAGTTAGAATTGAGAGTAGGTTGAGTGATTATGCCAATTAGACTTAATTCATCCCCTTTCCTGGGTTGTCTTAAGGAGCATTATATGGGGTCAAAACTTGGTCTTTGTTTTTACAAACCTAACATCTTAGAGTCAATCCATGACATCTCTCATATCTATGTGTCATATTGAAGGTAAAAACATTTATAGACCTTTTATCTTTGATGGTACCAACTACAAGTATTAAACAAATAAAATGATCATTTATATTTAATCATATGACTATGAACTTTGGAAAATTATTAAAAGTGGCCCAAAAAATCCCTTTAAGTAAACATTAGTCAATAAAAGGGTAAGTCTACCACTAAGGTGAAGAAATTTAAAACCCTATTCTCTAAAGCTATTTACATGTTTGATTATAAATGTCAGTGAATATAGCAAGATATTTTTATGTAAGATGGTAAAGGAGATATAAAAAAAGCTTAGAATCATTCATAAAGATACCTTACAAATAAAGGATATAAAGATCAATTTGCATATGTAAGAGTATGAACTTTTTAAGATAAAGAGGGAGAAGATAATCTTAGAGATGTATATAAGGTTCATTAACATTATCAATCCTTTTAAAAACCTTAAAAAGGATATTAAGACAAATAATCTTATAAAGAAAATATTAAAATCACTTCTAAAGTTGTGAATCCTCAAGGCAATTATGATTATTGAATTTAATGACCTAAAAACTTTAAACTTGGATAAATCAATTAACTCTATTTTAACTTTTGAGATGATTTCACCAAGAAAATTGTTGTAAAGAAGAAAATAGTTGCTTTTAGAGTCTCTTCTCTTAAAAAAAAAAAGGGATAAAGATGATGAAAATGATCGATATACTTAAGAAGATGAATAAGAGTTTGTCATTCTAATTAAAAAGGTTACATAACTTTGGAGAAAGAAAAAGTAAGATGATAAGAGACTCTCTGAGAGCAACCATGAAACAAATGAAATCATTTGTTAAAATTATAACATACTTGATTTTGTTGATCACGATTGTTATACAAATAAGTCCTTTCTCCTTCACCTATAAATCTGTCAAAGAGGGATCTAAGTTAACCTCTAATGAAGATAACAAAGTTAATCCCAAAGAAAAGAATAAATAAGAAATAAAAAAAAAGTGTTAAACTAGCCTTATCATCCTTATCGAAAACCTCTTTAATGCCTCATTCTTCTCTAGCAACACTAACT
The DNA here is from genome assembly GCA_019804595.1 of Bruguiera parviflora. Classification (NCBI taxonomy): domain Eukaryota; kingdom Viridiplantae; phylum Streptophyta; class Magnoliopsida; order Malpighiales; family Rhizophoraceae; genus Bruguiera; species Bruguiera parviflora. The sequence continues at coordinate 7,533,455 of CM034047.1, forward strand.
CATACAACATCATCACCTCCAGTATCTTAAAAGGCATCGTGATTAATCATAGTGGATCCTTTATCTTCTCAAAATTTTAACTCTTTAAGTTATTATAACTTTACTTTTAGAACCTTTAACACTGTTGATAAGTTTATTAAATTCAAGAAAAGGACAATATATATTGGTAGACTATTGAATTTAAATTTTGTTACTAAGTTTAAAAAGAACAAATTTTTGATGGATTTATTTTTTAAAAATGGATAAAGTTTATCACATTTTGATATAAGTTTTGTGCTAAGGATGTTGAAATATTTATTTACTAACATAAAGGTGAATAAAAATTGTATTATGATCACTTTTTACATGTATAAAAAAAAAGTAAAGATTACTTTTAAATTAACTGCAAATTATCTAAATTTACCATTAAAGAATGGAAGTGTAGATTAGAATGATTCTTGGAATTTGAGGATACTTAGTCCTTAAGAGCAAGTAGAGATAGTGTTTGAAGATTAAAATAACCTTAGAGAGGAAAATATTAACATTAAAAAGCTTTTCAAAGGTTTTTTTATTACCTATCCAATATAAGATAATATAAAGGGTTGTAACTTGCAATATTAATCTTGGAGGTAAAAATTATGATTACTTGATATTTACTTATATGTGTATGTTGACATATCTTATGAAGAATGAAAAGTTTATAATACCTAAATACATTATAAAAGTGCATGAGAAAGCCCAAAAAAAAGAGAAAATTTTCTTTATGGTATGTTTTTGAGTCATTTATTACTTAAGCTAGGAGTTCCAAATCCAAAAATAAAACCATTAAGTACAACACCGAGCACTACAAGCATATTAACATCTCTTTTAGCTTCTTTTATTGTAGATTTATGAGTTAAAGAAGTTAAAGAGAATCTTTGTGGTTTTTGAGATGATATTGATGAGATTCACAACTGAGCTTTAAAACTTTAGGAAGGAAACATTGGAGACCTTAGCTTCTATTTTTAAGCCAATACAAAAAGGAAACCCTTTAAATGTGAGCTCCAAGAAAAAGAAATTATGAAAACTTTCTTTTGAGTAATTTTTAATGATTCCAAAAGAGGAAAAAGATGACTAATGGCCTTTTTGATTCATTAGATATAGATATTTGATTTCTTCTTATTTTGGATTATTATACTTATTATTTCATGTTCTTGATACTTTAAAACTCTATTATCTAATACTTATGATTACACTTGTATTTAAGTGTTTATTTTGATACTTGTTATATGTTGAGATTAAAAGTAAGATTATTATGATCAATAGGGAGATTAATATGTTTTATAAGATCATATGTTATTCTTAATTCCTTTATATTTTAATGTATCACCCATGGTTAATTGATATGATTAATTGCAAGATAAGTGTTATTTCTATTTGGATAGTCTTTCTTTGTTTTATACTTACTATGGTAAGATTTTTAAATTTCAAAATTAATTTGTGTTAACAATTTTGCAAAAATCTTTTTTGTTGTTATTTTTTTATTTATAAAAAGATATTAAGTGAGATCATAAGTGATATTAGAGAAAGATGAAAAAAATTATAAAGATCTAAAGTTAAAAGAAATTTGAAATTAGTAAACTTATAATATTGATCAATCAATCACTAGAAAGGAGAAAGGAAGCATAAAAGAAACAAAGAATTTAAGTCGATAACATTAAAGAAGTTAAAAAGAGCAAAGTTATAAAGATTTCAAACTAATTAACATGAATAATGGTTACAATTAACCAAAGGTAGCCTATAAATTGGAAGCTTTAACACTACAAAAATTAAATAAATTTCAACTGATATTTTAAAAATAAAATTTTCTATTCTAAAAATTAATTATTTTATGAAAAGGAATCAACTTCAAACAACTTGTTTCTTTTTTATCTATAAGAGAGTTATAAAACTTTCTTGTAAAGAATAACATATGAGGAAAATTACCTTAATTGCTTTGTATTATGCTCAGAGTGAACAATCAAAGAAAAGTAAAGAGAAAGAAAAATCAATAGCAATAACTATAAATATGAATAGTTGAGATTGTGAAAGAATAAGAGTACTCAAGTTATAATTAAAAAAAGAGTAAGAGTGTTTTAAAGAAAAACAATAAAGCGTGAGTCTTTCAATTGTAAAGAACCATTATGTTCTTATGAAAGTTTTACAGATGCTTTATTATGATTAAAGTTAAAGTGACTTAGGTAAAGGGTTGTCTTCATCCTATCAAAGAAAAAAGAGTCAATGAATTTAAATTCTCAAGGGATGGACGTTTAAAAGTGGATGTAAGCTTTTAATTTGTATCAAATCATTATAAATTATTGTACATGCTCTCTTTTCCTTTATGTCATTTACTTTTTGTTATTTATATTACTTATTTTGTTATTTGCAATTGATTATTTTGTTATTACTCTTTGGAGTGGAGATTTAGTGTGGATTTAGAGATCAAACCAGATAAACCCAATTCCTCCCTACTAGGGCCAACATTACTATTTGGTTATTGATTGATCAATGTTTTGTTATTCTAAATTTATTTATTGATTAATGAGATTGTTTAATTATTTTGACTAAATTAACAAAAAGGAAAGCATATATTTAAAATGAGATATTGCATTTAGTATATCTTTTTAGGCTTATCAATCAATCATATTTGTTATTATAAAAAGATATTGATTACGATTTGGAAAGATTTTAAAAGAGATGGAAAGAATTGTGGAAATTCAAAGTTGGTAAAAATTTAGGATTAGTCGACCTATGTCATTGATTGAATAACATAAAGAAAAGAGAAATGAAGTAGAAAAAACAAAAAATTTGGATCGGTTGATTGGACCAATGCATGCAATTGATTAGATCTAAAAAAGGTTTCAAGTTTCAAACTGTAAGAAGAAAGTAAAAATTTAGACTAGTTGACTTAACCATTATTGTAGTTGATTGGAGGTGGTTGAAAAAAATAAAGATGGAAAGTGAAAAGGTTATAAAAACTTTAAGTAAGTCAATTAAACCATACTTGTGATTAACTAATAATATAGAATAACATAAAGAACAAAGATCATAAAAGTTACAAAAATTTTAGGTCGATCAAACAATTCAATTACTATGGTCGATTAATGTTTCATAAAAGAAGATTTCTACTTCTAAAAATTAATTCTCTTTATAAAAAGTGATCAATGTATAATAGCTAGTTTGTATAATTGGTTTATAAGAGAGTTTGAAAAACTTTATTGTAAAAGACCTTGAAGAGTTATTCATTGTAATCTTTTAAAAAAAAGAGAAAAGTGTTGTAAAGTAAAAAGATATAAGAAAAAAGGCTTTAAGAAAAAAAAGATATAATTGTATAAGAGTAATATTGTTTTAATGAAGAACAATAAAATATAAGTTTTGAAGTACTATAAAGAACAGTTAGTTCTTATAAAAGTTTTATAAAAATTTTATTATAATTAAGACTAAGGTAATTAATTATAAATAATTATTTTTATTCTACCAAAATATAATAATAAAATAAATTTTTAAATATATATTCTTAAAATATATATGTAAACTATTAATTTGAATCATATTATTATAAATTATTGTGCACATATTTTTTTTATTATCTCTTTTTAATTTTTATTATTATATTACTTGATTTATTTTTAATTATTATTTATTTTATTATCATTTTTTAAATTAATTTTATCTCTAAGTTAAGTGATTAAATCAATTAGACTCTATTTAACTTTTTCTTCTTAAGCTGTTTTAGATACCAATAAATACAACCAATCTTTGTAATGCAATAGTTGGAGGATCAATTATTATATGCAAGGATTATGAGTTTGAGTCATTGTCAGAGTATTTTTTATCATTGAATATTTGTCTAGGATTAATATTTTTTTCATCTGATTATGTAGTGCGACTAACGCAATATTCCCTGACAGGTTTGTACGGTACGATTTATGCTAGCCTATTTTTTGCACCAAGTGAAAAAAAAAATCCCCTCATTCTTTCAATTTGCTTCTTTTTACCCGGTCATAAATGAATGGGTAAATGTTGACTTATAATGGTTAAAAAATGATGTGACAAGAGAATGAAATCAAAAAAATTGACATGATTAATGAGCTACTTTTATTGTCACATTTGTATCATCTTAACATTTAATATTTTAAAACAATTGATTGAATGGTATAAATTTTTTTCTTTTTCTTTTTTCTTTAACAGTTTAAATTTCGATTAGACCAGTTTTTAGTTATCAGTCTAGATTGACAAAATTGAAAGTTACTAGTTCAACAATAAACTTATCCCTATCAGAGTTATCATATGATGCCACAATTCTCCGATGCGAAAATCACCAAACACGGCCTAAATGATAGAACTCAATGTCATATCGTTTCGTGCCAAACATTTAATACGCCGTCGTGCCTACTCACCAAAAATGCAATCCCCATAAAATAAACGAACCTCGATTAAAGGACTGTCTCTACTAATCCTTATTTTTTTGGCATAGGCCTTCTGCAACATAGACATAGTGTTTTGAAAAAAGAATGGGACCACTCAATTAGATGGTAAAAACCAAGAACTAGTCAGAACACAAGCTTGTTTCAACTCTAAAACCCAAAAAAGTCAAAAATATGTCAAGAAACCTCAAACCCAGTTTAACAATCCCAACAAATCATAAGTCACTGTAAGACATAATGTTTCTTTTGAAGTAAACATCTAGTGACACACTGGCTGCAAAATTAAGTACTCGTCATAAACCCAAATGGCATCCAAAGCACCGACTCCACACAAATAAATTGCTGCACTAATCACACTTTTAGCTGGCCCAAAAAAAAGAAAAATAAAAAAGAAAAAAAACTAATTATATTTATTTTATTTTAATATGTTTTCGGGTGTATCTGATTGGACGCATATTGTGTGGTGTCAGAAAAGAAAAAGGCAGAGGAGGGGTGCAAACCCCGGAAACGCGCTTTCTACGTAGCCGTTAGGGCTGTAGGGGAAGTACCTCGGGAAACGTTGAGGGCCAATTTTGTCAACCGGACCCCTTCCAAATTTAACTTTCTATGCAAGGAAAATATAAGTGACATAAAAAGTGATATAATAATTCTTTTTATATTTAATTCATTTATAAAATTAAATAAAATATAATTAATTTATATGGTTTTTTTTTTAATATATATTTTTGTTGTGGTTGTTATTATTATACTGTTTCATAAATATCGGCATCAAAAACACTGTGAAAGTTGGAAAATTCCGCATTCCGATACACTTTTCCTTTTTCTCGGTGCAACTGCGACCCCATTCCTACTCTCCCATATAATGTATACATAGCGCTGTATAGTGAGACAGAAGTCACGGTTTAGCCAACTGGGTAATGCAAACAAAGGGAGTGCTTCTGTGGAAGTTCCTGTCTTTTTATCTGCCCTTTCACTGAGAGGTGAGTGAGTGAGTGAGTGAGTGAGTGAGTGTATTTATTGTTGTTGTGCTGATGCTAACGGAGTGGAGTGAACGTAGACATCCTCGCGAGCACGGGCACGCAAATCGATGCCTCCTCCTCTCTGTTACAGCTTTTACAGATTCGTCTCTCTCTATCTCTCTATCTCTCTCTCTCTGTGGCTCTCTATTTCTTCTTTCCTTTTTCATCATTTCGGTTTCCTCTCTCTCCCTCGCTGTCCCTGTAAAATCTTCGCTTTTGGATGCCGATGATTAACTGATGCGTATAGGGCCTCTCACATTCATTACTTCCAATCGTCTCTTTCAGGTTTACGTTAATGGCTTTGTTTTCCTGACTCCCCGACTACCCTCGTAACTTTCTTTTGCCTTGCTCTTGGGCTTTGGGATCCTCTGTGGTTTCTTTCATTTCCTCTTGGCTAATGCGCTAAGTCCTTCTTCTTCTTCTTCTTCTTCTTCTTCGTCTTGGGTCCTCACTATCTGGGTCTCCGTCATCTGCCAAAAGCTTTCCTCAAAGGGTGTCTTAATTTCAGGAATAAGTGACCCATCTGTTCTTTTTGCTGGAAAAGGTTGCTCTGTTCTACATCAAGGTGAGGACTTTGAAGAGAAAGGATCGTTCTTCCTGAACTGGGATTGAGTTTTTTTTTAGAGATTGCTTTCATGGACACTAATAAGTTTATGCTTGCTTCATAAAAAGAGTTGTTCAGTATTTTAACTGAAAGTTGAGTCCTTGAAGCTCTAGGTGGCTATATTTCAGGTGGGTTTTGAGTCATATTTAACGATTTCTGCTTCGATGCCTGGTAAATGCAGTTCGTCTGAGTAACAGCAGTCAGTTCTATCTGGCGAAAAGTTGGGTTTTTGAAACTCAGGCCTGATTACAAGAGTTTTCTGTTTTGGATATCGACAAAAACAAAAAAAAAAAAAAATAATAATAATAATTCTGTGAACTTGGAGTAACATTTTCTCCTAAAAATGGGTTCTAAGAAGTTCAAAGCAGAGAGGAATGATGCTTTGGGCCTGTGCAAAGAAAGGATGCGATTCGTAAAGCAAGCTATTGACTCGAGGTACAACCTTGCAGCTGCTCATGTGTCTTATATCCACTCTCTAAAAAACATTGGTACGCAACTCCGGCGGTTTGCTGAGGCAGAGATTGTGATAGAGTCCTCTCTTTCAACAAACTCGGCAGCCACTGAGCTTGACAAAACCCCCTCGCACTGCTCCTACCTATCTCCCTCTCCCTCTCACATTGTAGAGGTCTCGGATTCACCATTGCACAGTGAGAACCCCATCTCTGCTCCGGTGGTAAGTATCAGTCACATGAAGGTTGGCGGCCCTGGTAATGCATTGACTTTTAAGGTTAACTTGAAGAATAATGGTGTTGATGATTCTGTGGAGGATGAGTCGTTTGGGTTCTCTATGCCAATGCCTCCGCCACCACCCCCTCCTTTTGAGTCAGGCGGCTCTTGGGATTATTTTGATGCTAGTGATCATTGTGACAGTTTTAGTTTTGTGAGGCATAATGAGTTGGATGTGGATTTTAATGATGCGAGAGGATGGAATGAGTTTAGAGTTGAAAGGGATGTGACTCCTTATGATGTCAAAGATGCAAAGGGGAAATGGGCAAAAGTTGGTGTAGATGGAAGTCACCAAACACATAAAGTGACTTTGAGGCCTGGATTTGAGGAAATGGGCTCTGTAATCGATGGTAATATGGTAACCCAAAAGTACAACTATGGTATGAGAATTGAAAGCAATGCCCATTCAATGAGATTGAGCAAAGCTGAGGATTCTGAAAGACCAGTGCTCAACAGTCAAGTGAGACCAGTGGACATAGTGCGCAATGCCAACAGTACCGCTGTTGACCAGTCGGCTTGTAAGATGGAAAAACAAGGAGCTGCCAAAGATTCATGCACAGAGAGGGAAGATCCATCAGAGTTCATTACTCATAGAGCCAAGGATTTTTTTTCAAGCATAAAGGACATTGATCATCGTTTCTTTAGAGCCTCAGAATCTGGCAAGGAGGTAGCCAGGATGCTTGAAGCAAATAGTATCCGGGTTGGATATTCAGAGACAAAACGTAAGAACATTTCTTAGTGACTTCAACAGCTAAGAAGTTCGGATTTCATGATTTGCTTCACGCAATTAAACTACCTTGTATGCTTTGATTGTTTTAAATTATACAGTTATTTGAAATTTTTTAAAAATTCTATGTAACAAATCTCATTCTTGCAGGGAGGTCATCTGCCTTGGAACTTTTGGCTGCTTTCCGGCGTGTTTGTTGCCATGGAGGGACCACACTTGTTTCTAATGGTAAGCATCAACCTGTACAAATCATGCATGTTTGAGATTAACTACTGAACAGGGAACTTTAAGCCTTTAGATGTAGGTTCTCTGCTGTAGCTGTAATCATATCAAAATCCATGAGTTAGCCAGCCTATTGAATTAATAGACTGCTTTTTAGATATCCACCAATACATACATGCATACAATCAGAAGACAATGGCACATCCTGTGACTGTTGAAGTATCATTTTTGTGAACTTGGGGCTGAATGAATTTTCTAATTGGGGGCTGTCAACAGCACTGATGGTCTCATGAGTATATCCATCAATACGTACATACTTACAATCAGAACACAATGGCACATTGTGTTTTCTAATTGAGGGCTTTCAACAGCACTTGTGGTCTCATGAGTGTACGTGTAATTCCAACATACTAGAAGACAAATTTTGATATAGAACAATTTCTTTTTCATAGTTTATGCCAAGATATCTCTTGTTGTCTTGCCACTAATAAGACCGGGGACATCTCTTGTAGAACCCGTAGAAAACACGATGAAGGTCATTACGTGGAAGCGGACAACATCTTCAAGGTCATCTTCATCTAGGAATCCACTTGTCACAGCAACAAAGGATGATATCTCTGACATTGGCAATGATTTTATGGAAGAATTCTGCATGATTGCAGGGAGCCATTCCTCCACCCTTGACAGATTGTATGCATGGGAAAGAAAACTCTATGACGAAGTTAAGGTACTTAATTGAACTTTGTATAATATTGCGTGCAGTGCAAACTCGGATCAATGCTACTCAGGGATACTATCATAGATCGAAGGTTTGAATTCGTTTGGATGCTGTTTATGGTAGAACAAACCTTATTTCATAAATGAACTGCGTGAAATAACTTCCAGTTAGTTACATTTTGCAGTTTGGCTTTTCCTCCACAGTGTTTTTCATGTAGAATAAATGCAGTCAAGGATTAATGCACCTTTTGATTGCTGAAAGCATACACAAAAGTCATTTAGTATGTAGAACATATTCATACTTGAGGTTCACCCATCTGTTGTGTGTGCTTAAATTGTTCTTCTCCAGTCTTCCATTTTCTTGAAACCAAATTAGGAGATATGCCTTTACATTGAAATTTTGGTTGACTTAGCCTTTAGTGATATACTGTTTCCTTTATTCTATTTACCCCCAGCACGATCTTTCCACACCCCTGTGTTCTGACTGACTCATATGGTCTTCTCTAGGCCAGTGAATCTGTCAGGAAAGAGTATGATCGGAAGTGTGAGCAGCTCAGGAAACAGTTTACCAGGGATCTGAGCACTCAAAAAATTGACAAAGTGAGAGCCATTGCGAAGGACTTACATTCTCAGATAAGAGTAGCAATTCATTCTGTGGATTCTATATCACAGCGGATTGAGAATATCAGAGATGAAGAATTGCAGCCACAACTTCTGGAGCTGATTCAAGGGTTAGTAATGTTCTACGTTCTCTGCTTAGTGGATATTCAAATGCGGGTAATGGATTAATGACTTTTAAGCATGGACAGGTTGATCAGAATGTGGAAGGCCATGCTTGAATGTCATCATGCACAATACATTACCATCTCACTGGCATACCATTCGAGGAGCACTACAGCAGCACCACATGGAGATACCCACAGGCAGATTATGGTTGAGCTTCAGGGGGAGATTGAATGCTTTGGCTTGAGCTTTGTAAATTCAATTAACAGCCTTGCATCCTATGTAGAAGCTCTTAATGGGTGGCTGCAACACTGCATTATGCAGCCACGGGAGCGTTCCAAGAGCAGGAGGCCATTCTCCCCCCGCCGGGTCCTTGCTCCACCTATATTTGTTGTATGCCGTGACTGGGCAGCTGGGATAAAAGCTTTGCCATCCGAGGAACTTAGCGGTGCAATTAAAGCCTTCTTATCTGATCTATGCCATTTAATTGAGCGACAAGCAGACCAGCTGGAAATGAACAAGACAGAAGTTAACCCAAAAAATGGGGAGTCAGAGAGCAAAGATGATGAGAAAAATGATGGTGTGTTATCTTGCTTGTATTGCATACAGGCTAGTTTGACAAAGGTTCTCGATAGGCTTAACAAATATTCTGAGGCTTCACTGAAGATGTACGAGGACGTTAGACACGAAGGCGAGGCTGCTCGGATAGCATACGCGAGTTGCAAGCCAACTAGGTATTAAAGCTTTTGTTATGATATTTTTCTATGCTCATGATTGGAGATGGATGTGGTAGAGTGGAATCCAGAGCTGTTCAGAAGGAATACAGCTTTTCCATTTTTCTTTGTTAGTGAACGAAGAAATATAGCTGTTACTGTCTTTGCTGAACACAAATTCTTGCATCAAATTCAGCAACGGGGTGTGATACCAAAGCACCTTACATATTATGAAATTAATTAACGTACGCTTCATAGCCCCTTCTTGAGAAAGAAGAAGTCATTGTACTCCCCGCCCCCACGAATTAACTGTCATAGCCTTGCCTAATTAGGTCTACAGGTTAAAAGATAAGACGTCTCTATTTACAAGTAATATTGGTGGCCTGGTTCATCATCGTTGAAGGAAGAGGCGACCATAACCCTGTGGCCAGTATCTACGACCATGTATCATTGAAGCTACGCTGCTTACTCGAAGAATTACCCCACCCCCAAAAGACAAATCCATTTAGCAGCATTCTCCCGGACCTACCAAAACAAACAGAGAGTTCTGCAATAACCTAACAAGGGCAAAACGTGAGTTTTCAGATTAAGTGGACTGGTTACAAACTAACATAAGAAAGATGTGAAATCTCGTATTGCAATTTAGAGTATGGTACAACAAAACAAGAAAAATTTTTCCAATGTTGACCTCATCACTCTCTTCCCAAACTGAGGATCATGACCTCGCCTTCCAGGTGTGTGTAATCATCCCCAAAACCAACCATTACGGATGACAAACTGAAAACAAAGGAGGAATGAGGAAGCCAGTCCTTGTATGACACTTTTTATAGGTTTTAAATTGTTGCTAATTCTCTTTGCTGCCTTTCACTTTCTCTTCAAGCTAGAACCCAACAAACTGTGTGTACCGAGAGTAAGCTTCTGACTGCATGGCAATTGGAGCCCGTGTAACCTGGTCCGGAAGATCAAATGCATCTACGAGCTCACCTGCAATATTCCTCACCTGGAAACTCAGGTACTCTGCGAGTTTGTGGATTGCCTGCGGAGGTGAAATTTAAACATATATAAACCTTCAGGTAGTGTCTGTTTACCATGAATTAGAGAACACCAATAGGGTCAAAAAAGGGAGATTCCCATTTTCATTCCCTTTATGATGATAACTAAATGGATTCTATAGTTGGATGATGCAGGGTACTCTTTCCAAATTTGGGAGTAATAATCTTTTCTTAATTGGCTAAGATATCATCTGAAATAATAACTACTAGTGAATGTGGCTCCTTGGAGCACATTTTGAGATACTCAAACTCTATGCATTTTAATACCTTAGCTTTGTTTGGTGCGACATAGTCCACATTACGGTACGTGCCTATGTCCTTCCAGATCCTATCCAAGGCATAAAGATCGCAGACAAGTTTCAAAGCAGCTTGTGATTGTTGATCAGTACAGCTGGCAGACAAAAGAGTCAAGATTAGCAACTAAATTAATTAAACCACATAAAAGGGATGAGAATAACTTCTGATGAGACGCATAGGAAATACTTCTGCACAGCTTCAATGAACTTTGCGAGGATGACAGATTCAATGTGGGATTCTGCAAGTGTGAGAAGGTGATTTAAGCATCTATTCCAAGCACCAAAGCCCCCGAGAGTTTTATAGTGCTTGCGAAGTCGACCAGCAACACTTTGAAGCAATCTTGAAGTCCGGTACTATCAGAGGAATAACCAGAGTAGCAAAAAACGCAGGTTGATTATCAAACAACTTACTGTGATTATAAACCACAAAACAAAGCAGAGGCAGTGCTCACTCTAAAGGCATCCAACTGAAATTTAGGATCTCGCAAGTGTTCTCCTCCTTCCCAACGTGCAGTTACAGGATTTGGTTGGGACAGATATGCATTCATGGATTCTTTTAAATAATTCCATGTGACAACCATTGTCCCACCTCGGAACTTCTCTTGGTATTGCTTCAGAAGATAGGCTGCCACCTGCATCACAGGCTGATTCTCAGATCTAGCTTTCATACCAAGACAAGACTCTTTTGTTTGTGTTTCTCTTCAGATAGACCCCAATAGACTGATTAATACAATTAATAAGCCGTGACACAGAAATAATGTGTGGTAGGTAGTGACAGAGGACAGAGGATGAAGGCCCTAAAATTCAACTGCACCGAAAGACTGAGATATCTGTGATAAAATATGCTTAACAGGAAAAAGAAATCTAAAACCGGATAACCCAATCATAGAACATGTCTAAAGGTCAACCAGACATGCATTTCCCATTAGCAAATGTAAAGACAGCATATACATCCATGAGTTGCACTAAGCATCCTTGACATTCATGAAAAGGAGACAGTCAGGCCTCTAGCCAGAGCCCCTATGATGTACCCTCATGGAGAATGTTTGAAGTCAGGAAAGTCATTAAACAATCTAGTCTTTCTTTATTCAAGTGTATTCACAGGAAAAAATCCTTTATCTAAATTTTTTTACTCTAGCTAAAAACAGGCCTCTAACCATAGCCCCCGTGTTCCTATTTTGTTCTCTCCAATGAGAGCATTAACACCTACAATGACATGCTGTCATGGGTAATGTTCTGTCCAGTGAATAGCCTAGAACCTCACCTGTTGCAGTAGTACTGTGTTGTCTCCTTCAAATGTCTGAAAAATGTCATGATCATTCCTCAAGCTACCAAACCTGTTGACAGCAGCATATCCATGACCACCGCAAGCCTCCCTGCAGACACTCAATGACTTTGCTGTATACGATGTCACATAAGCCTTAAGACCCGATGAGAGTGTATGAACATCTTCAAGTAATTGTTCATCATGAGTCCTTCTCATCTCACAATATCTTTCTACCAAATATGAAGTAGCGAAATGAAATGCATAAGTTGAAGCCAGCATTGGCATAAGCCTGTGCTGCTGAGACTGATAATCAAGAATGCTAACTTCAGGCTGCTTGGGAGGGCCAAACTGCTGGCGCAATAAAGAATATCGGATGGCAATTGTGCCTGCAAGCTTGAGAACAGAAACTGAAGAATATGCAAGGCCAACACGTCCACCTACAAGTTCTCCCAATGTGGCAGCAAATCTTTTATTCACAGTTGGAAGACTGCTTGTGTACTTCCCATCTCGGGATACATCTCCAAACCGATTAAGAAGATTGTCCCGTGGAATTCTTACAGAACTAAACCTCAATGCCCCATTATCTACTCCATTCAGGCCAATCTTATGGCCACAATCATGTATTTCTATTCCTGGAAGTGTCTGATGAGTCTTCAAATCCCTTATTGGAACAATGAAGGCATGGACACCCATATCATTGACTCCTTTTTCATCATGAGTTGGCAACATCAATTTGGCAAAAACAGCAGCGAACTTCCCATGAACAGCAGCATTACCAATCCACCATTTTATTGCTCCATCATTGGGTGTGTTGATTACAAATTCATCTGTAATTGGATCAAATGTTGCAACCGTTTGAAGGCCTTGAACATTTGAGCCTTTAAATCATAAAAGTTGACAGTTTAGTTCAGATCAATCAGCATTACCTCAGAATTTTTACATGTTAAGTTAGGAAAAGATCCATGCAAAATCAAAGATAAAACTGTGAGACCCACACACAAGATTAAACAGTTCAAAGTGCCTACATGCAGTTACTTACAATAACCAACCAGTAGTCACTGCTAGGAATAATGAGTCACCATGAGGGACAACAGCTAGATAGCCTTTAATAAACTGAACTATGAACTTGGAAATTTCTAATTTGGGATCCTCCTTGTGGATATCTTTCCTCAGAATGATTTTCACAGTGAGATGATACATGTTATTCCAAGATACTGATGTCCTGAAGACTCAAACAAATATCTGGGCTTACATTCCAATAAATATTCTGGGAAACAATTTTATTCTGTTTATTTAGTTTTTAGAATAGGAGTTTATAATTTTAAGCTACAAAACACAGAACAAATATATAGCAATTCAGGCAATATTCTTTGTAAGTTCATGTATGATAAACAATAAGAAGGTAAAGATTTTTAAAAAAGCCGTACCAAGAAACGCCTCATTTAATATCAACGAAGAGTCTGCGGGCACAAGAGCTTACCATGATGGAGCTCTGTCATGGCAAAACAACCAGGATAGTCCAAATTGTCAATACCATCAAAGTATTTATCCCTATGCTTCTTGGTTCCTAAATTGAGCACAGAACCTCCCCAAAGACTGCATACAAGAGATTAAGTCAAAAGTCAGTAGTATATTTTCAAAGGATGAAACATGATTAGGTCATTCTCTGTTGACATGGATAAACAATGCAATTGAAACATAAAGTCCGTAAGATTCATCTGTCACCGTAAAATCCCAGCTTATCACAACTCAAATTCATGCACTGGGGATTGGGGCAGGTGGGGGTGTTGTTTTGAGCAGGACAGAGTCGTTCGGGCGAAAGCCTTCCTCCATCAAGGAGAAGGATGATTATACCTAATCACCTCACCTCAAAAGGATATTCAATTCGGAAGAGGAAAGTCCAATTTATGAAACGATTCACGGGCAACAGAATAAATCGCAATCAACTTAGCGTTTTCATTTTCAGCATCAGTGGTTTCACACTGAGTGAAAAGTGAGGACGCATTAGATGAACGAAAGCCCACTTAACTGAACTATAAAGCAAACAGAATTCAAATTCAAAGCCACGGGCAATTCATCTTCCAAGATAACTATTAAGAAGAAGAGGAAAAAAAAACCTGTAGTGGACACCGAGCTTGATGGAAAGGGACATGTCGACGTTGCCGACGGCCTCGACAATGGCAAAATACTTGGCGGGATCTTCGACGACGTACTTAAAGGGCCTGATCCCAGCCTCCCTGACCAACGCGAGGAGCTGCCTCCAGCACAGCTCCCTGTGATCGTCTCTTGATATCTCCAGCGGTGTCTGCAGCTCCGGCCTTGCTCTGTCGTAGTACTCGAACACCTTCTCTTGTATGTCCCTGTGCTTCCCCCTCATGCACATCCCCAGTTTCTCCTTGTCCACCTTCAGCTTCCCCGAAGCCGCCCTCGCGCACGTCACCATCCACAGCTGCTTTTCCTCCTCCTCCTCCCGCCGCCGGATTGGGCGCCGCGGCACTGGGCTGAGCTGCAAGGAGAGCCGTCGGATGCGGCCAGCTGCGATCTGGATTTCATCCTCTGCGGCCGTCTGATCTGGGTCTTTTGGTTCCATTATTTCCTTTGTCCTCGTCAACGAGAAAATACTTAATATGGCACACACAACTGAATCTGGAATCCCGCTGCAAACGGGAAAGAAAGAATGAAATATGACCGAAATTTTCTTTACCTGTTCCAAACAAAATCGTAGTTGCGGTCTTTATATAATGAATGGGCATAGCCGTACATATAGAGAAGAGAGGCCATCAGCGTCTTTGAATGCTTTTCCGGAACTGAATAATCTGGTGCCGTTTCTCGCTATCCAATCAGGAAATAAATTATACAATAAAAAGGATGCATTTGTTTGTCTGTGAGACAATAATTTATTTTTAAATTAAAAATATATATATATATATATATTATAAAAAATTAAATTAATTTTTATTGTTTAATGTTATTGTCCCAAAAAAAACGCATTTTTTTTAAAATTTTAATTATTATAAAATAAAATTAAAAATTTAATATAAATTATGTATTATTATTATTATTATTATATTATAAATAAAAATATTCAGTTGCTTTTTTTACAAAATACAACAATAAATTTTTGTACTAAATGACAGAAAAAAAATTTGCCTTGGGTATAAGATATTTTTTATTAAAAAGTTATTATTTTTATTAATTTTATAATTATTTTTTATTAATTATCAATTACACAGATAAACATTTGACTATCCTTAGATCGATGCTTTTACAAGAAAACTTACGAGGTTATTCTCTAATCATTCTAAGCGTGGGGGCTTTTTTTTTTGTTTTTTTGTCACACTTTACACGCGAGTTCCGTCAGATGATGTTGATGTGGATATGTTACGTAGAAAAGATAATTAATAAAATAATATAATATCTTCTTATTATTTTTTAAGATAGTTTATACCTATTAAAATAAATTATTCTAATATAATAGATTATAATAAAATTTTTTATTAATATATATTTTAAATAATAAAGTAAAAGAAACAACTTAATTTTTTAATTAATATAACAACAAGTCATATATTATTTAAAAATTAATGAATCATTTTTCTCAAGAATTAAAAAAAAGATTATATTTATTATAATTTAATAATTTATAATATAAATAATATTAAATATAAATTTTAATAATAATAAACAATCAATATTATTATAATTTATAATAATTAATTACAAATATATAACAGTTAATATAAAGGTCATATAATGGGCGGTCTAATAGTTATAAAATAATTAATATAATAGCCATAAAATAGCTAGTTAATTAAGTCTAAAAATATAATAATTAATTTTTAAAAATATACTAATTTACAAAAATTTCTTACTATTTTAAAAAACTAATTCTACTACATTAAATAATAAGAATATAATACATTATTTTTATTACCTTTTAGGTTATTAACTAAAAAATAGAATGTTTATATTTTGACTTTTAAAAAAAATGGTGAAATAAAAATTTTGATTAACCATGATTTCTTTAATAAATAACAATAAACTTGTCTTCATATTATATTATATAAGATCATACTATTTAATACAGTTAGGTGTTGTTATGTTATAGGTAAATTTGATTTATTTTTATAAGAGTCCTAAAGATCTTAATTAAAATCTTATAAGAGTAAACCCACTTTATTGTCATATAATTCATTATATCAAGTATGTATTCAATTAACACATTACTTATAAGAGTTACAAAATTCATTAAGAGTAATTCAATTTTAAACTCTGGAATCATTACACAATCTATACTATAATAAAGACTTTATAATTTTAATAATGCACATAAGATTAATTAACAACTTGTTATTATCCATACAAACTTATTTCAAGGGATCTCCTTTCACATAAATTAGACTCTTATTACTCCTAACGATTCTTTAAAGATATTAGTTTTATTTCACTGGTTGAAATTTGTATTAATTTTTTGCTTAGTAATTTAGTCAGAGAATTATCTTAATTTACCTATAATCATACAAAATCAAGTGATATAATTTAATTATTTAATTATTTTCATAATTTGCATCTTAAACAAAGATGTATATTCTCTCTATCAAATGATTTGCTCTTTACATAAGCAATATAAATTTGACTATCACAATACATCGATACTTATAATGTTTCACCTATAATAAAATATGCATTAAAAAATTTATTATTATTAGTCAATTTGTTTTAATATTAGTCATTTTCAAGGTTATAAATTCAAAATCTAAGGTTGACTAAGTAATAATTATTTATTTATTAAATTTTTAAATATTTGCTTTATTTTAAAAATGAATATGTCTTATATGAATTAAAAATTTAATTAATATTGTTATACTCTTTTAATATAATCAAAATATACTTTAAAGTATATTATACCTAACTATAAGTATAAAGTGTATGGCTTAAGTCAATGCTCTTAAAAGTAATACACCCCTACCAATTGTTATAACTTATTTTATTACAAGTGTCAACTAGTTCTTGTAGTTGTATCTTATAAATCTTTTTTTTTTTTTTGCATTTTTCTTAAATTACAACAATTTTTTATTAACTACATACTATAAGATTAAAACAATGATATAATAAATAATATTTGAAAAATTCAATGACTACCCAACCTGAGTTTAAGAACCATACCAACTATTATCTAAATAAGCATTGCCCATAACCATATATTTTAGCATAACAAATTAATAAGTATTAATCAAATGAAACCTTGCTCATTAATTATGAATTCAATAGACATCATACTTACTCTTGAAATATTTCTTATACATTTAGTATAAATTATAAAAAGTCTTAAGGTTAATATAATATAATCTCATGAAATTGTGATTTTCACTTTTAAATTAGTTTTATGATAATTGACAACTTATAATATCTTTTTTCAATGAATAAAAGTTAGTTTAACAAATGAATAACAACAAACATAAATTTGATTAATAATATTATAAAATTAGTATGATAATTTAACTTACATGCTTAAATATGAGTATCTATTAACTCAAAAATATGAACACAATTTTACATTCCTTTGTATATATAAAGTACAAGAAAATAATGGTCCATAGGTTAATTTCTTATATAATGTAGACTTCTTGACTCCCATTTGTCTAAACTAAAAAGCATTCATAATAATCAAACTATCAAATGTAAAAATAAATGACACTTACCTTTCAAGAACGTTGTGCACTTAATTCAAAAGTATATAACTAATCATGTTAAAATATTTTTTTTTCATCCATTATAACATAATATATAATATTTAAATATTTATACTATTTTGTTTTACCAATTAATAGGTTCAATATTTTTTAAGAGCCTTCTTAAAATAAGGTTACCTAAAGTGGTGCATCCCCTCCATTTAATACCTATCAAACTTCCTTTAACTTTGTTATTAAACATTCTTGTAAGTTTGGTAAATTGTAAAGAAGCAAATATTGTAATTAACTCTTTAACAAGGAGTATTATTATCTTATCAAAATTAATATCATTAACAAAAAAAATATATAATTAATAGAATGTTTAGAATATTCTTGTTTCCAAACAACATAGTATTACCAAATTTAATATAAATTATATTTTTCTAATATCATATATGATAAAGAAAAACACATAAAAACTAATAAGTAATAAGAATTTGTAAGTTTAAAGTATGTTCAATTCAAAATTTAATAAATTATAAAATTATATCTTTATATGTATATGCAATAACTAATACATCCACAAGTATTTACACATAACATGAATATTAAAATAGTACTCGTAATATACTTGGAATTTGAAGCAAATTCATATATAAATCATAATCTATCTTAAACTAGAAAACACATATAAATACAATTAAAAAGGCCTAACTAAGTTACACATTGTAAGATATGAAGTACAAAAATAATCATATAAATTGTTAATATTAAAATGATATAAAAATCTAGAATTATATTATGAATAAAACTATAAATAGAATTAGTCATGTAGAATAAGAAAAAATATCTTTAAAATTATAGAAAAAATAATTAATAAAATAACATAGCATTATAATAAAATAAAATAAAAAATATATTGTATATAAAGTATATTAGGTATTACTTTTAAAATTATTTCTATTTTTATAGATAAGTTGTTTTAGTACATTTGATTATAATTATTATTCTCTTTAAATATAATAATTTTTTTCACTAATTTACATTTTAAATAATAAAAATAATTTAATTTTTTAATTAATCTAATAATAAGTCATATATTATTTAAAAAATAATATATTTTTTCTTTTAATACAAAAAAAGAGATTAATTTATATTAATTATAACTTAATAATTTATAATATAAAATAATATTAAATATAAATTTTAATAATAACAAATGACTAACGTTATTATAGTTTATTATAATTAATAATAGACATGAAATTAGTTAGTCTAATAGTTATATAATAATTAATTTAATAATTATAAATTAAATAAATAATTAAAATTAAAAATATAATAATTAATTCTTAAAAATATATTAATTTGCGAGACGATATGCACCATTAGCTGAGTTCAATAAGGGATTGTGGGGAACATGACACAAAAGGGGCTAGGCCAACGAAATCGGCTTGAATTCCATGAGTGGAGGATAGAAAGGTTTGCCATTCTTTCTCTTGCAGGTGTTCTTAGATCATCTCTGGTCGAGCTGTTTACAAAATCTTTTAGAAAAATATTTGCTATTCAAAGGAACTGCAGGGAATAAAAAGCCCACGAAAAGTGATACAAGAAACTCAACAGTCAAATGCACGATATATTAATATTAGTGGGAGCCAGCTCAACACGAGAACTCGTTACGGAAGACGTTTCGGTGCAAGTAACCGCGGCTAGATGAGTAGGCGACAAGCAAACAGGGATCAAGTTCCACGCGTATTATCTTGTTAAGAGAAGAAAGGAATGATGGAGGAATCGTCGCTTCAACGACTCTTTTAAGTCTCTCTCCTTTTTTTTTTTTTAATCATTTCTCTTAAGACGTGGTCTTAGCTTCATGTCTCATTTCGAAACAATATATCACCTCTCATGCGTCCTTGATCTTGCATTTTAACTTTGAGGGCTTGTAGGTAACTATCCATAGAAAACATCTATCTACCTTTTGAAAAATATTTTGAATGATCAGTTGCACAATAGCTTTTAATGTATGTGTCTTTTGGAAATTTTCATTTTTTGGTTAAAGACGAGTTCAGGACATTTATACTTATATCTCATCACTTAGAGCATGCATCCCATTTCTTCAAACATGTACCAGAGCATTTCAAAGTCTTAGGTAGAGACGTGCACATTCTTTTTGGATGGTCATCGACCAATTTCCTTAAACTTCAACGCTGCTCCAAGCTTGGTAATTGATCACTTTTCCTTTTAAGCATATGTGAAGCTTAAATTTCTTCACGTTCTTAGAATTGTTGCCTCACTGCAATTGCACGATTCAATCTATCAAAATGACACTCGGGTACAAGTAACAGTATAATTGTAGTGCTACGTTATCATCACATTGGTAAGTCCAATATGTGATAGGAGCCAATGTCTTCAGCTTTAAGATTTTTTGCTTCACTGAAATGACGAGTTGAATATTATCTGCAAAGCCTAACAAACCTTGTGACGGGCAGTACACATTTCAACAAGTCACAGTGCACAACATAATTTTCCGCTATCTGTAACTAGCTTACAAAATCGATCTAGTAGTTTTAACTCCACGAGGTTAAAAAGATTCAGCCATTAATTGACGAAGCCAGGAGCAATGATTGCAAAGTCCTGATCTATGTACACTATAGACATGACAACAAAACGCATGTCTTGCATTACACAAAGCATCCATTCGTGAAAACTAAATTATCGTATCTTATAGTCCTCCCCGACTTCCCCAATAATTTGATGAGACGCCAGTCTCTAAAGGCTTTCATAATATAACAATGAGAACCCAATTTTACGAGCTTGAGACAGAACTGAGTTTGTTAAACGAGAACTTGCCGGACTTCTCATTTCCAAATTCAAGTTCTACATCCTCAAGCAGACTGATGTCAAATTGTCTTTATCTGCAAATTTTCAGGATCCATTCAGTAACCGCACCAGGCACTAACCTCTAGTAATAGATTGTTGCATGTTAGAAGATGTTTCGAGCTTAATGTATGGGGGTCACTACCTTCTCTCCAAAATACAACTTGTTGGGCGTGCAGTACACCCACTTATAATGTCAAAGTTCCCTCTTTTTCTTTACAATATGAGAGTGGAATGACCGCAACCTGTTATATTCTCCCACACCATATTCATCGACGTCCTTGTCGATGTTCTTAGACACACACCAAGCCAATTTCTCGATATTCCGTGCTAAGTTAAGGTTTCACGGCGGAAAAAATAGGATCAGATACCACTCTGTTATGGGATCATTACTTTCTCCCTAAAAGATAGTCTATTAGAATGTACAATACACCCGACTCAAGTTCCCCTTTTCCTTGACAATAAGATGAACGAGACCCGTTCCATTAATCTTCCTTTCAAGTTCGGCATGGTGTGCCTTCTGGGGTGACTTTCGAGGAGTGGGGTCCTAATCTTCCTGTGCTGGTTTGTTATGTCGTCACACATCAATCGGCTTTAAATTCAGTACCTACCGTTTTTCATTAATGAGTTTAGTCGTCTCGCATTTCTTTGGCACGTCACAGGAAGTTGGACTCGAGATCATTAAATCTGGCGTAGTCAATCAAACTGGCATTAAGCAATAGCAACGGAAACACGTACCCTGGACCAAAGTTGGGACGGCTACCAAATCCCAATTGACCATTTATCTCCAAACTTGTTATCTTGTCTTCAAGCTTTCAGTAATGGTGCTTGTCCACTGCCATTTGCCTTCCCGTGCGCAATACTAGCAAATATTGTCTCTTCCTTGCTCAATTTTACTGACATGACAAGGTGCATCATTAACATCATTCCTTTATCAAATAAATAGCTTTAAGTACAAAGCAAAAGGCAACTATGGCGGAATTACATGAAGAGTTAAGACCCTTCAAACTGTTCACAAGAAGAAGAAAAGACAGAATCAGAAGACACTAGCTACGATGAGGTCAAGAAGCGCATGTGGAAGGATCGTACGCGCATGCAAAAGCTTAAAGAGAAGCTCCGCAATGAAGAGCCATAGGCATTATTCAAAAAAGAGGCATCGCGGCGCTAAGATGTCGAGCTCAAGATGCTATCCTCAAGTATATGGTGAACATCATGGAAGTTTGCAAAGGACAAGGATTTGTTTATGGGATCATTTCAGAGAAGGGCAAGCCTGTGATTGGCTCTTCTGACAGTCTACGGGAGTGGTTGAAAGGAAAGGTTCGATTTCATCCAAATGCCCCACTAGCCATTGCTGAATTCTTCTTACCACGTCTTGGGCAGGGTGAGATGGATCCAAGTTCATACATGCATCTACTCCATGAATTGCAAGACAATACTTTAGGTTCTCGTCTTTCTGCCCTTAAGCAACACTGTGTACCTCCGCAAAGAAAGTTTCCCATGGAGAGGGGCTTGGCCCCTCCTTGGTGGCCAAGTGGAAGCGAGATTTGGTGGGGTGAGCAAGGACCATCTGAAGGACATGGTCTGCCGCCAGACAAGAAACCTCACGATCTAAAAAGGCTTGGAAAGTTAGCGCTTTGGCTGCAGTGATCAAACACATGCTGCCTAATGTAAACTGTATGAGGCGCCTAGTTAAGCAGTCGAAGTGCTTGCAGGATAAGATGACAGCTGAAGAAACTGTTACTTGATCCAAAGTCAGGAAGAAGGTCATCTATACCTTGAGCAGAAATGTCTTCAGATCTCACCATCAGAAGAAGGTGAAGAGAAGGAACAAGGCTCGACTGGTCACTGTGAATTAAATGCCAGTGAAAAGAGGAAGTGCATGTTTGGAGGAAAAGTTGCAATGGGGACAGCAAATTCTGCCGAAAGCTCCAGGTCTTGGTCGAGTGAATTAGGGGTAGGCCTTGCACAGAAGTCACGAATTGATAATGAGCATCAGCATGAGGAACATTCTGAAGAAACTGACAATATCCAAGAAATCAGCGATACGGGCTCTAATTCATCTGCCAAAATTCTTTCCCTGTATGATCAACCCCTAATCTGCCCTCGGACGATTACGGCAACCGCGGAACGTACCAAAGACGTGTTAAGTGTAACTGATTGGGCAGACATGGAGCTTGCAAAGGCTAATCAAATGATTGAAGAGGCATCTGGCAGCAAGACAGTAGACTATTTAAACTACTGGAATGAAATCGAAGACGCAGAGCTGTACATAGCATCGAGAGGCAGAGGGAAAACAGGGAGTTGAATTTTTATCCACCTCCAGGGAACTCAAATGACCAAACAGAAAATTCGACATGGGATTTTGGATATCATAGTTGAAACAAAGCTAGCTATAATGACTACAAAAAATGGCTAGAAATATAATTTTCTTTTTCCCTAATGTTCTGCTGCTGGAAAACATGGAAAAAGAGAAAAAGATCAGGATCAGGAAAGCAGGTTGCTATTCGAGATAGTGAAACTTCTTGGACATGCCACAGAGTTCGTTGTACATTTATTCCTTCTTTCTCTTCCCTTTTCCCCTCTCTGTGCTATCTAACAAAGTATTCCTGTTTCAATATACATTTTAATGTTGATCATTTTGGATTTTGTTGGTTGCCCCCAAAAAGAAAAGAATGACGAAGTGAAAGTAGATTTTCAGTGAAAGACAATGCTGGTGTTGATTCTTTCCTCAAGAAACCTAACGAAATAAACACTCTTTCAAGCTTTTCTATCATAACCCATAAAAGCTATGCCTTTGAGGTATGCAATCATCATATTCCAGTCTTGCAGAGGTACATGAGTAACCCTTCCTGAACCTGCTGACATTTCTAGTCCCCATTTCCACCTCGACTGCAAACACAGCGCAAACGGGTCTGTGATCAGAGAATCTTGATTCTCCTCGAAAGTAGGATAACTGCTCAATGCCATTACCGCGCCACAGTATCCTGTCACACCTGAAAATCAACCTCAGAAGTTAGAACTGATCAATTTTTCTTTTTTTTTTTTTTCATTTCTTTTGCTTCTTCTTCTGCTTCCACGGTGGTAATGCCATAGAGCAAGGAGTTAATCTCCTGAAGTATTAAAAGGAATACCTACCATGCTGGGGTTCGCCGCTTCTTCTTGGATTTGACAGTTTCTCCAGCATAAGAGTCTGAATTATGTGTATACTTGTAAGTGGGGGCGAATAGGATCCGCCCTTCCTTGAACCCGCTGAAAGCCCTCCCTCCTTCTCTTTCTATGTTTAACTGTACTCAAGTATATCAAACAGGTCATCCTAGTGATATGCAATCATAAAAAGGCGTAGTAAAATGCCAGAAGTTAAAGTTAGTCCATGAATTTAACATCTGACTCCTGAAGAAAAAATATTATTTTGTCATATAGAAAAATTTTTTCAGGGAAATTTTAGAATTTATCAAGTTCATTCAATGATTATAAAGGATAAAGGAAAGGGATAAGGAGAATATATATAATCAAACATACAAGAGAAAAAAAAAAAGTTATTAAAACTGAATTGAATTGTGGAGTCTAATAAGTTTTTGCTGCCGGGTCTACGAGTGTGTATAGTTTCTACGTCCGTTAAATAGCTTCGTCAATGGATGAAGTTATTGTAGAAGGCATCTTAATTTCTTACCACCTGCTAAGGAAAGACATGTATCAATGCTATTATGTCACTACCTATCATGATTTCATATTCTTTCAAAAGAAGCAGACAATTATTGCTAGAAGACAGAAAAAAAAAAAAGAAAAAGAAACAACTTCATTTTTTCTTCCCGTGTATAAACTACCAAGCTTTCTGCATTGTGCTGTGGCAAGCTTAGCAGCAGTTCCTAGTGAGTCTCTAAATGATTTCTAGAGACCTGGTTAGACATTTCTTATGAGGCAAACTGGATAGTCGAATATATTCCTCTGCTACCTCTAGAATGGAAATCAGACCCCAGGTATAATTTGCAATTAGATAATGAATTGAAATGTGACAAAATGTTCTTAGAAGCGGTAGCAAAAGAAGCCCATCTATGAAGTCTCTCCCAACAATCAATAATGGTGAACCAAAAATGGGCCCGTGATCCAACAAGGGGTGAGAACTCACTAACCTTTTGGTAAGTTCTGAAAGCGATTGAATCAACTAACCTGATCCTTGTCCAGCAAGGTGTCCCAATCATTATCTTCCAATAGAACTCTTGCTTCCTCATAACTCAGGGCTAGCCGATAATTTAAATCTCCAAGCCAAATTATACGACTGTAACATGAGAAACAAAGGGCCTCAAAATGAATATGTATCAGATACGGTTATAGAATGTGTTGGCAGATTAAAAATTAATTAAGAAGTAACATACTCGTGATCAATTATTCGTTCAGGGGCTGCTCCATTTGAATTCTTGCAAATGTTGGGGAACTGTGTGCCCTTGAGAATCTCAGCAACGTCAGCATTTCTCCTTAGCTCGTCGCCTCCCTTTTCGCCAGAAGCCAGATGGCTGCACACAAAGCAAAAGCTTGTCCGGTGCAATGACATGCTTATTGATATACATCCCTGCAGTAACATACCATATGAATTAAACCAGGAAAAGTCAAGAGTTGATGCTCTTCCTGCTCAACACTAGTAATATTTCAGCCAGCTTCATTGTGGCTTGATCCTCTATCATGGTCTAATTAGCATGTACCTCCTTGCCAACAATTTTTATCAGCAAGACATATTAACACAGTTTTTATAGCTAATACAATATTAGCGGGCCAAATGAAAACCAGGAAAAAAAAATGCCATTTTGGGGTAAATGCTGTTTATCCTCTTTTTTATGTCTAAATGTTGTTATGCACGGTGTAACAGAATCTCAGTGATGTTGCCCTCTGTTTCCAAAATGACGATTCTGGTAGACAAATTATTATATCCTCCATCTGATTTGGCCACCTGTTTCTTTCTCTGAAAGAGTGAAAAGTGCTCTGGTTGAGCATGAAACACGCTCTATTACCTTGTTGCCTAGGCATCCCATTATACCCCTTCCAACTGTGGAGATTCTAAGATGACCAATGTGAGGCACCAACTCCTTTCGGGCCCACACTGAGAGAAAAATTCCAACCATCTGCTTGCTTGCTATAAGATTATACATCAATGAGCATGGTGAAGAAGGCAAATCAGCAGCATAAAGCAAGTCATCAGCACTTCTGTCCCGATGATATTGAGCTGCTGATGAGTCTAGCTTAGTTATGGGATCACTGAGCTTTCTAGCTCTCCCTCTCTTACAAGTTGGTGATTCCGTCGCACAATTGCACACCTTTAGAAGGCTGCTTTCTGCCCTGAAATTTCTACTGAGGACTTTGAGAGAGGGTTTGTGGAAGAAGTGTGATTTTGAGTCTTTTGTGTTGTTGCTGTTTGGGATTTTCAAACCAGGGTTTAATTCGCGAGAGTAGATGGAGTCATGCTGCGGCCTGTTGAGCGCTTGGCTTATCAGAGCCAACCATTTTGCGGCAGGTTCGTTGTCTTCAATCACCAATACGTTTCCAGCACTGAGTGGAACAATTTCCTGAAACCTAATGGGAAAAAACTTTAGACAAGGTACACTCGCCAACTTATTCTCATTGCAATGGTACTAGAAGTGAAAATCACAGCTGACGCAGAACCTAACAATTCTCTATAGATTTGGCAGCTGAAGTATGAATACAACTACCTGGTTCTCACCTGCAAAATGGAGTTGGACTTTTCAAACCATCAAGTTTACATTTCATTAATCAATCTATTAAATAAATTAATTCTCGTTTTGGCCCCACCATAGCATGCCCTCAAAACATACTTGAAAGTAACTTTTTATCTCATATACGAATACCTCTAGTAGATTTAAGTTTTTTTTTGCATGAGATGATTGCTCTAGAACATCAATTTGGAGCTGCAATGCTAAAATCTACCATACATCAAGTAGCATAATTAACCTCTTGTCACTATTTCATTGGATTTCCATACTTGGGGATTTTAAGTGACTCATAATTGTGAGATACCATACCCACAGATATATATATCTGCACAACCTTCCACCTGCAGAAAATCTTCCAGGTTGAGGCCATTGTTGGGTGCCTTCCCTCCTACATTCCATGTTGCTACAAACATCCTGGAAATCAACCACAATACGACCAGATGAGACAGGCAAACAAATAGAACAAAAAAATGAAAAACAAAAAGAAGCCAAAGCCAAAAGATCTCAGGAAAGAAATTACAACAAGAATTATTCATACCGTAATTCGTTAACTTCTGTTGCTGGTGCCATAGACTGGTTGAAGTTTGATAAGTTGAGGCCTTCTATGTTCGTGCTTGCCTGTCTTTCTGCAAGCAAACAAAGAGAAAGGAAAAAAAAAAAAAACCATGGCTAGTTAAGAAATCAACCGTCTATTTTAACTTTGCAATAGAATCCTAAAAGTCCAAAATCAGAGGTTCTCTAGTGACAAGGACTAGAGGTCCACGTCCACATGCAGATATTGCCCTATCTTGAACATAACTTTTCCATATATTTAACAAATATCTACACGGAGATCAAGACTCATTAATGTTAGGTTAGCTACCGAGAAAATAATCAAGAGGAGAATGACGCCAGTGTATACATTGCTTTTACCCCTCACATACAGCAACAATCACAAGATTATAGGCCGACCCTTTGACTATTACAACTCTTCAATACGATTGACAAAATGGGGTGTTACTAAATTTACTTATATTATACAGTAACATGGCATTGGAGGTAATGGCTTAATGGACCTAATAAAAAATAGCAGATAGCTTTAATTACCTGAGAAACTTTTCCTCATCGTTGGAGATGCCTCCATGAACGATTTTCTCCTTGCTATAGTTTTAGTTTCGAAATCTACCAATGAACGCCAAGATTTTTAAAACGATCATGTATAAAAAATTGGAACCAAAGATTTATTCTTTTGAAAGAAAACAATACCAGAAGGAATTCCATCACTATCTGATGCACATAAATCCTCATTGGAGCTCCCTGTGCTGCTTTGTTTTGAACTGAAAATTTTTGGAACGATAGACTACAAGACCAGAATTGTCATAGAAAGGAAATTAATCAGAAACTTCTATTATTATTTGCTCATAACATCTTTGCATATTGAAATGAACAAAAGAAAATGTGTGATCATTGTTGATGGAACAAGAAAAAGAAATAGGAACAAAGAACTAACAATTTAACCCAAAAAAATGAGAAAAAAAAAAAGGAGAGATTAAATGTATACCTTCTTTTTCTTGTCATTCTTGACAGAATTGTCAGGTGTGGTGCAAGGACTATTGGTTTTGGTCATTTCTATCCTGGATTTTGTTCATAAATTGGTATTAAAGAAATGATGGATTATTGGGTTCAATTTCTAAACTTTCCTTTTCTGTGGGAGATACAGAAAGTCTGATCCCAACAAGAGCAAAGAAAACAGTTTGATTAAAGAGAAATGTGAAAGACACAAAATTGAATTCTGGGTTTGCCTCTGGTCCTGAATTTTGATGGATTTTCTTCCTAGTTCTTAAAAAAAAAAAAAAATTATTTTTTTTCGAATTATTTTGGTCAATAACAATGGAAAATGAAATATTTATGATCTGTTACGAAGTTGAGACTTTGGCGCCAACACTTTCGGGATAGTTCCAGGACGGTAAATCTAGAAACCGTTGAATTTGAAGTTGATGACAGCCCAGCTGTTTATATGCTTTTGACATTACACGAATTGTTATTGTTATTATTTGTAGAGTTAGTACATTAGACAATTTATTACCCTATAAGATTACGAGCCTATTTTTGAGTTGAAAAAAAATTAGATAGTAATACATAATAGCAATATAATAACAACAAATATAAACTAATCACATTTTATTTAATTTTACACATAAATAAAATTAAATATATAGAATGAATTTACTATTCTTCTATTGCTCTTATGTTACTCCTACGCATTACTATTTAGTGATACTCTTTCAAGTTTAACCCCCTCCTGTCAAACCCATATCATCATGACCATTTTAACACCATATCTCCATAAACCATTTTAATACCCGCCAAACAAATCTAGCACATGACCTATCTCGATATTGGATTCCTAGAGTTATCATTTGTTACCAAAATCATTTGTAACTTCGTTCGGTTGGTTTCCTGTCCGGATCTTATCAAGTTTAATGGTAGCAAAATTATCCAAATGCAGATTCCTGGAATGCTTATCGGAGTATTATAATGTAAGACCATACCTCTATCTCACACAGTTTCAAATATAAATATTTTCAATAAATTTAACTTGTTTTTTGCAACTTAAATCTTATCAAACTTATTATGCCATTTTATTTTTAATGTTCGTTTTGTTTAAGACTTTAAAAGGACATATAGACATACTATAACATGATATAATTTTTTCTTTGACAAGTTACTACAATATGATATTTAAACAATATAAACCAAAGTATCTAATGTAAGTGCTAAAATAAAAGGAGTTTGTTGCTTATATTGGTTTTTCATGTTGACAAACTAAACTTTAATATGTCAGTAGCCCCCAAAAAAAAAAAAAAAGAAGAAGAAAACTAGACGTTTTAAGAATTTTATAATTAGTATTACGTATGTCTAATCAGCACTAATTATAAGTGTTGAAATATTTTTAATTATGTAATTTGTACAAATATTTTTATTTTTATTTTTATTTTTTTATTAAACATATTTTAGCATGTCCAATGCGTTTTGGATGCATTAAACAAGTATCATATCTGACATATATGTTCAACGCGAGAATTTATATTTTAAGAATTTTCCATGCCTCGTAATATTATATCTAAGTTATGGAAAGCATATTTTGAGATAGTAACTTTCTTGATCATCTGATGTCAGTTTCAAATATTTTTCGTCAACATTACCTAATGGATTGGTCCGTTTTCCTCTTTTTTTTTTTTTGTTGTTTCCCAATAGTTTATGACAGATCATTTGCCCCACTTTGATATCAATGTCAACTACCATTTTTATACATTTCTGTCAAGAAAATATTTATTCCATCAATAAAATTTAAGTTTCATTGCGATATCAACGTAGAACAAATTGAATGTAATGTAATAAAATGGTTGCAACGACACAAAACTTGGCAAAATCTACACTTCTTCATTTGTATAGTATAACTTCAATCCTTAGTGGACCGATTTCTAATCATGTTATTATCATGGTTGTGGAAATTTTGATGGGAAGAAGAATAAAAAGCGTTCAATGGCATCCACTGTACTCTGCATTCATCTTAAAATTACTTGTAAAATGAGACCTTCTATTGGTTGTATCTGTCACAGCATCCAACTTACAACACAACAGTTGCAACCTAACATACAAAAGGAATTGTCTCGCTTACTATTTTT
The DNA here is from genome assembly GCA_019804595.1 of Bruguiera parviflora. NCBI lineage: Eukaryota > Viridiplantae > Streptophyta > Magnoliopsida > Malpighiales > Rhizophoraceae > Bruguiera > Bruguiera parviflora. The sequence continues at coordinate 7,563,879 of CM034047.1, forward strand.
CTGTTTACACTTACCACATAGAATTGAGGATAAGTTCACCGTCGAGTCAGTTAACTTTTCAATTTGTTAAATTCCAGTCACAAACTAAAAAAAAAAAAAAGTGCAATCAAAGTTAAAATTGTTAGAAAAAATTTACAATTTGGTTAATAACTTTCCATACGTGGCAGCTGACATGGCTAAAATCACTTATCTCTGTCAATTTTCAGTGTGATGGCAAGTTGAAATAGCTTGCTTTGACTTCTACCCTGCCACCTCACATCAAACACTCTCTCCCCTCTCATTTATGGACGCCCTCTCCTCTTGTTTATCCTTCTCATCGTCCTTGACCGTTCTTCTCTCTCTAACTTTCTTTATCTTTCTCATCTTTTTTTACTATCTCACCACACAATCAAACATCTTGGAAGAAATTGCAATCTCAAGATGTATCAATCCAAAGGGAACAAGAGTAGAACCCAACACAATCAAGCATCTTGAGGCAGGACTCAAGGAGCCAAAGACTCATCCCCATTAACTCTAAATTGAATCGGCACACCTTAATAAAAACACAAACACATACAAAATTACAATTTTATTTGATTATTGAAGGAATATCCATTTGATTTGCTTTGATCAATAGCAGCTGGCTGCAATAACCTTCCCAAAAAAAAATAAAAAAACACTTCAAGAAAACCAATTTATTCGAACCCATTTATATAATTGGCCAAAAAAAAGAAAAGAAAGAAGAAGAAGCAAGAATTGCAAGACCTCGGGAGCCCATAAGCTTGAAATTCTTGAACGACTTAGCGATCAGTTCTAAGGCCACTTTGGTAACAACCACTCTCGTTATCCTGATCTCCTTAAGCCAAGGGTAGGTCATGGACATTGCCATAATCCACGAGTACACGAACTTACCCCAGTGCTTGGGGACCAGATTGAAGTTTGCAAAGTGCGCTTCCTTTGAGCTCCATCGATCTGACCTCCGAGAACTGCCATATCAAGATGTAACAGTTGTCGACGAAAACCCTCCTCTCCACCACCTCTCAGTCTTGTACCATGACTTGCACAGTCAAGGAAGAGGTTATGGACGCCCTTGCAGTAATGGAAAAGGAAGCTTTGGACGAGTAGAATAGACGCTAGGTTTAATTGCCATTATCAATCTCAAAATTGACAAGATTACGTGCATACAAAGGCACAAGTGGGAAGTGTTAAAAATGGAATAAACGCTCAAAAAGAGAGTCTCGTTCAATGGTATCTCTTAGGTTTTTAAAAAATGGAAAGTATCAAAAATGAAATATACGCCTAAAATGATAGCCACACTCACCTGACACATCGTGATTATTTTTGGAGTTGAAATTTGATGTATAGGAGATTGGATCCACCAATGAAAAATGAGAAGATAAAGCAAGAGTCACATGCATTTTACACCTGCTCGAACTATAAATTCCTTTGCTTGACACTCGATCATCAAAAGCAAAGTCTTTCAAGATAAAACTTAGTGAAGAAATTACACACTTCTTGAACGCAGTAGGAACATTTTCGCAACCATGGACACGAATAGCACCAGTGGACTTGTGGAATGTGCTTGAGGCCATTCACATGTTTAGTAGAAAAAACGTATATTTCGTCCAATCGGTTACACCGTGTATAATAAGAATAAATTCACATACAAAATAAGATCAATAATGTCGAGTTAATCCATAGCAAGGGTAAAACATGAAAGGCGAAGCTTTAATTACGTTAGTAACAAGTTATTTCGTTTAGAAAGCTCATTGAAAAACCAGATTTCCATTCTAAGCTCAAGGCCAAATGATGGGTACCCATTTAGAAATCTCAGAAAGACTTACTAGTTCTTAAAATCTTAAATCCACTTCCACAACAAATGGACTTACCTAGTAAAGACACCGGCAACAATTTGGGAATGGAAGATTTTGTCAATTTATCCACCTTCTCGCTCTCTTCCCCACTGCCTCTCTCTATTTCTAGCAGATTGTGTCTCTCCCTCTACATTTCCTGCTCGCCTTTTTCCCTTTCCTATTATCAGAATCACCTGGGAAAGAACATGGTAGAGACCCTGAACATATATCCTAAAGCGATGAAATCAATTGCACAAAACCCACAAACTTGAGCTAATACTTGTTGGCATGAAAGTAGAATGAATGAAACTCAAGTCTCACCTTTGAATAAAATCTACCAATTTTCAGATGAAGAACATTAGAGTTCCTATATTTCACCTCGCAATAAATATAACCCCTAGCTAAGCAATTGCAAGAGAAAAATAACAATAAAAAGGAGATGCGAAAATAGGATCACAATATAAGTAAGCAGCGAAAAACTAATGCTACTTAAGTATTCCCGTCCAAAAAGTATGTACATAAGAAAAAACAAAAAGAACACAGTAGTTAGAATTGCATTAAAGCATACCTAAATGACTAATATGATGTGTCTATTCAATTAAAATTGTATAGTAATCTCCTGAATTGTCTCTAAATCCAAATCCAAATCGATGCATACCTAAAAGACTAATTGATAAAGTTATCTAATTTCAATTTGTATTTTTATTGTGGTTCTCTCTGATTGATTTGTACATCAGACACAAAAACACCTCTTCCCTAGTCCTCTTCTCCTCCTCCCAAATTGATGCAACTGCTGCAACCTTTAATCCTCAGGACTATGTTGGCCTCGACGCGGGTCCCTTTTACTACGATCAAGTTACTAGCGTTGCAGCGAATCTGACGACCGGAGAGCTCTGATGACAGCATAAATTTATTAGGCTTTCGTGCTGTAACACTCATATGACGCAGGCGTCCATGAATATTTTTTCTTTTTTAAGTACCCAAAAAATAAATCCCTAAATGTTGTGCCCAATATCCATCTAATTTTTCATTTTTTTTAAAAATTTTTTTTTATAATCCAATTAAACCGAATCCAATATCCATCTAATTTGCTTTTTCTACGTACACCCTGTTACCTTTCATGCTGGTTTTTGGTAAATTCTTCTCTATCTAAGTCTCTGTCTTTCATATCTCTCCCTCTAACTTGCTTCTCTCTCGCCCTCTCACGTTAGTCGTCAATCTTAGCAGGAGCCAGCTGGGGGTCTTCAAGTTTGAATTCCCTTTACCGGTCATCAGATCAGTTGGCCTTTGTATTGAAGGCATTACTTGTTTTTCATTTTTCCTTTTTGCCTATGTCTTCAAAGCTTTGATTTTCAAGTAGTTGGTCTTGCATCTGGTCAAAAATATTTGGCCGATGATTGCAAGTATTATGACATTAACTATAAAAAAAGAAAACTGAAGATTTATGATGTTTCTTGCCTGCAATGATCTCACTTTGGAAAGTAACAGTTAACTTGGTTTTAGGTATATGACTCAGACTGCTTATTTTCATCAATTTTTTTTGGATGTTCATCTTTTGAAAAGCTCCACTTAAAATGGTTCAGATATATCTTAAATATTATTCGCCCTTAAAAGTGCTTCACAAGAGGAAGAATCTGTGTATGGCTCCTTGCGCATCATGCCGTGCATGCTTCCTTGGACCTAGACCATCCGGTTGGCTTTCGTTCTTCTCTAGAAAGAATAGCTTTGCAACTCGCACAGAAGTGGAGGTCGGCTTTTGTTGTGCTTTATATATATATATATATAATTTATTTTCATCTGTTTCAGTTCTTGGGCCCGCAGTTGGAGAGGTCAACAATGTAAGACTGGAGATAAGGCTTTAAGTTTGATTGCCAGGGCTCCATCTGCATATTTTGAACTCCATCTATACTATTTTTTTTCACATCACATGTAACTCTGGGCTATCAGTAAGGGTTGTTAACTGAGTCAAATAGGGCTGTCTATAACCCTTTTCTTAAAAATGTGGGTCATGTTGGGTTTGAACCGAAGTGCACTTCTATCGTGGGTTTAGAGAAAGCTTGCTGGGCCTGACCTCTGGACATTCCGGTGACATGGCTTCCAAAACTTAACTGACTGAAAAACCCAATAAAACAAAATAAAATAAGGGAAAAAAACACAAAAAAAAAAAAAACAAAAAACAAAGACAGAAGAAAAGGCCTTCTCCACTATCAGCTATTTGATACATGGGGACATTTAGACTAGAAAGAGAGAGATTATATTACTATTATTAGATTATGAGAATATATAATTACTGGAAATATATCATAACGTAGTAGTAAGATGTCTCGAATAAATGTGAATTTGATATTACTTTTGTCTTTAGCATGAAAAAAGAAAAACATAGAAACCCTAGTTTTTTTTTTATCGTGCGATGGATCCAAAACAACTTTTAAAGGAAACAAATTTGATAATTGGGGTAAAAAAAAAAAACACAAAAAATGATAGCATACATGGGTATCTAACACCCAAGACATGAGGGGGGAGGGAACACAATTCTTACAACTAAAATAAATAGTAACTTGTAAATATTATATTGTGTGTGTGTGTGTGTGTTGTTGGGGGTGGGGGTGTCCATAGTGGACAATTGTCCCCTTCCCTCCCTTAGATCCGCCCCTGACGCTTGGACCAACTCTTCAGCTAAAATCCCCCCTTTTTCTTGCTTGTTCGGCTTATAGTTCAAGGTGGGCATAATATTATTGGTTGTTTTCTTTTGCATCTTACCCAATTAACTTAAAGTTCATAGACTTATTTGTGTTCTCTTCGGACCTCGCGGGATGGAGAATTTTAGCTTTATGTGTTTTATGGCTAAATTACATAATTTATAATTGAACTTATCATTTTTTTTTTCTCTTTTATCATCCAACTTTGATTTACAATTAAATTACTGAATTTCAATTCTTTTTAATGTAGTCACTCTGTTAAATAAAGAGTTATAAAATTTATTTACTAAAAAATATTTTGTATGCAATTAATCAATTTAGTATTCATATAATATAATTATTCAAATCATTTTAAATTATATAGTATAATAGTAATAAAGACAGTTGAAATAATAAAAAAATATTTAAGTTCACCAATAAATTTTTTTTTATCTCTGGAGTTTCAAAATTTTAAAAATTGAAAAAATTACAAAGAAAAACTTTTTTAGTTTTCTAAATTATCTTTATTATGTTTTAATTAAACAAAAATAAATGTAATAGACTTAGTGGCATATAAAGAATTTTTTAGCAAGTAAACTTTACAACTTTTATCTAATGTAGTGATTGATTAAATTGAAAAAAAAAAATAAAGTTAAGTAATTTAATTGTAATAAATTAAAAATTTAGTGATAAAAATAAAATTAAGTAATAAATTAAGTGAAGAATTTTATAAATTAGCATGTGCTTTATTGACAGTACGATTTTAAGGGCACAGAGTCCAAGTCTCCACATAGTTTCATTTTATGAAGAGGGAATGTCCACAATGAGGAGCCGAAGGGTTGTGTTGGTGAGCCGGGGCATAGATCCTATTGTGATTGGTAACTCGATAGAAAGCAAAACATGGTTTCAAAGTGACTATCAAAGTGTGCTCTATATCTAGATTCGAGGTTTAATAAGTTACAACAATTTGTGAAGGATCCAGTCTCAAAGAAAGAAACCATAAAATTTATATTTTCAGCCTAAAACTTATGATGAGATATGTAAAGGAAGAAGTAGAAAATTTCCAAAGGGTACCTTGGAAATACCAATAGTTAAGAATTTATACTTTTATCTTTGAAATTCTAAATTTTAATGGGAAGGAAGAAGTGAATTTATAAATATAGAAAAAAATAACAAAATTATATATAATTTACAATTTACAATTCAATAGATCTCTTAATATATTAAAAAAAAAAATCCAAGTGGAAGAGGACGACATTTACATATGCATTATTTATGAGCTATAGAAGATAGAAGAGTTATACTCTATCATATAATCAAGATCATTGGAAACTCTTAATCACCCAAAAAAAAAAAAAAAGCAAACACAAAAACAAAAACATTTGTAAGTCAAAAAGAAAATTAGATGTGAAAGTTAAGAGCCAAAAGTGGTGTCTATGAGATGTAAGTACATTTTAGAAAAATGTTACTATGTATATGGTATCAGGGAGCAAATGGCCATTCAGAAAGGCCCACGAGATCTCTTGGCTTATATGGTTATCTTTCCCTTGTCATTATTCTTCTACCATTTTCCTTGTCATTATTCTCGCGCGCACACACACACACACACACACACACACACACACACACACATGACTGGTTGTGTTCCAATTATACGAGTCTTTCTTGACAGGGGTTACCCAGATGGCGGTGCCTGAAGTTTTTGATTAATTTTTAGGAATATTTAAATACAAATTCTACATTTAATAGTAGGCCGAAAAGGTTACTCCGAAGTATGATTGTCGTCATCCTTCTTTTTCTTTCTTCGATTATTTATGAGCTCCGTCCAATAATAGTAATTATATTGGAATAAACAAAATAATGTTCCGCGGAATAAATTTCCATTAACTTGAAGCATTATGTTCTTATTTCTTTTGCTCTTTGTAGGACAAAGACGCATACAACTAATATAGAAGTATACAGATCGTATCGAGCTTTTTAGTTGTATAGATTCTAGATGTATGGAAAAGAAACCATCAAAAGAATCAAGAGAGGATAAACGGTAGAGGGAAAAAAAAATTAAATAAAAAAATAAATAAATAAATAAATATATATATATATATTCTTATGAGTTGCCTCAAAGGAAATTCTGGTTTGGGGAATATATTTGCAGAATGAGAATTTGATGTCAGTCTTCTGTCTGCTTGCACTTCGTCCACAAGAAATGGTAGAATGTATACCTTGTTTTTCTTCTCAAAATTTAATCACAATCAACACTGTGAAGCTAATTAATAAAATGGTTAAAGCTTTTATTTTCGTACAATTTTTTCGG
>CM034047.1:7570709-7648014 GCA_019804595.1 Bruguiera parviflora
TTTTTTTATTTTTTTACAAATTAAAGTTCTAAAGTATTATCAAATCATTTTTTTTTAATTCTTGAATTGATGCATTGTGTATGATTATAGATAGGTTATTGAGTTACATATATTTGTTAGTTAATTTTTATTTTTTCTTAATTATAATTTTTATTTTTTTTTTGTTTAAAGTAGAATATTAGGAATGTATAGTCTTGAAAACCCCAACCCAAAAAATGATTTTAAGTAGAACTTCAATTTTAACAACCTCTAAACCACCCGCAAGTAAGCCGGAAGTCAAGTCAAACTCGTTAAGGAACAGAGCGTCCGCGGTTCTTGGAACTGGAACAAAGAGAGGATCTTTAGATTCCGTGATGGGCAAAAAAAATTTCCTAAATATTGTTTGAAGATAATGGAGATGGGTGACACAAGTCTTCCATTTGGCTTACTAAAATTGGGAGATTTGGCAATGGATGCCACCACAGTTCAATGGTGATTAAAGAAGTAAAATTGAACTAGAATATGTCAAGGATGAGAGCATTGATATGGATGATTATGATGAGGAGGAGGCTCCACTATCTCAGCAGCCGACATTTTCGCCAACTTAGGAGACCGATATACGTGTCAATCAGAAACTGGGCTTACATAAGCCTATCAACTTGTCTAAAGCAACCCAAGCAAGGCGGGACTCTTCGTCAACACTACCACTGGCGCTTTTGTGAAAGGCTGTTTTCGAGGTTTATTAGCATGCCATTGCCGAATCTTCTGATTTTTGCAACCGCAGGGTCAATTGGCATGTTTCTACTCCATCTGCCCGGAAATCTGCTGTATTTTCTCTTCATTTGCAAATGATTCTGGCATTGTTCATGCGAACACACACACTCAAGGTGTGCAAAGATTTTTTTGAAGAATACAAGACACCCTCAATTATTTGATGTACCTGGTTTGAATCAATGTCTGTGTCAGTTTGTGTCTGGCAATATGTGTTTAGCAAGACGTAAAAGCCCAAAACAATTTTGAGTTCAGAGAATTTTAAATGAAAACAGGAAAGCCAGAAGGGTAAAAATAAAAACTCATTGAATGGCAGATTTAGAGAATTTTGAGTGTAAAAAGAAAAAAAGAAAACCCTAAATTCATACTAGAGTGGTCGAGCTTAGGCCTTTCAAATGGGGTATGGGCAGGGCACCGTAAAACTAATAGAAATTAGAAAAAAAAAGAGAGAGAAAAAAAGGTCTCAAATTCGACCCTTAGCATAATCGGATGAATAAAAATTGTATTTTTGACAAAACCAATGACTCTCTGCGCCATTCTTCGGTTGCCTGAGTTTAAACTTCGGGAGGACAGTGTGAGATAAATAAATATATATATATATATATATATATTATAACCTAACCGACTTTTTGATAGACAAAAGAAAAAAAATTGCAAACAAAATTACAACCAACTGTTTTTTTTTTTTCATTTGGGTGCGTAGAATGAACAAATATAGTAAGGGGTGAACGAACGTGCAAAATTTTCACTGGAAAAATGTAGGTCTGCCCTTTCTACCGTCCTTCTGCACTGGCCAGCCCCCATCCTCTCCTCGGTTCCACCCGCTATCAGCGCTCCAAGACCCGGAAAATTTTTTACGAATTCAATCTCATAAACGTAAATAAGTATAAATTGTTTTTATATTATTTATAAAGTATTTGATATTATATGAATCATATATATACATAGAAAAAATATATATATTATAAAATTATATTTTTTTAATTATATAAAAAATTATCATTATAATATAAAATTATTATATATTTATTTGTGTTCATAAAATTCGTGCGTCCACGTATTAACAAAATCCCAAGTATCTTCTAATGCAATCTAATGCCACACAAAGTCAAAACACTTAGTTGACCTTAGAAGGAACAAATGGCTAAACAATGAAATCATGGTTTGAACACATTTTAGCCATTGATTTATAACAACTTGAGCCATTGATTAGCCCTATAAAAACGACGGACCACAAGCAAAGAGGATACTCTATGAATAGAATAATACATAAAAAAATTATATAAATATAGAAATTAAACGTAATAAAACTCTAATACATAATTATTTAGGCACAGGAGTGGCAAGATTGTGACACGTATGAAACCGCGTCGATATAATAAAACATTTGCATGGGTCCTCCTTTCCTGCCATGTTACCGAGAGCTCATCCCATTTTTTACTCTTTTAGTCCACAGTGTGCCTATGTCCACCGTTTAAGCGCTCTCTTTCTCTCCCTCTCTCTGACTGTCTTAAGTTTAGAGATCCAACACGTCCGATTCAAACAAGCCCTGGAGTTCATTAAAGCCCCCATTGGATCCTCCAAGGCCAATAAACCTTCGTTCCACAAGATGGCTCCACTCATGCATTTCGGTTTCAGAAAGGTACTTCTGCTTTGGCTTGCATTGCTTCTCTTTACTTATGTTCGCCAGTGTGACTGCTCAGACGGCAATCAGCTTGAGAGCAAACAGCTTTTTGGTAGAAGAAGAATGTTAGAGGTGGAAGAAGATCCAGACCAGCCGCCCAAGAAAAAGTTGTCCGAGTTCATGAAACCAAACTTGTCCACCAAAAGCCGAACCAAGATCAAGACAAGCCTTTCCGCCGAAAACCAAACCAAAAATTCAACCAAAGCATCAATCACTAGCATCCTATCCAAGAATGAGCTTAAGAAGCTAAATTCCACTTCCCAGCTCAAGAAGCTCATCAATTCCACATCAAAAGCCTCTAATAAATCTAACAAAACCTCCAATAACTCTACCAAAACCTCCAACAAGATAACCACCTCAGATCTGCTAAAACATGGGTCACCCATGAACAAAGCAACCAAGCTCACTTCCACAAAGCGAAGCTCAATTCTCCCAGACAAGAAAGTCGGTGACCCCGAATCCCCAATACAAAATGGCAAGAACCAAAGGACCACAGACAAGAAATCCAACCAAAAAAAGGCAATCCAGATAGGAAAGCATCCCGGTTGGCTTGATCAAGAGGATGAAGATGATTTAATCTCCGAGTTCAGAGATTTACCATCCAGGCTCCAACAAACTCTGATGCCAGACCTGGAGAGAATCTCGATGACCTCCAGAAGGTACCTCACAAAAAGCCAACAAGGAAATGAGCAGAGGGTTCAAACCCTATGTTGGCAACAAGTACGCACCAACCATTGCCTCTGCAGTCTCTCTTGCCTTCGTTCTAATCCCTCTTCTTCTCGTTTCCTTGCTGGTCACCAACCGCATCAAAGCTCATTTTTCTCTCCAAAAGATAATGATTTTCATCCAAGTTTACCCCTCAATCTACTTCTGCATCCTCTGCCTCACTTCACTGGTCACTGGCCTCGAGCCCCTCAAGTTCTTCCACGCCACGTCGCAGTCCACCTACGTTTGTTTAATGTTGCTGCAGACACTTGCCTACATCCTCTACCTGCTGTTGCTGTCCATGGATCTGGTTCTGGTTTTCGCTACCGAATCTGATCTGGGCTCGAAGCTTCTGGGCCTGGTCCAGACTTTTGTGGGCTTTGCGGTTGGGCTGCATTGCAACTCGGCCGTGTTTCATAGAGTGCTACTGCACCAGCCACCCAAGACAAATTGGAAGGCCCATGGGATTTATGCCACGTGCTTCCCTGTGATTTGTCTGTTTGCTACGGCCGACCGGAGAAAGAAGTCTTACTCGGAGGATGGCGGTGAAGAGGGCAAGAAGAACTAATTCATGCACCCCAAAAAAAAAAAAAAAAAAAAAAATCGATTTCTTTTATAAATGCATTCAAACCCCTCTTGTTATTCTTAATTTTTAGCACTTTTTCCCTTTTTAAATTTTTGGTTTAGCTCATTAGTGGGCATGTTTTTTTTTTTTTTTCCCTATTTATAAATCCCACTGATTTCTACTGGGCATTTATAATACCATTGGCCAAGACTATAGCAAATGAAAATTAACGGAATACGCAAAAAAAGTTAATGTAGCCAAAATGCAGTACTCGAGGGCATGAGAGTAGTTACACAACTGCCGACAATCTTGACCGAGAGTGGCGGTGGCTTAAGCCAGGAGTACGGATAACCGACATCAATTTACAGGGACGATGCCGGTTTGAGGCATTCTGCTCCCGTCGCTGCCCTCTTGGGTCTGTTCCTATTTGTAGTTGTGACTTGCAAGTATTCTGCCCTCCGGTGGTGGATTGAAGGGTCCACCCCGCAAATGCCATTATCAAAATGATTGGCTGATTAACTGTCATTATCAGCATTCATATAGGCTGATCTGATGAGATCCATGGTATTAATAAACGGATTGTAACTTTTAACCCCACTTTTTAAAGATTTTTCTTTTAACTTTTTTCACCCCCCCCTCAGCTTGTTACCTTGGTTACATTAATAGTTGTCTGATAGATGCAAATAAAATGATACTATTTATTGCCACTTATACTTATAATTATGTATTTAATATTAAAATCATATTACTTGACACTTTTTATTTTTCTAATTTATTTTTTAATTAATAATATATTATCATTTTAATCATTCATTAATAATAAATTAATTATATTCAACTTTTTATAAATATAAAAGTCATTCAAAGATAATGATAGTAAAAAAATAATAATTTTATTTATTATATATATATATATATATATATATATTTAAAATTTATTAAATAAGTTAATTTTATTAATTAAATTTAATTTATATTAAAAAAATTAAATATTATCACGTGAAACTCACATACACATCACATAACAAATTAGATTTCATAATATTATCATGTTATTAAAATTATTAACTTAATATTAATTTTATTTTTTAAAAAAATTAAAAAATTATAATTATATATTTTTTCTTTTAAATATTTAACAAATTATCTTTTTTTTTAATGTGATAATTTCTTTAAGATGTTAATTGTAATAATGATAAGAGATTAATAACTTATAAATACAATTAAATTTTTTTTTACATCAACATAAATAAATAAAAAAAATATTTATCAAGTTTTGTTATAAGATATCATATAATCTATTAAAATAATAATTAAAATGAAGAATTTGATAAATATTTAAGAGAAAAAAATAATTATAATATTTTAAATTTTAAATTTTTTATTCTTTTAATTTTTTAAAAATAAATTAAATCTAATATCATGTTAATAATTTTAATTATATGAAAGTAATATTAAAATATATTTGTCACTTGACATATTTATAACTATTACATAATAATATTTAATACAAATTTATTAATATGAATTATATTTAATTAAAAAATAATATGTTGAATAGATTTAAAAAATAAATATAATAATAAAATTATTTAAATATAATAGATAAAATTAGTCCTTTTGCCATTAATGATCAACTGTAAAAAATAGTCAAAGCATCTGACTGACCATTTGATCAAGATGCCAGCGAGAGAGTTTAACTACATAGATAAGCCATACAAGTCAACATATATGAAATTCAGCACTGACTGATTTAGGAATTTTAATTAACAAGGTAACAATATTTAAGAAAGAAAAAAATTATATAAATAAAATAATTTAGACATATTTAATATTCAAATTCACACATTACACAATCATTATTATTAATAACATATTTTTAGATTTTAATATGTAATTATAATTAATAATAAAAATTAAAAATATATATTTAACGATTATAATAGTATAATAAAGATTTACGTTGCAACGTGTCATTTTAAAATGTCCATATAATAAAACTTTAAGGAAAAATAAATAGTACACATAAAAAAATTAAGTCATAAATATAAAAATACATAAAATTTTATTTAGTATTCATAATTTCTACAACAATTTTTTTGACTAAAATATGGATTAAGCATTTTGAACTTAAAAATAAGTATAAGATGAAAAATCTAAACTAGAATATCATAAGAAAAGTATAATAGTATTATTTTTTTAATTAAATACTAATTTCAAAGCAAAACAAAATATTATAAATATCTACTTTATTTTGAATTTTTGCTGGAAAATAAATGATTTAATTTAAGAATGAAATGTGTCACAAATAATATATACATATTAATGAAGAAAAATTCAAAAAAACTGAAATATTTGTAAATAATATTCTTTATCTAATAAAAAAATTCTTGTTCCATTAATTTTTAAAATCAGTGGAGGCAAACCAAAATTTTTAACGAAGTTTTCCCTTTGTCCCTAATAGACTCCAAATCTCAGTGAGGGCATGAAATTCAACCCAACAAATATAGAGTTTTGCTTTACAATATTTACTCCAACTAATTAAACACTATAAATTCCTTATGAATACCCTAAAAGAAATGGATCTGCTTTAATACCCAGAGGCCATAACTATAATTTTCCTCTGCTCTGCATTTTTCCATTTTTTTCTTTTTTTCTTGCTTTGTGAGCCACCCTGCAAGTGGGTTCCTGTCTTACATGATTGATAGTTTGGATTCTAATTGATGTCTTGCAAGTCAATTCTATCCAAAAATTGGCTTGAAGGATTTCCAGTAGACAAGACTGACTCGGGGGATGTCGTAGTGGACAATACTAACTTGAAAGTGGGCAAAATTGATGGAACTGACTAGGGATGCTAGTTACTGAAACCCTTTTCATCCGGATGCAGCAAATGGTGATTGTTTATAAAACCTTTAATGTGCATGCTTGAACAACTGGTGTGACATGTCAAACAAAAGTTAAAAAGGGAAATAAAAGGACTCCTAACCGTCAGCCATCGCTAGATCCATCGTTAGTTCATGTCTTCGAAGCTTGCTCTTTTGTTTGTTTGGTCTCGAGGGAGTTGAATTACATTTTCAAAACAAGAATTGAGGAATCTACCCTCAATGTCTTTAAATACCTGAAAGTAAATAATGTCGGCGTCGAAGGAAATAAGTATATTGAGAAGAGAGCCAAACCATGAGATTCTTTACCTCCGGCCATTAACATTGTACCTCACAATTTTCATTTTCATTCTTCCACTTGTCTGACGGTCCGGTCTTTGCCTCTTCCCAGAAATTGCGAGAAAAAAAAAAAAAAACCCAACGCTAGTATTCACTGTGTGTGCTAGTGTGGAATGTTGCACAACAACGTCCTCTCCAGGAAGCTCTTACAACATCATTTGTGATAAGATGATAGAATGATTGTTGATTGAATAACCAAACCCTGAGTATAGCACAATAAGAAAAAGAAATTATAAAAGTGAGAAAAAGTTTAGAAATATTTACTATTTATTTAGCTGTCAAGAATATAAGTTCTTAACATTTTCTCTTGTTTCTTAGTAACTAAATGGTGTATTGAATTTCTCTAAGGTAGATCATGTGTTAGTTAAGAGTGAAATTTGGAATTTAGATTTATGTAGACATTGTCAATACACTATCTATTTGATTGTCAAGAATATGAGTTCTTAACATTTTCTCTTGTTTCTTAGCAATTAAATGGGGTATTGAATTTTTCCAAGGTAGATCTTGCGTTAGTTAGGAGTGAAATTCGGGATTTAGATTTATATGAACATTGTCAATACGAGCTTGGAATCATTTACTATCTATTTGATTGTTAAGAAAATGAGTTCTTAACATTTTCTCTTGTTTGTTAGCTACCAAATGATGTATTGAATTTCTTTAAGGTAGATCTTGTGTTAGCTATGAGTGAAATTTTATAGGTGTGTTTGGTCACTAAGAAAGTGAGGAAAAGTATGGAGTTTTAAAAAGAGATTCTACTTATATAGATTTTATTTAATCTGATTTTATTTGTACATTGAATCTCATTTCTCTTTAGAAAAGTTCCTGACACTTTGTATATTTTAGTCTTTTTGTTTGGATCAAAGGAAACTTGTTTAAAAATAAGAAATTAAAGTATACTAATCTATATCTGATAAATTCCTAATAAATTTTAATATTATTATTTTCATGGATTTGTAATATTAGTATTTTTATTTGTTATAATATTAATTTAGAATTATAAATTATTACAATTATATAAATTGTATAAAAATTTAAAAAATTAATTAATGTTTAAGTTTACTTGATTATTTGTCATTATTTTATTTTTTATACACTTTATTTTTTTTTAAGTGTTATATTAGAAATTTAATTTGATTTAAAAGATTGAATGAAATTGTTATAAAAAATATTCTTTAATTAGTAAATTGTTATACTTATAAGGTCAAGTCAAATTTGATATAACATGTAATATTAGAGACAAAATTATACATTAACTTTTAGTATTATTTCAAAATATATATGTAAGCTTCCTTTTATAAATTTTTGTTCTTTTTGTAGTTTAAGCTTTTAAGAAAGCTAAAAGGGTATGAAACTTTGAAGTTTAAAAGTATGCATTTGCTTGATTAAAAATTTAAAACTTAAAAATTTAGAAAAATGCATAAACTTAAAATTTCCTTTATCTTTTTTTTTAATGTTATTTTAGAAATTATATATATATATATATATATATTTTAAACGTACTAATTTGGATTACAAATAATATGATTTATATAAGGAAATAAACCATAAACTAAATAGTAATGGCCTAAGATGCTTGGTCCACACCGGTGACCAAGGAAATAAAAAATTCAAGCCTAATAACATCCTTTACCGTCAAATGACGATGACACTTTGCCTTTTACAAAAATTATATATATATATATTTTAACTAAGAAGCCTGTCTTCTTAACAAGGTTGCCCCTTTACTTTTTGTCATTTACTATGATTTCTCTTCTTAACAATTATATGATTAATTTTTCAAATTCTTCTAACCTCACATAGGTGATATATCTTTGATCTAATTAAAGGTAAATTAATCAAAATGCAAATAAATAATCTTAACACTAAGTCTTTAAAACTTTAAAAAAATACATATGTCTATTAATAAATCACTATAATTGGTATTTTATTCTAGATTAAATTTTTAATTTTACTATTTTTTTTAAAGTTAAGATATTTTTAGAAAGTTAAGATGAAAGTTTTATATATAATAACTTATTTTTTTGTCATCACCTTAATAATAATCATTCACAATGTAACATTAATGAGAAAAAAAAAATACACATTCAAAGATATATGGATAAAATTATCACCAAACTTAATAAGTTAAAATAATGTAAGATTATTGGAAATATATATTTAAATTTAAAATTATTGTTTTTGGAGTTAATTTAATGTTTTTTTTTTATATTAAATTATTTTTATATATTTAAAAATTATTATTATTAATGTCTCTCAGGGAATATTGTAATAAGTAAGAATTTAGATTTCTATCACTGAGATATTAGATTTTAATCATAGGAAAGGAGTATAGGTTACTCATATTTTATAACTTACGATTAAATGAGCCTCTAATTAAGCTAAAATAGGAGCTTCACTAATTTGCTTTTTAATGCCATTGAAAATTATAAAAGTTTTACTTACTTTTGGAATTCCCTTTTCTTTAGATAATTTATGGTAATGGTCATAATGATACCAAATTGTTTGATAAATCTTATATGAAAAGAAACTAAGTTATAAAAAGTATAAATATCGATAAAAGATTTGAACTTGAGTAACTTTCTAATGACTTTAATCTTATAAGTATAAAAATTTTAGTAAACCATTAAAATTCCTTTTTCTTTAAATAATTTGTGGTAAGATCACAATGATACTAAATTACTTGATAAACCTTATGCAAAAATAAAAAAAATAATAAAAAAACTAAGTTATGAAACTACAAGTATTAATAAGAAATTTGAGTTAAAACAACTTTCTAATGACTTTAACCTTATTAAGATTAATGACTATAATTTGGTTAAAAATTATGAATCTTAAGAATAATGCCTTAAACTGAAAAAATGGACATTTCTTAAATTTGACATAAAGTTGACTTCTTTAAAAGTAAGAAAAATTGATGACAAATGACTTAATTATTCTTTTTTAAACTTATTATAAACAAAAATATTATTAAAATAAATAACTAAAAACTTAATATAAAATGCTTAAAAACCTAAGTCATATTCCTCATAAAGGCACTAAGAGTATAACAATCTAAAAAATATAACTAGTCACTTAAACAAATCACCTTAAATTTTAAATGTAATTTTTCACCCTAACTTAATTTGAATTTGGTAGTATCCATTAAGTAGATATATATTAGAATATTAATTATAACCAACCAACATGTATAACATATTCTTTAATCTTGAAATGAGAAACTTATACTTGATAATAATTTTATTGATAACTCTAATATGAATACAGATCCTTTAAAAGTCACCTTTCTTAAGAATTAATAAGATAAAAACAATACAAAAATTGAGATTATAACATCTAAAATCCTTATAAAGTAATCCTTTTACTTACCCATGTAACTAAGTACATTCATTAAAATTCATCATATAGTATGAAAAACTAAGTAATTATAAAGCATTAATAAAGTTAATAGCATGTTGCATGTCTCTCAATCATAGGCATAATGTTAATAAAATCATCTAAAAACCTATCAAACTTAGATAAAAGGTCAACTTTAAGTATGCTAAACTATTGAGTTATCTTTTTAATAATAATAGTTGCCAAATAAGACAAAAAGATCTTTTTATAACCATATGAGAATATAGACTTAGACTAATGTGAACCTATGACTAAGGTTGATGTATGTTTGATAATATAAGTATTTTTTTTGTTTTACTTTTCTATCTTTAAAGTCTTGTGATAAACATCCTATAATGAATTAAGAAAAGCTAAGGATATGTCTATTAAGAAATTGACCAACAGTGATAAAAGGCTCTTTATACAACTTATACCTAAGCAAAAACTCCTCAAACCTTGACATTTACTCAACATCACTAAAAGTCAATTGTTTATGATTTAAAAGTTCATGAAAAATTTAATTCTTATTGTTGATGGAAATGTATTTAACCTTTAATTTCATTTTCATGACTACCCCTTAAAAGATAAGTGGTTCACCTAAGCATTATGACTTATGAAATTTCATTTTGCCATTGTTTCTTTACAAGATCCATTAATTTTATTTTAGGAAAGTGAACATGCTTGAAATCATCCATACTATACCACTTAAAATAATCATTTAAACTATTAAGTCAATCTATGAATACATTAGCATTCAATTCACCATTATACTTAGTGCATCTGATTTAATTTTTTAGGTGATGCCATTGTAAATTGGGTGTGCATGTAACTAAATTCACTTATGGACTCTATCATGAACATGACCATACTTATGTATATCTTTATCCCTTTTAAAATCAACAATAAGATGTTAATCATGCCTACATAGATCTCTAGTGGCATTTGGAATGGAATAGTTATTGGGATTAAAATCATTTTCATCAAATAGATTGATAGATGCATGTGTGCCATGTAGATTTTCATTAAAGGAAAACCTATTAAATGGTCTGAAGCTGACTACATTTCTAGAATTAATGGTACGTGGATGAGGTGCAGGAAATTAGGCATTAATAGACTTGTTAACACCTGAGGATGACCGACTAAGTTGCTTAACAAAACGACCATCTAGTTGTTTGTCCAAGTGTTTCATCATTGAATTCATCTACTTGGATAACTATAATCCACAAAGCTCAGATAAAAATATAATGGAAATGATAATCTCACAATAAAGAATAAAGATTAATGTAATAAAAGGCAAATAAAAAAAATAAATGATATGACAGATATTGAAATTCTGAGTAACCATGATAAGGTAACAGAAAATGAAAAAAAAAAATGCAAGGTCATAAGTAATAATGTAGCAGAACTAAAATCTTTGGTAAGCCAAAAATAATAAGACAAGTATGGTATTTTGGTTTTTCTTGGGCATATAAAATAAATTGACTGACTAATCTTTGACAAAAATATTAATCAAGTTTTCAAAAAGAGAAACTATACTCAAGTTACCTTCTGCCAAAAATTCCGTGGCCATTCCCACCTAGAAGCAAAAGATGTGTAGTATTTTTGGCAGCTCCAGCAAACTCTCCCACAAGCCAATAGGTTCATGTTGATGAAGTGACGGGTAGAGCCGAGGGAGGCATCTCTTCTAGCATATAGGTTTTGCCTAGCGACGTGCAGTAGCTTGTGAAAGAGGAATCACACAATGGCGGCGTCGAGGCTTTGAACAAACACGTTGACAATTGGGGGCTAAGGACTCTTTCTGGGATAGATTTTCACTAGCGACAATGATTGATGGTGTGTTAAAGTGGCAGCAGAGCAGCAGCCGTGTGATTGAATAATATCTAATTTCGGGGCATTTTAGACGTAACTTCGACATGTGGACTAGAAATGTGCAGATTGGCGCATGGTGATTCTTAAAATCGGAGTCGTGCACGGTGACGGTGGTGATGGCCAATTGGGTCAACGTGTGCGGTGGTCCAACAAAGAAATAACGACAATGAAAATAAACAAAAATTTGACCACTTTTTCTGTGGGTTTTGGATCAAATTTTGTCTCTAATACCAAAATTGGTGTAGCACGAATTTTAAAACTAAAGAAGAGATGAAAATTAAAAGAATAAACACGAGAATCGCCACCCAAAAATCAAAGAAGAATCAACATTCCCTAAAAATTCAATATCCAATGTCAATTATTAAATATTATAAATAATCTGACTATTGAAAATATTAATTCTATTTGTAGAGTTAAATGACTAAAACTAAATAAGAGTAGACCTCTGAATAAAAGTTTTGAAATAACTAAAAAACAAGATACATAAATATCTAAATAAAAATTATTATTTAAATAAAAAGTTAAGAGAATTTAAACTCTAAATTTATTTTTTTTATACTTTCTCTTAGCGTGTAAATTACTATGAACAGGGACAATTTGATATTCTCAAAATTTAACATTAATTTTACTATTTAAACACTAAAATTTCATATTAATGACTGAACTTTCAAAAATATTTCACAGACTAAATTCCCCATTTACGTCGTTTTCAATATCAGCAGTTCAAAACAGTAAAGAAGAAAGACCTTTTTTTTGGGGGGGGGGTATAATTGGAGGCTTAAAGCCAATTACATAAACACTTCTACACGGCTCCTTGAGGTCAATGGGCCCCTCCAATATCCTGCCTAAGAATCTAAAGGACAAGCTCCAGAGGGGTAGTGAAAATATGAAAACCTCAGGTGGGAGAAAAGGCATAGTCCACTATCCAATCAATAACTTTATTTGCTTCACGAAACACATGGTTAATTGTCACTTACGATCTTCTATGAATTAGCTCCATGCATGCCTTAACTGTGTTGTCTAAAGGTGCGTAGCAGCCACTCCATGTCGAATTCTTTCCATTGCCAGAAGATAATTCATTTATATGTACACACTTGCCCAAACCAACATTGCCTGGCAAGTTCCAGGCCTGTTATAATGCCCTAAAGCTTTATTACTAATGCAAAACACCTTCTTATATTATGTCTACAATCAATCAGCTAATTTCTTTGTAAGTCTCGTAAGACGCCTCACGCACAGGCCACCCCTAGGTTTCTTTTAGAGGCACCATCTGAATTTAACTTAATCCACTTCCCCATCAGGGAGTAACAACCTATCAGCTGTTGCTAAAGTGGATGTAGAGACTTTTTGTAGATTTGTAAGCTCCTTTCACCCATAGGATCACCCACAAAGTTGCCTACACTCCTTACCACCATACACCATACAAATAGTGAACAATAGGTAACAACTCCCATTCCCCTAATTGCCTTTTCGTTCCTCCAACACCGAATCCACTAGCACGCTGTGACAAATATTATTGGCCACTTCTCTTCTGCTGACCTTTCATATCGGTTATTTAAATTTTGAATAAGTCAATCCCTAGCCATATAAGTGAAGAAATCTACCCTGTTTCTTGGGGAAACCAAATCAGTCCAAATCTCAGCTGCTTGCTTATAATCCATGAATAAATGAATTAAGGTTTTTCATCATAGTTCTCATAAAGTGTGCATAACAAATAATTTGAGAAGCCTCTACGCCACCGTTCATGGTTGGTAAGTAGCCTCCCTCCCTCATGCCATTTGCTAGATAAAACTCCTCATCTTCTCAAGGTCTTTAAGCCTCCATATCAAATTGGGGTTGACGATCTCAAGCTTTATAAGGCTTCTTAGATTTTAATGCCCAGTATGCAAAAAAGCAGTGATAAAGGCTCCATTTGATGTGCTATTCCATTTTATCTGGTCCATATTATCTTCTTCTTGTATAAGCAACGTGGTTACCAGAGAATCCAACTCATGGGAGGCAGCAAAACATCTAGTTGGTGTCAGTCTCATCCCACCCCTTATATCCAATAATTTTCTACTATAGAGGCCCATTCTTGACCACGTAGAGGCCGTAGCATTTTGGATTGAATGGGGCTCTATATCGAGCCAGCAGTCTTGCCAAAACTTCACCCCTTTCCCATTTCCAAGACGCCAATGGTTGTTTTCCTCAACAAAATCATTGACACGTACTATGCCTTGCCAAGTTGCAGGCACTACCCATTAATATTCAATTCTTGGCAGTCCTACTTTATAGTGTTTTCCTTTAAGAACTTTCACCCCCAAATTGGATTGCTCGGTCTTAAAATGCCAATTGAGTTTTGAAAGCATTACATGATAGGTTGCCCTTGTTGGTCTGATTCCCAACCCGCCCTCATTTTTGGGTTTGCACACCATTCACCAATTCACCAGAGGCACCTTTCTATACCTCGATAGAAAATTTCTATTCTATCTTTCCAACCGATCAGAAAAGGTAGCGGAGAGAGCTATTGGTTGCATGGGGGTGTGTGGGAATGGCTGTAGTTATCGGCTTGATTAATGTTAAGTGACTCGGTAGAGAGAGGTGATGTGCCTTCCAACCCGTGAGCTTCTTTTGAACTCGATCCAAAATCTCTTTGTACAACGATGCTGACAGCCTTCCATTTATGGTGGGCATGCCTTGGTATTTCCACAAGTCCTCTGTCAATCGGGATACCCACTGCAGTACTTAACGCACTAACTTGACGTCGCCTCATATTGAGAGACACTAAGACCGTTGATTTGTGCATGCCCACTTCCATTAGAAGCGTAAGACTACATCATATGTCCAAGTCTCTTCATACATAATAATAATAATAATAATAATAAATACGGAAATAAAGGATCTCTCGGATTGAGATCTAGTTTTTGCTTAAATGAGCCTGTAACTCCTCCATTTCATAGCACGCGCAGGCTCACTAATGTTACACGATCCATAATCAAATTGACTCAGGAGCTCGGAAGAGCTGATTCACATAGGGTACTTCTCTTGGACTTTTTCAACGTCCAGTTTGAGCATCATTGCACAAAAACAAAAGACTTTAGACTAAAGAGAGCAGGGGCGTGGCGCCTGAGAATGGGACCAAGAGCCCACGGAATAAAAAAGGCAATAACAACGACAAGAAGTTACTTCAACGAGACCCGAAATGCCTGGTCCACATCCTCAAAATCATTGCCTATCACACCCAAATGTTCCCACGCGCTCTCTCCCGCTCTCCCTCTCCCTCGCAGTCAGTGACCGCGAGGCTATCTGCGCGTGGGAATCCGCAGAATATGGACTCTGCTAAACTTTTTCGGCTACTCCGTCAAAGTAGTTCAATGTCTTTCCATTACAAGGAGCCTCTACCTCTCTCTCTGTCTCTCTCTCTCCAACCCCGTCTCTCTCACTCTCACTCTCTCTCTCTCTGCCGTCAGAATCAAACAAATCCGAAAGACATCCCCGGTGGGGTCCGTTCTCAAGCTCTACACCCACCTCTCGCTGTCTTTCTCTCTCGCTCGCTCTGTATGCAGATTCTAATTGCCTGAGGCTTGAGGGAGAGAGAGCTGGCTGAGAATCAGTATCAGTGCTTCGGCTTCTCGCCTGTGTTTCGTGGGAACGCCGCCTCGTTCAGGGTACTCATTTTTCATTACTCTTCTTCTATTTTTAACCCTTTCTATCTGCCCCTTTTGCCCCTTTCTTTTCCTCTTTGAAACTCATTGCTTTTCTAAAGCTTTGCTCTCTCTCTCTCTCTCTCTTGCATGGGTGAGGGAGCGAGTTTTTCTTTTCTTCTCTTTTTAGAATTTTGTTGATTGAATGCATTTAAAGGTTTGTTCTTTTAGATCTAAGTGGATTCATAGTGCTGTGGTTTGTTTGGGAAGCGGTCGTGACGTTTTTTTTTCTTTTTTGGGTGTTATGATCTGTCTCTTTTATTGGAGAATTGTAGATATCAGTACGTTTGCCTTGTTCTTGATTTTGCTTGGTCAATTACTGTATAAGTTGATGGCTTCATTACAACTAAATTAGCAGCTAAATGTATAGGTTTCGCATTTAACAGAAATTAAGTACTGATGATGGAATAAAACTGCCTAGATTGTGAAAGAATTAACCCTTGCCAGTTTGCTGGGTGGAAGCAGCTGACATTTGAATTCTGTAGTTTATGTGAATTTGGTTATAGTAATAGAAATTATGGTTGCTGAAGTTTCTTGTCTTGCTATGGTTTATATGTACAATTATTTTGATATTAGCCATTGATCCTCCTCTCTTTTCTGCTTGAAAGGTGAATTTTCAGGGAGAGGTGGGGATTCGAACCCCAACGTCTCCCTCTCAAACCCCTTAAAGGAATTGAGGTGGCCACCAGGGCTATTGTTCCTTTATTCTAGTATGTGCACGCTTGGTGAAATTCCCTTCCGGAAAAATGGGATGGACTTTGTCTGTTCTTGTAGGTTTAGCCTTCAAGCTCATAAACTAATGCCTGAAGAAGTATGCCAAAAGGATATGTTAGGGATGGGATCATAGTGTGTAACATAGACAATAATCAAATGTAGGTAATTGAAGAGCCTTTTTAATAGAATTGATCTGAAAATAGGATTATCAGTGAAAAGAAATGATCTAGTAGGCTTGCTGGCAATTAACTGAATGTGCATCCTTCTAACAGAAATGGCTGTAGTTAGTTCGATATTTAGAAATTATGATCTATGTCCTCTGTTGTGTGTCTGTGCACCTTTACTGCACAGGAGGGCAAGGTTATGAAATTTTTGCAGTTTTGTGATTTTCGCATTACTGTGTTTGACTTATGCACTGCTGAACACAGGAATATCATTCACATGGTCGATGAGAAACTGAGTTGGTAATTTATGAATTTGGAGTAGCCAACTGTCTGAGAATGGACAAAATATCTACTGACTGTCCGTACCCAGGATGCTTTTTCTGTGTGATGAAGGAAGGAAATCCAAGTAAGCGCAGAGCAAGTATACTAAAATTTTTTGGAGAACTCCCTTCACAAGATGATGATGGCCAGGTTCTCCCAATCAGTGGCCTTTGGAACACTGCCATGGCACATCCCAATGACCCTGAGTTTGTTGAGTTGGGAATATTTGAATGCATGGCGGCACTTATATGGAAGGGCCTGAAAAATCGTCGCTGGCTTGCTCATGATCAAAACACATATATTCCATATTATGCGGCACATATTATTGGGTCATATACAATGAACATGGAAGAATTTGCAGAAAGCGCCATCCAAGCTGGCGTATTACCTCCCCTGGTGGAGTTGTTGAGAGGGAGATTGACATGGGTTGAACAGAGAGTTGCTGTTCGAGCTCTAGGACACTTGGCTACATATGGCAGCACTTTTCCCACAATAGCAAGCCTTGGCGAAATCCTTGAGCTGTCACTTCAACTTGCAATGAGTTCTCTAGAAATAGTTTACTTGCACTTCTACCAGTATGTTGATAAGAGGCTCAGTTATCACTGTGATCTGCTCACCCGTGGTATGGGCGGTGTTGAAATGGAGTCCAGAAAAGCAGAGGAATGGGCTAGTCAACTGCAGTGCTGGTCTCTTCAGCTTATTAATTGCTTTGCTTTCAAGCCCGAGTTTCTTCCTAAGATATGCAAGCCTGAATTCTTGGTAAAACTTCCAGGGATGTGGGGTGGACTTGTTAATGAAAATTCACCTGCTGGTATTGGATTGTTAAGGACAATTTGTCATCATAAACTTGGTAGGGGACCTGTTGCTAGTTGTCCTCGTATTATTGAGGCATTGTGCAATATTGCTTGCTCATCAGATGATTGGCAGTACATGGCTGTTGACTGCCTTCTTTGGTTACTTCAAGATCCAAGCACATTTCACAAGGTAAATTGTTGGTCCTTTTCTTTTGCCTTTTCCACATTTGTTGCATTGGATTTTTCTCTGGTTGATATATGGTGGAAAATATTTACTTACTGCTTTCTGAGGATTGCCCAAACAGATACTTGTGGTACGCATGGGCTACTCATTATGAATATTCAAAAGAAAGTTATGCTGTATTCAAATTAATGCTTTTGAATTTGTTGGGCAGGTGATTGATAAGGCAGTACCTGCACTTGTAGACCTTGCAGAGATTACGGTACTGGGAGACCACAAAAAGCTTGGGGATTCCATCGTTAATGTTCTTCAGGAATGTATCCAATCACAAGGGACAGGGCGTAACTCTATCAATAACTCTGCAAAAGAACTAATTGAGGAAGTACTGAATTCCAAACAAAGATTAAAATGGGAAAAGAATATGCCAAAAGAGGATCTCCATATTAAGCAGGCTGCAGCATTAGTGGTCAAGCTCGAAGGAAATTCCCTTTTCTCATCTGGAAATATAGCTGGTGCTGCATCAAAGTACTCGGAAGCATTATCATTATGTCCAATGAGATCTAAAAAAGAGAGAGTTGTGCTCTACAGTAATCGAGCTCAGTGCCATCTTTTGCTACAGCAACCCTCAGCCGCAATAAGTGATGCTACACGTGCACTTTGTCTTCACAACCCTCTTAATCGTCATGCAAAAAGTCTCTGGAGAAGAGCTCAGGCTTATGATATGCTTGGCTTAGCTAAAGAGAGCTTGTTAGATGCTATTCTGTTCATTAATGAATGCTCTCATTCAAGTGATCCTGATCTCTCTTTGAGGGAAAATAAAGTTCCTGACTATGCTGAGCGACTGGTCAAGAAGCAAATGCATGCAGCCTGGTTATTTAGAGAAGCAGCTATCAAACATGGGGGTGTCCACTGTGAGGGTTATACTGGTGGCATGTGTGGCCAGGACAGTGATGATTCAGAATGGGAAACAGCGAGTGAAAGTGATATAGGAAAGGATGGAAAGGATGAAATGGCTGATGACGACGACGATGACGACAACAGCAGCGAATGGCAGAATGAGGATGAGAGGAAAAATAAATATGATAAGCCGTCATTAAAAGGTACCACTGGACATATCAAAACTAAGTAAATCCCCTTCTTAGCTGATTTATCTGCAATCTTACTGCTGTTCCCCATGGTATAAGCGTTTTTTGGTCATTTCAAGGCTGAATGTTACATGAGCCCCTTGATTTAATGCAGACATAAAGCATGGATACAATGTGCAGCTTGCGGAAGATGATTCTTGAATGTGAAGTAGCAGGAGACCATGCAAGTGCAACCATATTCAAGCAATGGGAGAAAGGTAGCATCCCTTTGTAATTCTTGGATCACCCCATCTCAGTTTTATATGAAGGAGGTTCATTGAAATTTCTGTGATTTGGTATTTGTGTTTAGACTTATGCCTAGTCCTATTTGTCTTCTTATATGTTTAATTTTTTCGTCATCCCTCAATTTCTCTTTCTTTTGATTACAACTGTAGAAAGTGGACGAG
Source organism: Bruguiera parviflora (assembly GCA_019804595.1). Taxonomy (NCBI): domain Eukaryota; kingdom Viridiplantae; phylum Streptophyta; class Magnoliopsida; order Malpighiales; family Rhizophoraceae; genus Bruguiera; species Bruguiera parviflora. Next base: position 7,590,264 of record CM034047.1, read on the forward strand.
GGTTTTGCTTATACAGAGCAAACCGTAAACTAAGAAATTATGTCAGGCTCTTTTCTTTTTTTTTGGGGGGGGGTGTTAAGGATAGGTTCTGGTATATAAACCCTTGTTGGGTCTTTAAACCATGAATTTTGTTAATTTTTGATTGGCCATTATTGCTATAATACCTTTTTTTTCTTTTTTTCCTCTTTTTCCTCTTTCCATTGAGCAGCACGCAATCACACTCATAGCAAAAAAATTCCACTAATGAAAGATGTAAATCGATTGGAAAATCGAAAATAACAAGTTAAACAAACAATGTCACCTTTGAGGCACTGTCAATATTCCCACTCAGATTTTCCTATGTATGCATACTAGGTTTATGGCTGTGTTACTCGAGAGCTCATAATAAAATCTTTCTGTGCAACTCATTTTGTTCCTTGTCTATGTTCCCTCTGCTGCTCTTGCGAGTTAGTTGTTTACTGCATCTTTAGGGTAAAACTCAAAACAGTTAGACATATCCATAAAAAATATATATCGTTGCACATCAAAGATTGCGTATACTTCCACCTATTGTATTCTAGCTCAAATAGGGTCTTGGCCAAAGTTTCATCATGAATTCTTGGAAAACAAGATGAAGTTGGGATATTAGTGCACAGATTCTTAAACCAAAAGACAATTATTCCTTCAATTGTCTAACATTGCTCAAAGAAAATTTAGAAAAAGATTTTTTTGAGTTTTCGTTAGGAAACATAATTGATGAAAGATAGCGATTGAGAAATTGAATGTCATAGCCGGGTGGAAACAGTAGCATTGACGGGCTCAAAATCCAGCTGGGGTACCTAAGGGCAATTGTACCTTAAAAATATTTCATTGGATAAGGCTTTGAGAGAGACACACTTCAATGCTACCACTAAACAATTAGGAAACCCAATCTAGCATCCGGAAGTCTATACATCCAAAATCAAGAAGGCCCGAAGAACTCTTAAAAAAAAAAAAAAAAAAGGAAAGAAAACTTCGTATTAAATCCAAAAATCTCAAGCAGACAGAGATCACGAACTTAAAGAAAGCATGCATTAATCTTCTTGTAGAATATGAAATTAGTATCAAGACAGTTATGGTGATAAATTTCCTGATATTGGTGAGCAACAATTTAGGGCGAATAGGAAATTAAATGGAGAATTGAATAGCAATTTAAAGATATTAAAATGTGATGAAGTAACAAATATGGATACATTATAATAATTAGAAAAAAAAATTTAAATTCATATAAACGGTTTATTTTACACACATAAGTTTGTTTTTTTTTTTTTTGTTTTACCTCTAAAATTAAGAAGAGAATTTATTTAAACTTCTCCGGTGAGAAGGAAATTAAGGAAAAGTAATAAGGAGTGGACTGATGGATATACAAGGGTTTTTGTCAGGTAAATATTTTTTTATCCTGAAAATTAAGCAAGAGACATTTATTAAAGAGTTAGAATTAAGAAAGAATTTCCTTTTCAACTCCTCCCATATAATATATAAATATTACTAATTAATGCATACTATTGGATTCGGATATCAAATCTCTCTACTCTCCGGCCGGTTATATACACAAAACTCAATATTACAAAACTAAATTTTGTGGAAAGTTCCAGCTTATCTTATCAATCCAAGGCTTTTTCTCTTCTTCTCGGCCGCGGCTTCAAAAGGACAGTTGGAGCTGACGATTCCGTCGACCAAGTGAAGATGAGTGCTTAACTCATGACACGTGGCAACATCCCTTTAGCTCCTCATATTGTTGTAGGTACGTAGTTTTCGGAGGTAATCTACAAAGCCTAGACTGTCGGCAAGACTGCTACGGGGTCCGCGTTGACCACTTCGAATGTGAGATGCCATGGAAGCTTTATAAGGGCTGTGGATTCAGCTGAGGAATTGCACAATTGACTTTCTGGTTATGGCAAAACCATGGCACTCTCACCTTTTTCTATCCCCATCTTGTCTTCATGCATGTCTTTCCAGTAAGCAAGGGAGTGGCTTTCTTCTTCAGCCAGGATTTTTGGTATAAGCAATTGAACCAGGCTCTAATTTTGGATTATTACATTAAACACAGTAGTATCATATTCTCGCGTGCATTCCAAGCAATCAATTTGGCACCCATAAGCACAACTAAACTAAGAGAAATTAGCATCGCTTACTTCTTGTATAATGTGCAGCATCATGTTGTCTACCTATTTTTCAAAAGTAATTTGCCTTTTATTTTACCTATTCGCGTCACCAACAGGGTTCGGTTAAAAGCAAATGAAAATGGTCATTTTTGTTAAAAGTAATGTCGAGTATTTAGCGAATTTATATCGATTTTTTTATTAAAATTAGATAAACAAGTCATATAATATTTTATTTAAATTCAACTCGTCTATTAAACAAGTTTTAAAAATAAACTCGAGAATTATTCATTTTTGCCATTGGACGAGCTCGAAAGAACTTCCATGGAGTCGCCTAACCAAACTTTTTGGGAATATTATCTGAGAATTCAAGATTTAATTGCACTAACAAAATGTTGTAATCCATGTGCATTCAGGCCCGCAGACGAACCCAGACCAAAGCGGGTAATAATAGAAGTAGAAATGAAGCGGACGGAGGCATCTCTTTCCCGGCAACCAGTTCGGACGGAGACAGGGCCTTCTCTGGATCGGTCCTTTTACAAAATTTTGTGATTTTTGTTAGGATGCCGAGCAGGTCGGCTTCCCGTCCGATCTGATGTCGTATCAATTTTATGATTTTTGCGCACGCGGCGGCCTTGAAAGCTGCCCCCAACGGTTACGATCGGACGTTTTGCATTTATTGATGGATTTATTTATTTATTTTTGACCTTTGATTCATTTGTCCCCCTCTTTAGTGGCAATTGACGGGTGTAACAACTGGAGTTGGACCACTCCACTAGAATAATTATAAAGATTTGACCATATAAATACAAAATTTTAAATATTAATTTAAATATAATAAGTTTTTTATTATACATAAATTATTTTATATAAAATAAGAAAATTTTGCATCAATATCTATTATATCGCTATAAAATTTCATCTATATTATATAAAATATTATTTATTTAATATAAAATATTTTTATATATAATATAAGATTTTATTATATTCAAATGAATTTAAGAAAATTGTGTCTAATCTTTAAATATAAATCACGTTTTGAATTTTGGGAGGTATTAGCTTGGGAGAAGGGTCCTCTAGAACAAAGTTTCTTTCTAAAAATTCCGCTTCTTTTATAAAACAAAAAATAATATAATATAATATAATATAATATAATTATATATATATATAATAAATTAAATATAAATATATATTAAATTAAAATATAAAATGTATATATGTTATTTTATGGAATATAAAATTAGAATAAAATATAATATATCTCTTAGGTTTATGATGTCCTTTACTGGAAACTCTAGTATATGATTGACCTTATTAATTTTATTGTTGTTTGTTGTTGATAACTGGAATCGCCTTGAACAAAATTTTTTTTTTTTTGGCTTTTATTTTCTTTTTAATCTTCTCAATTAATTGTGCGATCTTATAATTCAACTGTTATTATTCAAAGATGTACAATTCAAATTGACTATTTCTTTTTGACCAATTTCTGCCCAAGCTTACCAAATCTTTGGCAAGAAAAGTCTAGTCACAAAGAAGAAGCAGCTAAGACGTAACAATAAGAGAACTATTAAATGAAGTTGAATTGAGGACTTTATTTTAGCTTAAATCAAATTTTAATGTAATTTCGTAAATAATTTTTCACTTGGATGCACTCATTTTTTATATTTGTGTATCATTTTCTTTTTGATCCTTTTTTTTTTTTTTTAATCTACACAGTTTTGGATTGTATTTGCAAAAGGTCATCTTTTTGTAAAATGGTGTTTATCACTATTACAGAATGTGAGGAATTGAAAGTGAGCATTGATGGTATTCACTTGAAATTAATACCATGAATTTATATGACATTTAAGATTCATATGTAGCAACGCAGAGGATCCTTTGTTATCTTGGCAGTCATAGACTTGCTATGAGATTGATACTACAAATTCAAGGAAAACTGTGAAAATGGATGTTTTGGTGGGGAAGCGAGCATTGTGGTTCTATAGCAAGCAGCCATTATAGTTCCATGGCTTTCTCCCATCACTTCCATGTTTTCTACAACTTTCACTTTGCTTGAGAGCTAATTTGGCGTGGAGAGGAAACAAAAAGAAATAGAACACGGGAAAAGACAGAAATTTATTTTTCTTATTTTGTTTAGAAATAAAATTTTGCAAAAAAAGTTAACTATGCTCACTTTATTTTTTGTTTTTTTTTTTATTCTAAGAAACATTTAGTAACTTATTTAAAAAGTCTTATTTGCAACCCTATACGCCATGCTCAGTGTGTTTGTCTCTTATTGTCAGAAATATGTAGCAATTCATTCAAAAGTTTTGTGTACTACAAAGTTATAGATCTTTTTTTTTTTTTTTTTTTATGCAATGAGCTGTTCAATTGTTACCCTCTTACGCAAAATCTGATTTGCGCAGCTTTTTAGTATTTTGATCCTTCGCTAAAGGGATGCCATGTTTGAATTGTTTTCCTTTCCTTGTGTTCCTTTTCATCTAATGGTAAACACAGAAATTGAGCGAGAAATTCAGATGACGCTTTGAATAAAATCAACATAGTGTAGGTTTTTGGATCATTACCCACGAGAGACCAATGGTAAGTTATGGTTTTTAATTGTACCTCAACATGGATTAAAATTTTAACAATTCATATTAATACTTTTTTTATTTAATTATTTATGAGAAATTAAAAATTATTAATATTTAATATTAATTTAATAATTAATTTATATTTTTTAATATTTTAATAAAATTAAATTTTAATATATGTTATAATTTATTTAATTTATATTAATAATTTTCTTATATATAATTTAAAATTTGTTTAAAACAGGAATACAACATTGGCAACAGCACCATAATGGGCCAATCTGCTCAACTTGGCACTTGTCCGCCCTTATTGTTTCCTTGCACGCATAGTATTAATAATTTATTATTCACTTTTATGGTTTACTTTTACTTTTACTTTTATTTTTGTTTTGTTCTGTAAATATGGTTTCAGAATTTTTTTTTAATTATCCTAATATAGTCTTTCAGGCCAGACAAACCATGGTTAAGAACTTTGTTTTCTTTTCTTGAAAGAACTATAGTTAAAAATTTAAATTTTTTACTCTTAAAATATAAAATTATCTTCTTATTATACAATTCACATTTAATAGACTTTTTAATGAAAATTAAAAAAATACCCTTAAAAAGATTTCTCTCACAAAAAAAAAAAAATTACACCACAATCATTTTATTTAAAGAATAATAATCAATATGTACTTTTAATTTTTGCGTGTATTGTATTACACACTTAAATTTTTTTTTTTTCTATTTGTGATCTAAAATTTAGAAAATTTATATCAAATGTTCTTTATTCAGTGTGTAATTACAAGTCACCGGATGTAATAGGGAGTCCCCTGACTTTTGGCATTGATAATAACATAGGGAATCAAAAATGTGATATTTAAAAATGTATTTTTAAAATATATATTTTTATCAATTTATTTAGTATAAAAATATAAAAATAGTAGATTATTTCTATTAGAAATTTCAAAAATATATATAATCACGATGAAAATACTGAAACTTTTAAATTTTTATCATATTAAATACCAAATAAATTTTTAATGATTTATAAAGTATACGACGGAAGCCTTTATAGATATATATATATTTTTTGGTTCAATTTGCATATAATTCCTTTTATTTTGATTAATTTATGTGAATAAAATTACACAAATAAATCTAAGCAATTGGATCAATATATTTTAAAAATTTAATACCAATATGTATGTTTTATTAAAAAGGCATAAAACTTAAAAATAAATATATCATCTCTTAAATATAATTTATATAAATAATAAATATTAAATTGTGTGCATTTATATTTTTACTAATATGTTAAAAATAATTATAATAATATTATTCCCAACATATTCTGACGGATGCTTGAGAAAGGCGAGAGATATCGGTCTAAAAGCTGGCTGGCCCACCCAACCAGATTATTAATGATTAAAATGATTAGTAAACAAATAAATAAAATATACTGAGAGGGAAAGCAATGCTGTGATTGGGGAAAGTCGCGGCTCATCGTCGTCGGTATCGGTTGTCTTTCTTGAATCCCCCTGGTTCTGTTCTTCTTGTTCAGAGTTTGAACTTCGGGAGGAGTCACAGCTACAAATAGCCCCCCTCCCGTCCATCTTATCTTCCGGTTATCGGGACTCTCTCCGTACGGTTCGTCGCGCACGCGGTTTGCAAAGCAAGTGCGATCAAACTCCTTCTAGGGCCGGCCTTTGATTCCATTGCTTGTCTGTTCCGTTTGCCCAATCGAATCTATTCTAACCAGTTGTTCTATTTGCAGCCACGCGGACCGATTGTGATTACTGTAGCTTCGGTTGCCGGTTCCGGCGGTGCCGGTTTGTGCTACGGCGAGGTACGGACGGCTACTTTACGGAGATATGTTGATCGTGAATTGAATTTCACTCGTTAGCTGAACGATTTTGTTTTCGATAAGTGATTCGGCGGTGTTTTAATTGTAAGCTGAGAGAAGTTTGCGGATTGAATGAGAATGTTGTCTTTGTTTTTCTCTTCTTTCTTTTTTCTTTTTTTTTTTTTTAAACTTGAGTTTTTGAATTGTCGAGAATTCTGATCAATTAGGAATTGGAGCGTTAGGGTTCGATTTTTAGGAGCTTTCTTTTTTTTTTTTTTGTTTTTGGCTGATCCTATTCTATCTCTCGAGAGAAAATAGTATTCGGAGTTTGGATGGTTCTGCTTAAAAGCGTCCTTCTCATGTTTGTGCAAATGGTTCGTTTTGTTTGGTGGTTGAATTTTCAAGTTCTTCGTCTCTTTGCTTTCCATTTCTCGCTGCCTTTTTTCTTCCTTCACGAGTAGATATTTTGAAATATTGAAGTTGATAGTCAAATTTTCAAGTCCTGGCTTTTTCATTATGCTGGTTTAGAATCTTGGGGAGGGCAGTTTGAGGATAGCTCTGCTTTAAGCATTCATTGCTGGATTCACAGATTTTAGGCCTTCAAAATCCAAGCTGATGCCCAGACACCACTATTTCATTATCGCATCACCAAGAAAGCTAGATATTTTCATTGCATGTCATGTTTGCGAAAATTTTAGTGGCTAAATTGATGCTGATGACCAGCTTTAAAATCTCTTACTTGATTGGTCAGCCTGTCTGTTTTAGTTTTCCAACTTTCCCGGTGCATTAGTTCTCTGGTTTATATAACAGCTGAGTTTGTGGTGTTGTTGCATTATAGTAGTAAGCAGTTAGTCCATGACATGTAACAATGTTTGGCATGCAAGGTCTAACTCCAACTATCGCTTAGAACATCCACCAAATGTTTAGGAAGTTTAGCTGTGGTAGATTTTTTGATTACATAGTTGGGTATGGCCTGTCATATAATCTTGGGTGTCCTATCATTAGCTTATAGGTCACTTAGAACATTCACGAAGTGTTTAGGAAGTTTAGCTGTGGCAGATTTTTTGATTACATAGTTGGGTATGGCCAGCCATATAATCTTGGGTGCCCTATCGTTAGCTCATAGGTCACTTAGAACATTCACCAAATGTTTAGGAAATTTAGTTGGGGCAGATTTTTTTGATTACTTGGTCACATATGGCCAGTCGAATATTCTTGGGCACCTTATGATTAGCTTATAGGATTTCTGGAATGGTAAAGTCACTCTTTGTCCTGCTTCTCTCTGGCATTTCTCCACTTCTCCATGGTTATTGTCCATAACAGTGATTGCAATGTTTATGCACCTGAACATTCATCAAGAGCTCTCTGCTTCACATATTTTGAGTTGTTCATAATTTTGATTTTTAGCTCTAGAAAAATGATCCATCTGATTTCCTCCATTTCAGATGTTATGTGCATTTAAATTGCAAGGAATATATACCAGCCTTTGATATTTTTGGCAAGGGAAGGCTCATTTTCCAAAATGCCTTCTCTTCAGCTGTTGCAACTGACTGAGCATGGACGAAGCATCCTCGCTTCAAGAAGGTTTAACTCTTCTGATGAACTTTGTTTCGTTATATGCAATCAATTAAATATCCTGTAAAAAATGCATATCACTATTGTGTCTGTTGAAATGTGATATATAATAGTTAATTCAGAACTTACATGTGGCCTTCTTAATAAACATTGAGAAACAGGGGAAAAAAGAAGTTATATCTGTCAGCTAATATATACAATGTTCTGCTTTCCTGGCAACTATGTTACGTGGCTATATGTGTGTTGCCGTAATAATGTATTGATGCTTTCTGATTTTGTCATTTTGTTATCATCCATCCACTATGTATCAGGTTCAGAAACTCATTTACTTGTAGTATTATTGGTTTTTGTTTTTCTTTCTAATGCCTTTCAATATGGTTCTGCTCGCCTGTGGTTTCCTTTTTTTCATTCTTATAATTTTCTGTTCCATTTGCATTATCTTGTATGTTGTAACAGACAGATGAAGAAAAATCTTCTGGCAGAGGATTGATTTCTCACTATTTTGTACTCTATGTGACTTTCAAGTTTACTCCTCTGCTTCTATCTTTGATTGGTGAACTATGGCACATTTGTTGTTCAAACAGGAGATCTGTGCTGCTTGCTACTAGTATTTTAGTTGTGGGTGGGACTACTGCATACATTCAATCACGGCGCAGGCATAAAAGTTCTGCTTCTTTTGATCATTACAACGGGCATGCAGATGATAAAGAAAAGGCAAGCAAGCTTGTTACAAAAGATGGTGAAGTAAAGAAGACTAGACAAAAGAAAGGAGGTTTGAAGTCACTTAAAGTTTTAGCGGCAGTTCTTTTGTCTGAAATGGGCAAAGCAGGTTCAACAAACCTTTTGTCTATGATAGCCATAGCAGTAAGTTTCTCTCCTTTGTGATTTTAAATACTATGGTTTCAGCATTTCCTCATCCAATCTTTCTAGTGGCAAACCGTATCTCTTGATTGTAACAAATACTGCAGTGGAGATACAGCAAAAGTTTTAAATAAAGCTTAAATACTTGTATTTTTAGGTGTATAGGTAGTGGTGCTCCCATCCTACTTCACGCGTAGCTTCCTTTTGTTTCTTTTTTTTTTTTTTGATTTTGGGTCAAAAGAAATCATTTGCAGGATTTAGGAGTATCACTACTGTGCTTCCCTTATGTTCAATTTCTTATTTTCCTTTTGGTATGATTCTCCTTAGAAGAAGTGGTGTAGCTGTAGAGGTTAATTTTTGGTCTGGGTGTTATGCACCATCACCTTTGTGGCCTCAACTTTAAATACAGATGACTTTCTATAAAAGTTCATCTACAAATGCATCACCAACATACTCAAAGTGGTTTTGGCAATAGGTCCCACATCAGGATATTATTGTGAGTTAGCAAATCTGTCTTTAGTATGTATTCAGACATTACTGTCTTTTCCTTTTAACCAACTTCCTTGTTATGGGGTGATGATGGGTTAAATATTGGCCAAAAACTTAATGAAAAGAGAAAAGAAATTTAAAAAAATGAAAAGAAATGAACCATATCTTTAAGCATCTGCTGCATGCACCTTTTTGCATCCTAAGATGTACCAACACAAGGTACACACGCATTGCATCATCCAGTTTGATCCAAAAGATCTTTTATCACCTTTTCCCAATACATGAGGCTCCCATGTTATGGGGTCTGGGAAGGGGTTTGATATATGCAACCTTATCCTTGTTTTTCACAAAGAGGTTGTTTCTGTGTTTTAATCACCTTTTGAAGAACAAATTTGCTTCTGAATTTTCTGCAGGTGCTGAAAACTGCTTTGAGCAATAGATTAGCTAAAGTGCAGGGATTTCTGTTCCGGGCTGCTTTTCTCCGACGTGTACCATTATTTGTCCGGCTGATATCTGAAAATATTTTACTCTGCTTCCTTCTGTCAACCATTCATTCTACTTCAAAGTATGTAAGCGGGATCTTGAGCCTGCGTTTCCGAAAGATATTGACAAAACTTATGCATGCACATTACTTTGAGGTAATTGTGGTTATCTGTATGTCAAAGACTATCACTGTATCTGATTTTTATTTTTTTTAACTATATTTTATTTTTATTTTATTGGATAAGTTTTCATTTTTCATTTTTATTGTTGCCTAACCATTTACTTTTTGGTGTAATTTTGTTCTCTAGGTTAGCCATGTGATTAGCATGCTACAAATCCATATCATCCAACGTACTTTCAGTTTTATTGATCAAAAGATATTTTAGTTTTTGAGCTTCACTTGAATTTCTAATTTTGTTCCTGCATTCTTGTTTCTTCTAAATTTTCCCTTTATCTCCTTACATGTAAGTGCCATTGTGTTGCCTTTTTCCATGAATAAATTTTCTGCCTCCTTTGTTAGTAGCAGGCACATTTTAATTAGTGACAACAGCAAGCTCTTTTGTGTGATTCTTTGATCTAAATAGCATGGGTTCCATAGAGGGTATGAAAAAGGGGGTGCCCAACTCAATACTAGATGTACACAACTTATTTGTTTCCTAATGCAAACCATTTGCAGTGCAAAGCCATTTTTATGTAGAGCTGTTCATGATTTTCCTTTTAGGTTACTGGCTAACAACTTAACATAGCCATGCCAATAATTGCAATATCTTTTGTTTTCGAGCTTTCTTTTTGTTTGTGTGAGTGAGTCTGGTCTACAATTATCTTTTTTGGCTTCAGAAAATACAGGAAGAGCTTGCACACTAAATTTCCTTCATTCGATAAAATGCTCTAATGACAATTCTTCTACTGCCCATAGCATGTAAAAGTGTGCACACTTATGAGGGAGCCTGGTCTACAATTGTCTTGTTTGCCTTTAGAAAATGCAGGAAGAGCTTGCATGTTAAAATTCTTTGGTTTGACAAAAACTTCTTATGATTTAAAACTCTTTAATTTGACAAAAATCTCTTATGACAATACTTCTACTGCACATAGAATATTAACTGCTCCCTTATGCATGCTTGTTATGCTCTTTCACGCTCCCAACAAGGAAGCAGATGGAGAAAATTGGTTTCTAGACAACAATATGATGACAAGAAGCAACATTTGTTGATAAGTTGCATAAGAATACATTTTGGTGCCTTTGCTTAGGCTTTTAATTTTCTGTTCTCATCTCTTTGTTTCATTTTTGTTTTATTTGATTTTCAGAACATGGTGTACTATAAAATGTCACATGTTGATGGTCGGATAACTAATCCTGAACAACGAATTGCCAGCGATGTGCCTAGGTTCTGTTCAGAACTAAGCGAGCTTGTGCAAGAAGATTTGACAGCAGTGACTGATTGTCTCCTCTATACTTGGCGCCTGTGCTCTTATGCAAGCCCAAAATACTTGTTTTGGATATTGGTGAGTGTTTGACATAAGTCATAACTATCATATGCATAGGAGTTCTTGTTGTCTCTGACATTTCTGTGGAAATTGTTTTCAACATGGCGGCTAATAGCATTGTCATGTTACAGTCATAACACTGCAGTCTTTCATTTGCCACCTGGCATGTGTTTTTGTTTTTCAGGGTTATGTACTGGGAGCAGGAGCCATGATTCGAAATTTCTCTCCAGCCTTCGGCAAACTAATGTCGAAAGAACAACAATTAGAAGGTGAATATCGGCAGCTTCATTCACGTCTGAGGACCAATGCAGAAAGTATAGCATTTTATAGTGGAGAACATAGAGAAGAGTTTCATATTCAACAGAAGTTTAGGGCTCTGATTCAACATCTGAGAGTTGTCCATCATGACCACTGGTGGTTTGGCATGATTCAAGACTTTTTGGTGAAGTATCTCGGTGCTACTGTTGCTGTTATTTTGATTATTGAGCCCTTCTTTGCTGGCCATCTTAAACCTGACACTTCAACGCTGGGAAAGGCAACAATGTTAAGCAATTTAAGATACCACACCAGTGTCATAATATATCTATTTCAGTCTTTGGGAACACTTTCTATAAGCTCAAGGCGACTTAGTCGTCTCAGGTATTATTTTAATCAAGACTGTATCTGGCCTTACCACTAAGAGAGAAATATGTAGGACAGATATGCAAGCATAATCCTGCTTGATTCTGATTGTCTTCTGATCTAGTAGTTTTCTTTTTGAAACCACAGTGGTTATGCAGATCGTATTCATGAATTAATACTCATATCCAGAGAGCTAAGTAGTCATGATAAGTACTCTCTGCAAACAAATGGAACCAGGAACTACTTTAGTGAAGCTGATTATGTGGAGTTTTCTGATGTCAAGGTAATTGAAATTATGGATTGCCTATACTGTGTTGTTTTATTTGTACGCATTCTATGTACTTATGGTACTGCCGCCCAGGTTGTCACCCCTACTGGGAATGTTTTGGTTGAAGATCTGACTCTAAAAGTTGAACCAGGGTCTAATCTGTTGATTACAGGTAGGCTTTTTAGCTTAAATAGTATCTGTATTTGACATTGTCCTTTAAAATATTCTTGTGAATTTGGCTATGTCCTCTTACAATAGTCTTTTACATTGTTACTTGGGTTTCTGTTCCTTATTATTGGGGTAAGTCTCCCTTTATTTATTCCTTTAGTTGACCATCAGTTTTTCCTGGTGATAAGAAGGTGTTGTTGTATGGAATTGGTGCACTGTTGTCTCCATTATTGTAAAAACTTGGCATAAGACCTGTGGGGCAGCATCTTTTGGATGGCTGGAGTTTCTTATCTATGTTTAGTTTTGAAAATGTAGTTTTGAATCCAGAAAAAAGTTGTGTTGAATATCTAGTTTAACAATTCATCCCATCTAAATTTAACGAGGCAATAATCTGTCTTTAATTAAATTGAATTCTTGTAGCTTATCAGTTAAACTAAGTAGAAAAATGTGGATGAGACCTGTGGGAATACCCTTTTATTATAGTATGTGATAAAGTGTGTGCACATGGCTACATTAATTACTCTTTTGGGGGTCTTTCCGTGATCATATCTAATGATCTTTTCTTTGCACATACAATTTCTTTGCTTTATTTCCTTTGGTGATGGTGGATTTATTAATTTTGATGACAGCACTTATGTTATATATGTGTTTATGTATTGATTTATTCAAACATTACTTATGTTCATATTTTATTGCTGAAGGTCCAAATGGCAGTGGGAAGAGTTCACTTTTCCGAGTTCTGGGAGGCCTTTGGCCAATGGTATCTGGCCACATTGTGAAACCCAGTGTTGGTTCTGATCTCAACAAAGAGATTTTCTATGTGCCACAAAGGCCCTATACAGCTGTAGGCACACTGCGTGATCAGTTAATTTATCCCCTTACTGCAGATCAAGAGGTTGAACCACTCACCCACAGTGCAATGGTGGAACTGTTAAGAAATGTAATAATATCATCCTTTCTTATGCTCAATATCATCAGGAAAATACATATGGTTACTTATGTGATTGTATGGTTGTGGAAAAAAAAAAAATGAAAAACTTTTATGCAGTGTGGATTGCTATATTGAAAATTTTTGTGGCCCGTATAGGTTGACCTTGAGTATCTATTAGATCGTTATCCACCTGAGAAAGAGGTTAATTGGGGTGAGGAACTTTCCCTGGGGGAGCAACAAAGGTTGGGGATGGCCAGACTGTTTTACCATAAGCCTAAGTTTGCAATTCTTGATGAGTGCACTAGTGCTGTAACAACGGACATGGAAGAACGTTTTTGTGCTAAAGTTCGAGCTATGGGAACATCCTGTATAACGATATCTCATCGTCCCGCTCTGGTTGCATTCCATGATTTGGTTTTGTCCTTGGATGGAGAAGGGGGCTGGCATGTTAACTACAAAAGGTTGGAGCTGAGTTGTTAATTTTGCTTTGCTCATGTCTTCTGTATGTTTAGTAGTAGATAATAGTTTATTTGAACACATTATACCTCAGGAATGATCTTCCAGCCCTAACTGAATCTGAGAATGCTAACATATGGGCTTCTGAGACAGTTCGTAGAAGTGATGCAATGATAGTTAAACAAGCATTTACTGCAACTAAGGTACAAATGTTCTCAAATTCTTGTTACCAAAGTGGATTGGTTGTGTTTGATTTAATGTATTTTACTTGGTCTGTGATTTGTGGTGACTTATATAGGACTCAACAATCTCAAATACAAAAGTGCAGTCATATATTTCAGAAGTTGTAGCAGCTTCTCACAGCATAGGTCATAATATTCCATTGCCTATAGTTCCCCAACTCAAGAAGACTCCAAGAGCATTGCCCCTAAGAGTAGCTGCTATGTCAAAAATACTGGTACGTCCAGATTTCTCAATTGAAAGGGGACTTCTCTTTCTCCAGACACCTGTGGCAGGGGCATTGGCTGATGTTTTGTCTTTCTATTGGGGAATGTTCTCGCAAATTTATTATTTGTTCTGAACCTCTTTTGACATTCCTGATGTTGCCCACCTATTAAAATTATGAAGCTCTAATTGTTGAAAGATAAGATATCTTTCATGTTGTCACATAGACTTCTATTTTGCTTTGATATTGTTAATCATATATTATCTTCTTGCTCACCGAAAAAGCTATCTGTCATTTACCTGTTGTCCCTAGTATATAAACCTCTGTTGATCTCTTCACTCCCTGTGCTTTAGATACCAACAGTGCTTGACAAACAAGGTGCACAGTTACTTTCAGTTGCTTTGCTGGTCATCTCCAGGACATGGGTTTCAGATCGGATTGCCTCATTGAATGGTATCAGTGTCTAGCTTTGATTTTATGCTCCTGATAATCTGAGGGCTATTGTTCTTATTGAATGCACTAATGTTTCACAGGCACCACTGTGAAGTATGTTTTGGAACAGGATAAACCATCCTTTATTCGGTTAGTTGGTGTTAGCATTCTTCAAAGTGTTGCATCTTCCATCATTGCACCATCATTGAGGTAATTCATATGGTCTATTTGACTTAAAAAGAAGTTCGGTAAATTTTGGTATATGTTGATTAATTAAAAATGGCTGTGATTCTTGCAGTGTGTAAATCTTTTGATTGCTTATCATTTGTTTTCCTGTAATATTTTGAGTAAAGTAAAAATTTATACTTATTTATCTTCTTACCTCTTATTTTGAGTGGAGGACTAAAGTTGGTGCAGTTGTGGAAAACTTGTTCTTATTGCAAAAATGTTCCAATAATGTTAATATTTTCCTTGTGTTTCAGGGTATTTTTGTTTTTATTTTTTATTTTTTTCTTATTTTTTGCTTGCCAAGGGGGGGTGGGGAGGGGGGGAGATGAGAAACTGGTGGCTGTGCTTAATAAAATTAGGCCAGCCCCAACACACAGAAGCTTTAACTTTTGAAACTACAAATTGCCCCAATAAGTGAGTACTTTGGCCTTGGCTGAGATGTGATTGATCAATTGCAATGTGGAGTCCTTTTGTGTTCTTCTATCCCATTGGGGAATTTTGTCTGTGGGCACTTTTCTGTTTGTTAAGATATTTTCTTGTCCTTTACTTCATGTTTCTTTGTTCTTCTTAAGAAGTCTGTTCTTATGGGAGATAGTCTGTTGCCTGAGGAATGAGTAACTACTTACTTGTGGGCTCTTAATCACCTTTTCAATTGGGTATGGTATTGTCCTGGAGAAGTTGGTACATTGGTTACAAGAATTCTTTTTGTCATTTATTGCTTCAGAAGAAACTCTTGTCATTACTTTGCTTTTTTAATGTCATCAATAAAATTTTTACTGCAACTAGTTACAAATACTGCAGTACCTAGCTCTTTATGCTGTGATGCAGTAGGTCCACAGTTATGGTTATGTTGCTTTATTAATAAACTTCTTGGCAAAAAATATCAACAGGCACTTGACAGCCACACTAGCTCTTGGATGGCGAATTCATTTGACTCAACATTTATTGAAGAATTATTTGAGGAAGAATGCATTTTACATGGTAATCCTGCTTGTAGTATTAGTGTTTATTGCTTGTTGCTTAACCTCCCACAATTTTTCTGTGTTTTTTGCTTGGTGCATTTTGCAAATTTGAGTTCATATCATCTTTTTTCTTTTGTGCAATTGATTGTTGCTTTAGCCATCAACAGTTTTGCTGCATCACAAATTTCTTGTCTCGTAGGTCTTTCACTTGTCAAGCAAAAATATTGATGCAGATCAGAGAATGACTCATGATCTCGAAAAGTTAACAACTGACTTGTCTGGGTTGGTAACTGGAATGGTAAAGCCATCTATTGACATACTATGGTGAGTATTTGTATCATTCTAACAAGTTTTTCCAATGCTGCCACCCCTGTTCATGGGCTCCAGTTCCTTCTATATTTATTGAAATACTTATCACATTGTTCAATATGGAAGGTTTACCTGGAGAATGAAGCTTTTAACAGGTCGAAGGGGAGTTGCTATATTGTATGCTTATATGCTGCTTGGTCTGGGTTTTCTGCGGACTGTTACTCCTGAGTTTGGTGATCTGGCTGGTCGAGAGCAACAACTTGAAGGAACCTTTAGGTATTCTGAAATCTAGCTTATCTTCAATACTATGTGATCATTTACAGATTTGTACACTGCTGTGAGACCAAAAGAGACATCTTAGAAGCTAGAAGCTGTGTTTTGCTGTAAAAGTTGCCTTGGCATTTGACTGCTAAAAGTTATCTTTGTCATTCATGATTAGGTTCATGCATGAAAGACTGCGTACACATGCTGAATCTATTGCTTTTTTTGGAGGTGGTGCAAGAGAAAAAGCCGTAAGTTACTTGAACCTTTTTTTCTTTTTTTGGAAGACCATCAATGTGCTTGTCATTAACTATTTTCCTTCTTTGGTTTTGACCATTGACAATTCCCATTTTCATTGTTATGCAGATGATTGACTCAAAATTCAAGGAACTTATTCACCATTCTTCACTATTTTTAAGGAAGAAGTGGTTGTATGGTATACTGGATGATTTTGTTACAAAGCAACTCCCACATAATGTGACTTGGGGTTTGAGCTTGTTGTATGCCATGGAACACAAGGGAGATCGAGCCATGGTATCAACTCAAGGTAGAGATTAGTATGACACTTGAGCTTCACCTCTCTCTCTCTCTCTCTCTCTCTCACCTGATGCTTCTTCCCCCACCCTCTAAGCAGTTCTAATTTGTTTAGGTGAGCTGGCACATGCTTTGCGTTTCTTGGCATCTGTTGTCTCTCAAAGCTTCTTAGCATTTGGAGACATCCTGGAATTGCACAAGAAGTTTATTGAGCTATCTGGCAGTATAAATAGAATTTTTGAGCTTGAAGAGCTTCTAGATGCTGTGCAATCTGGTATATCTTCTACAATCTTTGACTATTTAATTTATTCAAAAAAGTTTTGGTTTTTAGAATTATAATCTCATTTCTATTTCCTGTGCATAGTGGGTGAAAGAAATTATTTTGATTTTATTCAATGAACAAGCCAAATTAACAACTATTACAAGAATTTTATGACCTTAATACTAGTTTTAACTCTAGTTGGGTGCCTGCAGACTGAGGGAACATTATCTTAGCTTGTTTTATTTGTTCATTGAAATACATGTATAATGAAATGGGAGCTGTATTTGTGCATTTCTGTACCTGAAATTCATCAAAATGAAGGTTAGGGGGATTCTGTCTTTGTAAGATAGCTTAAGTGTTGCTGGATAAATTATGCGCTGAGTTTTGCCTCAAGTCTTTCCTTTCCATTTGTTTGAGGAAATTGTTGCATTTCTCTCTTCAATTGTTTTTTCATTCTCGGTGTGTATTCCACAACATTGAGGTTTTTTGATTGTGCTGAGCTTAACTCACTCAAAGGGGGTTCCCCCCCTTTTCAAGTGTTACCCTCCTTTCATTATCATGGAAGTATCAGGGCCTCTGTAAAATCCAAAATGTGGTTCTCTGGAGCCATGTTTGACTATGTCCGACAAAGATTCCATAAGCAATGGACTTTGCATTAACACAATGGACTTGGTAAAGTAGCAGAGCCCAAATATCATAACATCATTTGACACAAGATATGGATTTCTGCTTCTTATAGCTTTATTTCCAGAAGAAAATTTCTTGATAGCAGAGGTAACAGAGCATAAAATTGCAAAGTGGTTTTGGTTGGTGAAGATTTCACTGCTTATAATGACCAGCCCACCATTACCACCCCATCATAGGAGAAGAAAAGAGAAACAAAACAAGGAACAATCCTTTTTTGGTTCTCTTTTCTCTGCTTCTAAATTGCCAATGCTTTTACATATAATTACTCTGTTGCATTTGTTTGGCTTTTTCCCAATTTTGTGACCTAGACATTGTACAGTGGGTCTAACAAAGTTGGTGTACATCCAGGGGAATCTTTGACTGATAAATTACTGTCACCTAATGAAAATGAAGTTGACTCAGAAGACGTCATTTCATTTGTTGAGGTTGATATTATTACTCCATCACAGAAACTGTTGGCAAGGCAATTGACATGTGACATTGTACCGGGGAAAAGCCTGCTTGTCACCGGTTAGCAAGCATTTTTTTTATATATATATCTATATTTGACTTGTAGTTGTGTCATATTCAGTGTTCTGTAGCTTTCAATGCTTATTTTAAGTTGCGCTTGGCCTGCATGTCAATTGTTCAGGTCCAAATGGGAGTGGGAAAAGTTCTGTTTTCAGAGTGCTGGGAGGTCTATGGCCAACTGTAAGCGGACGGCTTATTAAACCATCTCAATGTTTTAGTGAGCAGTCTGGATCGGGTTGTGGGATCTTCTATGTTCCTCAACGATCATACACGTGCTTAGGAACTTTGAGAGATCAAATCATATATCCTCTCTCCCGTGATGAGGCAGCCATCAGGACATTCAAGCTGTATGGGAAAGGTGAAATTTTTGCACATTTTAGCTTTATATTTCAAGAATTTCAAAATATCAATGTGTCACACGTGTTTATCACAACTAGCAAACATTTTCATGGGTTGCTAGCATGTAGACCTACATTGGTAGATGTGTGTATGCACATATAATTACTGAGGAGCACTGTCTTTGAATGTCTCCTGATTGTTAAATGCAGAAGATACACAACCTTGATTGGTCCTTGTACCTCAAACTTATCAGGAAAATACTGTAATAACCTTCATGCTGCCCTCCCTTTCTCTGTGGTTACCTAGGTTCATCCAAGGACCATTTAAATATAAGTTCTGTTAAGTTTTTTTATTTGGTTTTCCAATAGCTCGACTGCAGATAGATGTTATTTACATTCATAAGTCACACCGATGAGACAATTATTGTGTGCAACTATTAAGGAGCCTTTTCCTTTTAAACAAAGTTTTGTTTATAATTGTATTCTAGCCTTTTTTTTTTTTTTTTTTCTGAGATTTATCTTCTATACATTATCATTTGACTTGGGATTACAATTGCTTGGATTTCCAGGTGAGAAATATGCCAACCCTGCAATCATTCTGGATACTCATTTGAGGACTATTCTGGAGAATGTCCGACTGAACTATCTTTTGGAAAGGGAGGAAGCTGGTTGGGATGCTAATCTCAATTGGGAAGACATTCTCTCCCTTGGAGAACAGCAGAGATTAGGCATGGTAAGTGAAGCTAATCTGTGCCTCTTTGAAATTTGTAGTGTTTAAAGAGGCACATTTCTGTGGTATATAGAATTGGATTTCTCCACTTTTTAACACTTCATTTTTTTTTTTTTTGGCCAGGCACGCTTATTCTTTCACAAGCCCAAGTTTGGTATCCTTGATGAGTGCACCAAGTATGCTATTGAAACCCATATTATTATTGTGATCGCCAAATTACTACTTCACTCAAAGACTTATAACTGAAGCGTGGGCTAAAAGGCAGTTCCCTTGAGCTACCTTTCAGAAATCTGAAACTGTCAGACAATAATGTTTGATGTCAACCTGATTCATGCAAAAAAGTGGGGGAAAAAAAAAATGTCAACCTGACCAGAAACTTATAGCTCTCTTGTACATTATCATCACATCCAATATTAGCATTATTATCCTTGTAATAAACCTTGCTGGTAACCCCATTTTATCTTATTAATTTATTCACTTTAAACATGCAGTGCTACAAGCATTGATGTTGAGGAACAACTTTATAGGCTTGCTAAAGATATGGGAATCACAGTTGTTACCTCCTCGCAAGTAAGTGATTCTCTGACTATTGTGCATTGAATGCTCAACTTATCTTGTGACTTTTGCCCATTGTTGACTAGTAAAATGATATATTCATATCCTACAAAGTAGTTGTTTGAGGTCTATATTTTTCGTACTTGCACTTTTCCCTGATACTGTTATCTGTGTTTTTATATCCCAGCGGCCTGCTCTAATACCATTCCACTCCCTGGAATTACGGCTTATTGATGGTGAGGGTAATTGGGAGCTTCGTGCAATAAAGCATTAAGTTTTGTGTTAGCATGTGGGAATTGCCCTTCTGTGATTATAAAGACGGGACGGTGCTGGGGCAGGTGACAACCATTCTTCCTTCAGGCAGGAAGTGGCTAATTTGCTTTATCCGCAAGATGGATTACATGGCTGATTACGTTGAATTTAGCCATACATATACATCAGATTTTGTTGATCATACACAGCAACTTTAGTCATATCACTCAAAATATCAGCAGGGATAGATAAGAGAAGATCACACTAGTATCATCGCAGAAAATGGTGAAATCAGGATGGGACAATCGAAACAACCATACAATCAAGTTACCATTTGCGTAGTATAGTGAATCCTTCATGTACAGGATACCTTTTTTTATCCCCCTCTCTGTTCTTTATTTTCTTCTTGGGAATGGAGAGTTGACAGGGTGTAAGGGGAGAGGCAGTTATTCTTTTGGGCTGACATTTGAGATTATTGAGCCCGTTAATATTGTAAAAACTGAAACTGCATAGTTATCCGAATTGACCGTAAAAATAAAATTGCAGTAAAGAGATCGCAGATTAGCGTTTTACCGTTTTCTCAAAATTTTTGTGTTCTATCGTATTTTGTTGTCACCCAAGCGCTTTTCATTTCTTTCTTTTGTTTTTTTTTTTATGTATTTTTTTATTAAATGGGTGAGAAAGGATGGAAAATTATATTCATTATTTCATCGATAAAAGAGAATACACGGCAAAAGCTGGCCTCGCCCCAAACCACCTCTTTTATTCTCTTTATGGTTTCCCAGACTGCGTATAAGGTACTGGATTAATTTCTCTCCGGGCGCGCCGGATGGTGAAGCTCCAAATTCCGAGGCCAAAGCTCTCGTGTCCCTAGCCAATTGGCCTATAATTGAATCTAAACGGCAGAAAAAGGAATTCGCGCGCTTTCTGTACTGCAACCCGAATAACTGGGAGCGCTAAAATCCAAGTGAAAGAAGTGCCATTAATTCCACTGGACTTCGTTGACGCCGGTGCTCCTCTTAAGATCACGGACGATGAGACGCATACCTTCTCTGCCCTGTCCAGTAGAAGCGTCCGTGTTAACCTTTATTGATCCTTCTCGCGGCGGAGTCTAATGCATATCTTTGTGTTCAACGGTGGGAGCGTGCTTGTGATCATACTTGTGATCACTGCGTATCTTTGTCCTCTGCCAAGTGTAACTTGGGTTGGGTCCCCTGCCAACTTCCAGGAAGGACTCCCTTCCTTAATAACAAGCGTCGAGAATTCTGGCCAGCAAAGAGCTTTCGTTGAACACTGGCCACCATACTTGTTTAATCAACGAGTCGCTAGATTAAACTCATAGAAATCCTGAAAGCCCAATCCGCCCAAGATGACAAGTGTATTTTTCTCTGTGAGCATTTCAGGATCTTAACATATACTAGATCAACTTCAGTCCCCTGTTGCTAATGATTCAGATATTTCAGACGGTGAGTTTGATGAAGTCTTTCCGGTAAGAGGGACCGAGTGTTTCACAGATGTATACGAGAGAAGCTATGTTGCGGCATTGGACTCAGCAGACTACTCTGAAGCTTCTCAATCTACAGACTGGAAGCAGGCTATGCAGGAGGACATCTTGGCTATTGAAAGAAAACAGACTTGGTTTTAGGTGGAAAGGCCTCGAAACAAAGGATGTGATAGGTGTTAAGTGGATCTACAGAACAGAACTAATTCTTGAAGGTTTTATAAGTAAATTAAAACTAAGGCTGGTGGCAAAGTGCTATTCACAACAATTTAGAGTCAATTTTTCAGGTACCTTTGCACTAGTGACAAGGCTTGACACTGGCAAACTCCTTCTAGCTCTCGGTTATTCGCAAGCTACAAGAGATGGAGAGGGATGAGGGAGAATTGTAGAATCTGTGAAGATTGGGGGAATAGAAAATGGAAGGAGAATTGGGGCTTTTTCAAATTTATGATCGTTAGTATAGTGGATGTGCGCGGCTTGGGTAAAGCATCTAAAAGCAGAGCAGTTGGAAAATGGTTGGCTAGAATAAAGCCTGGCATGGTGCTACTTCAAGGGAAGAAGCTACAAAATTTTTCGGAAATTACTTCAAACCCGATATGGAAATTGTGACGGTCTCTCAGTTCTTGGCTTCTGATTCAATTGGTTTAGCTGGCAGCCTTGCTTTGCTGTGGGATGGACGTATTTTCCACTCACAGGATAGTCTTATTCATGAAAGGTACATTCTGGTCAGAGGCTTGTTTCGTCCTTTTGAATGTGATGATAGTCATAGTTAATTAATATTTATGCTCGTAATGTGTCGGGTGATCAAATTATATTACGGGATGAGTTGTGTGCTTTGAAAGATAGCTTTGCAAGCCTTTGGTGCTTAGGTGGAGACTTCAACGTGGTTCTCGATGATAGCCAAAGAATTAGAGAATCGAATGATAGGCGGCCTATGGAGAAGTTAAATGAGCTTGTGAGTAATTTTGAACTCGTGGATCTGCCAATGATAGGAAGAAAGTTTATTTGGTGCAACTTCACAAGAAAGCCGGCTCTAAGCCGAATTAATCGGTTTTTAATTGACCCTGATTGGTTCTGCAGGGTGGCTAATCTCAAACAATTGGAAAAAGGGGGGGGGGTTGGTCCTGTTTTTCTAAAATGAAGAATTGCAGGATTAATGCAGAGCCAGCAACCTTCCTTTTTCTTGTTTCTTGTTTCCGGTTTATTGGTTCTGGAAATAAGAACAGACAGAGAGACATACAAGAGCAACCTCACTTCATTTCATTGATTGATTCATATATATGTTACATTCATCGTTACAAATTCAAAAGGCACAAAGTTGTGACATGCCACTAGCTTGTGTAAGAAGTAACATTAGAATTTGAATTATTAATTTCTAATTCAAATTAATTTAAATTTTAATACACAATTAACTTGCAAAAGAAGCCAAAAAGAAGCTCCAAATTCTTGCTAAGTTTCTAACTTCATTAAGTTTTGAAACTTCATAAAGCACTTTAACAGAAACATGAATCTTGGACTTGAGATGGAGAACAACAGCACTAACTTCATCTTCACTCCATCTTGGTATTGATGCATTGCATCCCAAGCTCGTTCGTCAAAGCAATAAACCTCCTTTTGTGAAGAGTTTTGGTTAATATGTCTATTAATTAGTTCTGAGGAAGACAATAAGTAAGTTTTACTTCATTGCTTTCTTGTGTCTCTCTAATAAATTAGAGTTTTAACAAAAAATGCTTAATTTTCCATGCAAACTTGGGTTCTTGAAGATGTAAATTATGGCTTGATTGTCATGGTAAATCTTAGTTGCTTTAGGTGCCTCCTCTCTTAAGTTTGATAATATTTTTCTGAGCCGAAGTGCCTGGTTTACTGCTGCTACAGCAGCAAAATACGCTGTAGTTCCATCTTCTTTTTGTAGCTTCATTCCAACTGTCAAGCATGTATTGGATCCTTTGTAGTCTGCTATGTGAAACTTCCTAAGCACATCTTCTGCATTTCTTTTTTTGACACATAAATGTGTCTTGCTGATATTGATGAACTTCTAGACCAAGAAAGACAGACATTTTTCCTAAACCTATCATCTTGAAGATCTTTATCATTTCAACTTTGAATTGTTAAACTAGTTGATCATTAATACCAATAATCAATAAATTATTTACATAAAAAGACATAGCCAATATCTCACCTTTTTCTTCTTTAACATAAAGTGTGACTTCATTCTTGCTTTTGTTGAAAGAAACTTTACAAAGTAATCATTGATCTTTCCATTACAGGCTTTAAGAGCCTACTTAAATCCATATAATGTTTTCTTCAACAAATGGACCTTATGTTCTTCTGTCTTTTTCTGGAAGCTTAAAGGTTGTTCACTAAGAATCTGCTCATCTAGAATTCTATTTAAAAATGTACACTTTGCATCAAGTTGATATATAAGTCAACCTTTTTGTGTAGTATAGGCTAAGAGCAACTTTCTTATATCAAGCTTAGTTACTAGAGTAAAGATCTCAGCATAATTAGCACTATACTACTGAGAGTATCCCCTTGCAACTATCCTAACTTTGTATTTGTTTACATAACCATTTGAGTTTGATTCAATTATGTAGATCTATTTTATTTCTATCAACCTTTTGTTTTTTGGTTTATTAACTAAAACCTTGGCTTGGATCCTTTTTATGGCATTTATCTCTTTCTACATTAATTTTCTCCAATTATTACATTTAGAAACTTTATCATAGTCAACTGGTTCTAAAGTTATAAGATTGCTTCTTTCATAAACATTTGTTAAGAGCTTGGTCCCTTTAATTGGGTAGTCTTTATCTGAATCATCACAGGTATTTGTATATTGCAATTATACATTTTGAGTTGGTGTAAACAAGAACTTAACAGGTTTAAGTCTACCCTTTCCCAATGCCAACATTCTATTTCTTTGAATTGTAGCTCCCTACTGATGCTCATTTTGCTAGTTTAAAAATTGTAAATTTTATAGTTTTTGGTAATATCTCTATAGCTTACAAGTACACGAGGTTATGTTCTATGGTCTAATTTATTCTTTTTCTTCTTAGGTACTAAGGCATTTGCTAAAAACTTAAATTCATAATAAACTTTACATAGAATTTTGTCTTTCAAAGATTTGGTTGGCATCCTATTTAAGAGATACATTAATATGCTTGCAACCTTACCCAAAAATTTTTTTAAATCTTTTTAAATAAGAGGCATCTTGATATTTCCATGATTATCCTATTTTGCCTTTTACTCACCCCATTTTGTTAAAGTGTATAAAGAGTATTGAGTTATTATTAAGTTCTAATTCCTGTACAAATCTCTTTAAAAGAGCTCAATGTATTCTTAGTTCCATTATTTATCTTAATTGCTTTAATCATGCTCCCTTAGTAGTCTTTAACAAAAGCTTAAAAATCTTTAAAGATATTTAAAGCTTTTAACTTTTCTTTTAAGAAAAAAATTTAATAAAACTTAGTAAAGTCATCAATAAATGTTATAAAATACTTACTTCCATTTAATGACTTTGTGTTTATGGATTTATAAATGTCATTGTTAAGAAGCAAAAGTTTCTCTAAGTTTTTCTAGGTTTAATCTTTTGAGAAAGAAAGTTTGGTTTATTTTTCTTATTGACATGTTTCACAAATAACTTTAATCTCTCTGATTTCTAGTAGGTTAAGCATTAAATGTTTTTCTTGAAGTCTTTACCTGTTGGCATTATGCATATACTTCAATCTTTTATGTCAAAGTACAATAACATCTAAAGTGGTAAGCATTATATGGCCGTTTACTTGATTTAAACCGACTTAAAAACTTTTTCCTTTCACAAAAGTAGTTATAATCTTTATGCTAACAAAATCACGAATTATGTAAAAATGGTTTTTAAATTCAATTAAGTAATTCCTTTCAAACAATTGTCTTACACTAAGTAAGTTTTAATTAATGTTAGGAACATAAAGAATATTAAGAATTATCTTAGTTCTTGACTTAATTTGCACTATAATTGTCTTTTCGTCTTACATTAAAATAAAGTTTTCATTGTTAATCTTAACTCTAAAGG
Source organism: Bruguiera parviflora (assembly GCA_019804595.1). Lineage (NCBI taxonomy): Eukaryota > Viridiplantae > Streptophyta > Magnoliopsida > Malpighiales > Rhizophoraceae > Bruguiera > Bruguiera parviflora. The sequence goes on from CM034047.1 coordinate 7,616,176, forward strand.
TAAATCTCATGTTTAGATATTTGAATACTAACAAATTTGTTGACATGTGGTTTATGCATCTATTATCAATAAGCCAAGCTTCAATGTATTTTGGAGCTAAACATCTATTTGCCTTAAAAAGTTGCTCTTTTGGTTTTTATGTCATTATTTAGCAATTTGAAACTGTTATTAACTTGGTTGTGTTGGTTTGCTCTTTAGAAAAACCCTTTCTCTTTGCCTTTTCTCATTATAGCATCTACATACAATGTCTTGTCTCCACCAATAATACTTTGGCAAATATGTTGGTTTCTTATATTATACATATGATGGATAAGACTTTTTGCCGCTATAGGTGCCACCATCACCCTTTTTGACTTGTTACTTCTTTTGCCTTCTTATTTTTCTTTTGTTTTGACTTTTTAGTATGTTTTGCTTGAAAGACACTTTCAATTTCCTCCTCATGTCTTATGAGTTTTCTTTAGCCTTGAACTTGCAAAGCCTTCATTAGCTCTATTAGAGAGATTTTAGTGAGATCTCTTAAATCCTCTAAAGATGAAATCTTTATTTAAATCTATCAAGTATATTGATTATAACTTTCTATACCATACTTGAATCAAGATCACTTCTTAAAATTCTAATTTAGTCTACCAATTTCAATAATCTATCATTATAAATCTTGATTTTTTTTATTTTCTTTATTATGACCAACTTAAACCTCTTTCTTAAGTTTAAAAGTTGTATTGTTATGATCTTTTCATTCCTTATAAATTCTTCTTTTAGCTTTTCCGATACTTCGTAATCTATTTTATGAGCCATTATTATGTTGAAAATAACTTGAGTGATAGTTGAATAGATATACTTTAAGGCTTTGTATTTCTAGAACACTTGCTTACTATAATTTTTAAGCTTTGATATAGCTGAATTTATAGGTAATTGTGGTATTGCTCTATTTTTTGTAACCTCTCAAAGATGAAAGGCCTTTAGGTAAACGTTTATTATGAAAGTCTATTAAAAGTAATTTTCTCTAAGGGAATTTTGGAGGTAGAATTGGTAAAAAGTTTAGAAAAGTCATTTGTTGAGGTTTAAAAAGGCTTATATATAAGGTTCACCTAACACAAAACTATGACATGTCATTAGCTTATGTAAGAAGTAATAATAAAATTTGAATTATAAATTTTTAATTTAAATTTAAATAATTAACTTACAAAAAGAGTTTTAAATTATTACAATAGTTTTTAACTCACTTAAGTAACTTTTGAAACTATAAAACACCTTAACAAACACTTAAATCTTAAACTTAGTATGGAGAGTAGTAACACCAACTTTATCTCTAATTCTTATTCCCATTCTTGGATCATAGTAAGGTGTGCTTTTATAAAATTAATTAGAGATCAAGTCTATTCAAATTCTTTAATCACTAGTTAAATAATAAAGCAAATAAACAAATAATTCAAAGTTAGAGTCAAAATTAGTCATGCAATAATTTAGGACAAATTTTGCTCTTAAAGTTGAAAAGTGTGAAAATGGCATTAAAAGCATGAAATAAAAGTAACTATATGGCATCAAATGAACAATTTAAAGAAGTGATGAATAAGTAAGAGATTCTAAAGTATAAATAGGAAGAAATGATCCTTTTTAATGAAGATATGACCAAGATGTTCTCATTATAAGTGGGAGCATTGGCAGATGATGCAAAAAGAAGAAATGGAATGGATATAGAAACCAAGGATCAAATGGCTTCAAGAAAAGGACTGAAATACTAGGTTTTTCCACCTCATGGCTATTAAAAGAAGAGATGTTAATCACATTAAAAGGCTAGTCGGGAATGGTAAAGAACCACGACAAATCTAACAAGCTATTATTAATCATTTTTAATAGTGCTTTGGAAGAAGTGAAGAGTTATGTATATCAATGGATAGCTCTTTTGTCAAAAAAAAAAAAAAAAATCTAAGGAAGATAAGGTTGGTCTAAAGAAATTAATCTTAAGAACTAAAGTTTGGAATGCCATTTTAGAGTGTGATGACAACTAGGTGCCAAGACTAAATGGGTTTAATCTTTAAATTATCAAAATTTTGCTTTCATGCAAGATTTTTCGCAAATGACAAATCATATAAGGGATTGAATGCATCATTTCTTGTCCTTGTCCCAAAGATTGTTGGAGCAAACCAAGTATGTCAATTTTGATTGATTTCATTAGTTGGTTATGTTTATAAGCAAATCGGTTCAAAGTGGTCATGGATAGCTTGATTAGGGAGCAACAGTGTGTTTATAGCAAATGAAATTATTGATGAGATGAAGAAAGAAAAGGTCATGGGATAGTATTAAAGTGAATTTTGAAAAAGCTTATGACACTGTTGAATAAAATTTTCTAAATCTAGTTATAAGGGAGATGGGCTATGGCATTAAATGGTGTCTATGGATAATGGAATGCATCTTTACAGCTAATATAGTTATAAGGAATAATTGTTATATTTATTGGTCATAACAACTAATATTATTTTTCTAGTTCTATATATAAAAATATATTTGTGCTCCCCTAAAAATTTTTTCTCGATCTGAACACAATGACCATCTAGAATAATAAGAGTAACAGCAATCACAAAGTTATGAGGAAAACTAAACAGCTACTGCCCCGTTAAAACTGCAAAGCCTAGTCTATTTGGTAAATCGGCGAATGAGTCTACCAAAGCTTTCCGAAAGGCAAAAGAAAAAGACAAAGCTAGAAAAGGAGAAAAAAGATGATCGAAATGGGCAGGCTAAGGTCAAGTGACCGTAGCATATGTGCAACTAGCGGTAGAAGATGGTGATGGTGGTGATCGGAGAAAGGTCCTCATCTGGTGCGAACGTGTGCACAAGCGAATGATCACTACATCCGCTAAGATTAAATAAGATTTAATCGTACAGAATGATATTTGATACAATAACTAATTTAGTCATTTGTGTGTGCAAACACTCGCACATTATCCCTTCCCGCGGAACAATCGGTGACATTGAGAGAACAGAGTGGGTGACAGGCCAACGTGACTGACCCACCACCACCACCACCACCACCAGCAGTCCACCATTACCCCCCTCCTCTGCAAGGCCAGTGGATTTCTTGGTTGGCTTCATATCAACGCTAACAGCCAAAATTACCTAACCACAGCATTGGACTAACATACCCACAAATAATTTATAAGTTTTATTGCGCTAACAATGCAATAAAAAATGCGAGAACGCACGATTCATCTAACAGTTTATATATATATATATATATATATTCAAATTCAGTAGATGTTCCACTGTATTCTACTAAATTTTTCTGTAATCTCCATAATTCTGACCCCACACATGAAAAAAAGTGCACGCAAGCAAGGAAAAATTAGGTTAAGAGGTCATTATCATTCAACTCATTTGACAAATGGGGACCACTTTATTTACTGTATGGTTGCCTTTGCCCACTAACCCTTGAACTACAAGCCCTTTCCTTCCATGTTCTTTTCTCTCAAATGCTACTGGTTCTTGCTCTTCGTTTTGGCATTTTTCTTTCTAATGCTAGCGGTCTCTCCCTATGTATTGCCCTTGTGCTTTAACATGTTTGCAAGTGGTAACAGCCAAACAAACAAAGGTAAAAAAATTTGTTTAGCATGGAGAGAGATGGATAGGGAGACTAACCAAGAAAACCCATCTCCTCTCCCTAGCATTAACACTATCAACACCAATGAAGAATCCATAAGAAAACCATTTGCTAGTGGTGGCGGCGGTGCCCTTGGCAGTGATAGGCTCAAGAGAGATGAATGGAGCGAGGGAGCGGTTTCAAGCTTACTTGAGGCCTATGAGAGGAAGTGGATACTCAGAAACCGAGCAAAGCTGAAGGGCCAAGACTGGGAAGATGTTGCACGGTATGTTTCTTCCCGTGCAAACAATACAAAGTCACCAAAGACACAAACTCAATGCAAGAACAAGATTGAGTCCATGAAGAAAAGGTATAGATCAGAGTCCGCTACCGCAGATGTCTCATCTTGGCGTTTGTACGAAAGGCTTGACCTTTTACTTCGCGGAGGCTCGGCAGCAGTGATACTGGCACCACTACCACCACCACCACCACCTCCACAGCAGCAACAACCATCTCTTCCAGAGACCACCAGTCCTTCTCTGATGCTGATGGATTCATCTCCGATGGCCGCGCGACCATTTGTCCCTTCTCAGGCTCCTCCGTCTCCTCCACCTCCTCCTTTAGCTTTTGGAGCTGCACAGAACTCACACGGGTCGAATGGTGTTGATAGGGAGGCAAAGGTGAGTACAGAATTGGGCAGCTGTATTAATTTTGCATCTTTTGCTCCTTTTAACAAATCTTAATTCTGTGAATTGGATTAGGACAACACTCTCTGTTGTACCCATCATTGTTCATGTGAGCAAGCAGTCTGTGTTAGTGGTCAACTTGTCTCAGGGGTGATCTTAATTATGGACCATAAAATTTCTGAGATGTTTTAATTTTTTTTAGCTGAGATTGCTTATCCCAGAGATGTTGACATCAAGCTTACACATTAAATTTAATGATTGAAACCTCTAAGTAGCTAGCAACTATAAACTGACTACATTTCACAACAAATAACTGGCACATCTCTTGGAATTCAGATAAGTATGCCATTGTTTTCTCCAATTTATAAATTGAAGAATCCCATATCGTGTCCCCTAGGAGTGCAGGCATTAAGAATCTGGGCTAAATTACAGAGTATATTATTGAATTCACTAGAAGAGGACTCAGAATTTTGAAGAACGGATGAGGATTACTCTGCTATCTGGTATAGGCCCCATACACTTTGCAAAGATGACAAGAACCCCCCCCCCCCAAAAAAAAAAATAAAACAAAAAACAGTGAGAAGAAGAAGAAGAATCCCATCTACTTATCTAGTTGAAATAAAACATGAAATAGATTGCCGCAATAGAATCTGGCCTTACTAATAATATATATTCTTTTTTTTTTAATTTTTTTTTATTATGGGCGTCTTTGTTCATGACCTCATCTAGCTTAAAAATTTATTTTTGTCTTTAATATTTAAACTTTTTGCTAGAAATTGCTAGACATACAATAAGGCCGATAAAATTAAGCAATATTTTTGACGCATTTCTGTTTGCTTAATTTGAGAGGAAAACATTTAAAAAATAATAATTTTTAAATCTACGTAACGTGACGTTATCTGTAATCCATGCTCTTTTTTTTTTTTTTTTTCCCATCGCTTTAAAATGGCACCAGCACTTACGCAGGTAACAAGCTTCTTCTGAAAGATGCTTCATCTGCATGCTTGTTTAACAGGGAGAAGGAGTGGGTGGTGCCAAGTTATCAGATCATGTCTCAGACAAGAATGCCACTGACACAGATAGCAGCACTCCGGCCTTTTCTGGTGACAAAGGGTTCAAGAAATTGAAGATGAAAATGGAGGAAAAGAAGAGGAGGAGAAAGGAAGGATGGGAGATAAAAGATAGCATCAGGTGGCTAGCAGAGGCAGTGGCAATGTCAGAACAAGCAAGAATGGAGACAATGAGAGAGTTAGAGAAAATGAGGATAGAAGCTGAGGCCAAGAGAGGTGAAATGGAGCTCAAGAGAACCGAGATCATAGCCAAGACCCAGTTGGAGATTGCCAAGCTATTTGCCGGTGGTGCTGGTAATGCCAGTATTGATTCTTCCTTGAGAATTGGAAGAAATTGAAGACTAGAATGGACTACTGGACTCCATTTGGTCATTATCTACAACTTAATGAATAGAAATACTTATGTATATCTCAACAACAAGAATTTTTTTTTTTTTAACTTTTATCTAATTTATTTCGAAAGAAATTTGAAATCAAAATTTTCAATTTTAAAAAATAATTTCAGCACCAATTAATTAGAGTTCATTTGCTTAACACCAAGGTTTTAAATTAAGGGTAGCCAGTTGTGGTCGGTTATCATGACTAAAGTGATCACAATTACAGCCAACACGTTGTCGTGGCAACCTCCATTATCGGAGTATTGTGGCTGCTATTACAGTAGTTCACAACTTGACTGACACCGTCAAGGAAGAGAAGAGAGGGAACTTTGGACAAGGAAGAGAGGGAACTTTGGACATGGGAATTGTAGGTTAAGACTTAATTTACTTGTAGTACGCTAATTAGTGATGGCAAAGCTGTGGTGGCCCATGGTTGTAATGTTCTCTTTCATTTAACCAGGCAGTCTTTGTCATGCATCAACAATTAATTGTATCATATTTTATTGATGGTGTGACACAAATAACGTAGCCCCATGAACGTCCATAAATCGGAAAATTTACTTTATACCTTAAATTTAAGGTGTATTTATATTTTAGGTACTAAATTTTTGAAACTTACAAAAAAAATATGTATATCCAAGACTAACAAATTAATCTAGCTAGACGTAAAATATGAAATTACCATAATACCTTTTTATATATTGAAAGGTTTAAGACCTCACATAATGTCCTTCTATACGTAAGACTTGAACTTTGGATGCAGGCTCTCGCTTCGCTGACCACTGGAAAACAAGAACTAAGGTAAATTGCTAAAGCTGCTCTCTCTCTCTCTCTCTCTCTCAATTAACACACTTCACACAAAAATGCTAAATTTATGTATTACTATATAATTGTAAAGAAAAATTTACCTGATTGTGGTTTTATTATTCTCTACTTGTTGGGTGACTAGAAGGAGATGTGAATAACGATACAGTTGAGTATATAGCTTTAAGAACGTCGATCAATGCATCCTGAGATGAGTGGTCCACTCTTTATCTTTTTTTCTTTTTTTTTTGTTCTGCTTTGGCCAAGAATGACTTTTGTGCTCATTTTGTTATGCTATTGACAAATTCTTTTTTTTTTTTTTTGGTCCCCGCTATTTGATAGTGCTTGATTGGAATAATGAGAAAATGCCTACTCATTCTTTTAAGCTTTCTTACTTTATTTATGTGCCAATATTTTCTTATGTCTATTATTATTGCCCTACATTCTGAATGTTGTCTTGTTTTCTATGCTCTGTTCAATGCTTCTCCATTTGTGTTTTGTTCTCTTCCTTTTTCTCTCTCTTTATGTCCTTGTACACTGTGAGACAAGGATTATACCTCTATATTTGTACTTTAATGGTGTATCTCTTATTTGCATTATACAAGCTATTTTATGATTGACCAATTACAGTATGCTAAGATTATGGCTCCCTTGTTATGGTTGTTAAATTTGCACCTTTTGATGTACTTTGGCACTATTTATTTCTTATTGATTTTCTAATTCTAATTATTTCTTTAAAAGAAAAATGGATAAATGCATTAGGCCATTTAGGCTTTGATTATTCTTCTTTTTTTCAATTTGTTGCCTCCTCCTCCCCCAGTGGAGGTACACAGCCTCCACCAACGTGGCTAAGTTGTGTCCTCTTAGGATTGATTATTCATGTTCGATCAGATAATTACTGCCTTCGAGGGCTTAAGGGTGTCATTAATTATAATGGGCTTATTGGGAACCTATGGTCTATCACTAGTGCTTGGCTATGTTAGATGTAGATTGATAGTCCTTTTGCTAAATTTGGGTTGACATAAGGGTCTGGTGATGGATTGGTGGCTCACCCCTATTAGAAACCCTAGAGAACTATCGCTAATGCTTGGCTATGTTGGACTTTGGGTTAACAACCCTTACGCTAAATTTGAATTGACCTAAGGACCTAATGATGGACTAGTGGCCCACTCTTTTTGCCAAAGGTGACTCACTGACTTAGAGAAGATCATACCTCTTGATAGTCCTATTAGGCTATTATGACTTGCTAAATCAAGACTTTATGAGAACATAAGATTAAGCCTGCTTTACATGGAAAGCTTGCCATTGGTCTCCTATGTTTTATTTGTCTAATTAATAACTTACAATGTTTATTGGACTTATAAAAATAGTTGAACTTAAAGATCATATTGGACCGACCTATAATTTCATTATAAATTTTTATTAGATCAGTTTATAATGATATGACATATTACTTTTTTTTTTTTTGTTTATATTTCATGAAAATAATTAACTAAAGCCCATTTTTTTATACAATTAACAAGTACACTCCATTTAAGAACTTGTGAGGCCTTATGCCAAAAAGGAAAATGCCTTTATTAATTTTGATTTTGCCATAACCACTACTAATTTGTGAATTAGAAAATTTAACAATGAATGGGCAGTTGTAATTCGATGCCCATTTTCCTTGAGATCATTTTGATTGGGCAAGACTTCTATTAGGACTAACACATCTTGATTAAGTTGTCTTGATGCATTTTCTTGTGATATATGTCTTTGATACAATTACTCATGCCAAAGTGTTGAAAGCCTCTGTCCAAACAATGAAATTCAATTGTTCACTTCTAGTTTTGAACTATTCTACTTCATCCACTTCCACCTCTGTTAAGACTTTTAAGAAAGGAATCTCAACTTCAATCAATAAAATTGTCTTTTTCATGTAGACCACCAACAATTAGGTAGCTCCTATTGATGTGAGAACCATACCGTAATAGCATGCAACACAAATGGCAACATCTCATATCAATTTTTGCATGTGAGTGACATTTATTCAATGAGTTGCTTGATTTTTATACTTATTGCCTTAACAATCTTATTCATTTCCATTCTATATAAGACAAAGTTGTACTTGATTCTAAATTGCTTTCAAATATTAACCACAATTTTATTTTGATTTGGAATGTTATCAGTGATAAGTTATTCAAAAAAGTCATAGCAACCTATGTTATCTTTTTCAATGAATCTGTGATTTTCTCATGGGTCACAGTCGCATATCATGTTGCCTCAACTTATTTAGTGAAATACTTGATTGCCACTAGAATGTAACAATGTCTAATAGGTGCATTTGGTGTGATGACATCAATCCCATCCATACCCTACATCAAGAATGGCTATAGAGCTGTCAAAGTTCGCAATAGATGCATCAGGGAGTGTCTTGTGCTCACCCTCAAGTTCGTCAAACTTTCCCCGACGTATGGCAAAGGCCTCGCAAACATGCTTAAGGTTCCAATCTTGATCCAATATCTTCTTTAGCTTCTTGCTTGCCTGTTGAAGCTAAAAAGCCACATAATCATTCTTTTTCTCAACTTTTTCCAAGTCAAGAGTTAGATGATCGATGGTTGCATTGTAGTCACGAGCCTTTTGATAGAATCTTAACTTTCCATAAGTTTGTTTGGCAGCCCTTAAATGTAACTTAAGCCTCTGATTTTCGAGGAATAGTCGAGTCATTTACCACCAATATGATCCTGCTTTGCCTCCCATACATTGTTACCCTGCCATTAAAGAAGGAAGACGTTCGAATCTTGACATCACACTAGATAGTCACCTGTGGTGACTTCGAGTACTTGCCCATAGGAAACATGGTAAATTTTTTTCAAGCAGCCTCATTTGTTGAAGCCATTCTTTAATGTTTGAATCGCGGTAATCGAACGACAATCCATGCATGTTACTAGGTTTTGCTACATCCACTTAGCAACTTATTCCAACTGCTCATTTTCTTGTAGGATCGATATCCATTCTGAAATTGTATAAGAACTTGGGCACTTGCTCATGAAAAATTCCAAAACGGAAACAAATATATCAATGAGCAAAATTGTGCTATTTTAATCGACTTTACGCTATATTTCTACGGTGGTTTAAAGACTGAACGGAAGGGTGCCAAACTCATGTTATGTTTGACCTAATGGAAAGGTTTAATGGCACGTAAATGCACATAGCCAGTTGCCTAAACCACAATAAAAAAAAAAAAAAAGCTCGTAAATAGTCAATGTCATGTATGGTATTAAGAAGGGACTGTGCAAGGAGACAATCTTCTTGATTGTTGCCCTTGTTTACACCTTACGAATTAATCTTTATCCCTTTTTTTTTTTATACTAGTCATCTGGAATATCTTCCTCACATGACCATTTAAGGGTTATTAGGGGTATAAATGCACGTGGTTGCCTGAATTGGGAGATTTAAGAGAATCTTTATCTCTTTAATGACGAATGTCATGTCGATATAAAGGAAGAAAAAACAATTGTAGGAAGGATTCCATAAATGGATAACCGTCTTTAACGGCTTAAGCTTGACATTAACCTTTAACAGAGATTTCAATACTTCCATAAATGCCTCGGGCTACTTATTTCCTGATGGTTGACTAGCTTTCTCAAGTTTTCCTTTAAAATAGTGCAGTTTGACTAACTTAGATCAAATTGCACAATCTCAGGAACGGAGCAAATAATGCTCGTAGAAACACAATCTTTAATATATCTCTAAAACTTCTTAAGAGAAATGTGTGACATGAGACAGAATTTGCTCAGCCTCTGAGGCCAACTCTAATTCCTCTAATCCGATGGAGCAGCGGAAGACGACATTAATGTAAAATGAGTAACGCCATCATGCAATGATATTTAATGCCATGTAAAAGCTAAAACAAATAAGATAAAAAGCGAAGTCGTTAGCGCAGATTGAATAGGATAACTACAGATGACATAGAGAAGTACTGCCAAGATATAAGAAAATCCACGATGCAGTCTTATCATGAACAGTTTGACAGGGATCACCCCTGCCGTTGTTGTCATAATGGTAGGGTGACTCTAGGCTGGACCAATGGGATGGTGTAGTTTAGGACCTATTGCCGAGCCAAAAGTCTCGTGACCTCCTTTTTCTTGGCTTTCCTAGCTACAAATGCCAAGGAGAGGTCCAAGTGAAAACATTTATGAGCTCATATCGATGACAAAGGCCACACCAGAAATCTCACTGCTCTTTTTCTCCCACCCTATAAGCTAAAGCTGGGTGTCAAAGCTTAGAGTGGTGGAGGCACAGAAATATCAATGCACACAGAGAAAGCAAGAAAGTTCAATAGTGTGAGTAGGCATTTCTCTGTAGCCCAGTCAATCACCATCGGGCAATGAGGACTGAAGGGACCTCATATTATTAACAGAAGTAGAGTAGCTTAGTGGGAATAATAGCAAAAACAAGCAAAACAAAAGCCAACAAAAGAAAGAGAGATACTAATCTGGGGGGAGAGAGAGAGAGAGAGAGGTACCTCTAAAGAAGTCCTTGGATGTCAATCAACAGCTCTGACTGAGAGAGATCATCATCGAGTAAATCTCATTTGATATTCTCATTGTGGTACATATTTTTGCAATTTTCATCGTTAGTTGCTTAGGACTGAGAGAGGTCTCAACAAAACCATGCCACTTCATGCCAATTTTAAAATGTTTAAATCAATTCATTTGTGTTGTCAATGCGCTCAGGAACTAGAAAAATTTTGGCAAATCCTCTCTGCGTCATGCGAATTTTCTTATTTTTCTATCATTTCATTTCTATTATCACAGGAGCAAGAGAGCTCTCAACAAATCCTCACCCCCATGATGCTAATGTTCTAAATTTGCACTTAATTCATGTGTTGTCATTTGCTCGAGAGCAGGAGAGCTGTTAAAAAAGTTTCTCCTAATCTTATCATTTTCTAATTTTACAGTATGTTCACTAACATGGTCAGTTACTTATAAGCGGGAGAACTCTTGACAAAATCCTATCACATTATGTTAATTTTTGTTATTTAGTCAATTCTTGCGCATGGTTAGTCGCCCAAGAGAAAGAGAGCTCTCAGCAAATTTTCTCTAATCGTGTTGATTCCTTCTCATTCATGCCAATCTCCAACTTCCAATTACATTCATTTCCAATTTCTAATCGAAATTCACTCCCTTCAATTTTAGGAGTCAAGGAACCCTAAGCAAAATTATTCCCAAATTTCTTCCACTTATAGGGGTCGGGAAGCGCTAAGCAAAATTCTTCTTAAATCCCTCTAGGTGTTCAAAGATAGAGACTTTTAGGTATAACTCCTTTGATAATTTCTTTCGATTTAAGGAGATTAAGGGTCCCAAGAAAAATTCTTTCAAAACTTTCTGCCAATTTCATGAGTTACAGAGCCAAATAAAATTTTCTTCTTAAATCTCTTCTATATTTTTAAGACAAAAAGTTGGAAATATAATTTTTCTCAAGTTTTAAGCCATTTGAAATTTTATGATTTTTAAAAATGAGTAAATAGTTTTGTGTTTTTAATTAATTGTGAAAATATTTTTTTGGATATAATAAATTCAATTAGATTAGAAAAATAAAATTAATTAGATTTTATGATCATTTGGACATTTGGCTTGAACTCCAAATTACGCCATCCCCGCATGTTTGATTATATGGAGCCTAATCACCAATTAGTTTTATCACACTTCAACTATTTTTTCTAATTAGCATGTCATGTCAATGAGTGCCACACAATCTATAATACTTAAATTTGTTTCAAAAGTAAACAGTTACGAAGTAAAATTTGCTACTTTCTAACGATTATCATAAATTCATGAAAAATGCGTAAAGATTTTTTTTTTTTGAGAAAAAAAAATCAACTCGTTTACTTTAATAATAACTAAATAAATTTGTTAATTATCATTTATAAGTAATTAAATAAATTATTTATAAATTTAAACAAGTTAAAGCTAACTTTAATTAAATTTAATTTATTTATTAAACAAATTTTGAAACTAGGATTGAGTATTGTTTATCTAGGTATGTAAACAAACTCGAGCAACGTCGTAGCAAAAACTCTCCCACTAATATTTAGAGCAAAAAACAATAACGTAACATAGATAGGGGGGGTGCCGTTGGCAAGGAAATTGAGATTTCATTTCTAAGTTGAGAGAACTAAAGAATGAGAGAAAGACAGAGAGAGTTGTAGCCAGTGAAACTTGCTCCTTTACTACAGTACTCTTGAACTAGATGGCAAAGAAGAAACTATGGAGGAACCATGCAGCTTTAAATCATTCGTTTCATGCTCTTTTGCAACCGAATTGGATGCCCTCACCGTCGCCAACTTGCATTGAAATAACGAGTCAAATCAGTCTGCTATGAAGTAGGCCTCAATCAAGAAACAGCGTGCAGTTTCTGTCATTCTTTCCTCCTGCTCATGGTTTCAAAGCGGAACCATTGATCAGACTAGGCGACTCGGCATCCACTTTTTTCTCATATGCTGCTGCATGAACACCGAGAGCAGCACGACCAGATGGGTCAAGATTTTTTGACCATGCCGCATCCCATTCCACTGCTTTTGCAGTACTGCAAGCCACACTTGGTCCTCCTGGAACCGTTGACCTTGCAGCATTCTGTTCGTAAAAGGGAAGCTTAGTTATTCCAACTCAACAAATAAATAAAAAAAGACAATAAAGCAAGCATATGGAAGTAGGCTGCAAGCTGAAGGATGCTCCAAGAGACTAAAAGCAACTGGATATGAATAAAAGGGTATAAATTACAAAGCTGACATCACACCTTAGGAAAGAATTTCTCAAAGATGGTCCTATAATAATATGCCTCTTTTGTGGTGGGGGTGTTCTCTGGGTAGACAAACTTTGCATTCATCAACATTGAATCTGACACCTGCCTCATTACAACAAAATGTAAAGTCATTTATATGCACCCAAGGAATTTGGTTAATACCTAAAATATATCTTTCCGTTTGCTAACTACCAAACGCCAAACCATTCGAACATAAATGAGATGAAAATTTCAAACAAACACCCAATTTGCAGCGTGTACACACTTGTTCGTTTGCATGGCCCTTCAAACCATCAATCCAACTGTACCCAACTCCATCACTGAACTGTTCCTTCTGCCTGTACAATATGTGCTAAAACGAGAAAAAATAAATAATCAAAACTCTGCCACAAAAAGTTATAACTTTAAAGCAAGATATAAAGAGCTTCATATCTGCAAAAAATAGCTCGGTGGTAGGACAAGTAGAAGCAGAAACTAGATACCTTTGGCAGATATGGGTTCTTCTCATCATCAAATGCCTTGCGCAAGACCCACTTCTCAATTCTTCCAAGATCAGGCCGGATCTGCAAGGACAAGTGTAAGCAGCTATTATTGTAACATTGGGACAAAGAATAAGATATAAATCAACACCTGGAATTTGCTCAGCTATCTACAGGCTTGAATGCAAATAGTTACAACAATAAAATCAACAAATTCTGGGGAAATAACTTGTGTATCAGGTGCAAAACTTCGAGCCTAGTGGCTGGTCAAGTAGCAAGACAAGGGAACCAAAAAAATGTGAAGAACCAAATAATGCAGTTTGTATAAATAGACAGCAACATTGAAAATAGCATTGGCTATCCTCTTTCATCCAGGACTTTCTCAATTAAGAATTAAAACCTTGTCATTTAATTGTCATTTTCCATACATAGCCATACAGTTTAGATGATCCACTAAAAAATTTCCAGGAATTGCTAAAAACCATAAAAGAGAACCTCCGGGTCAAGTCATGTACCATTTTCCACTCAGGATCTATACTCATTGCAATGTTGATGAACTCTTTATCCAAAAAGGGTACACGAGCCTCAACTCCCCATGCAGAAGTAGATTTATTGGCCCTCAAGCAGTCATAAAGATGAAGGGCCTTGATCTGTATATCAGAACATCAATCAGAAACAATGGTGCAATATATGCATAAAAAGTAGATCCAAGTGATATCCACACTATTATTTCAGTGTAGAGCATAAATGGTACCTTTCGACAGGTTTCTTGGTGAAACTCCTCCTTGTTAGGTGCTTTGTGAAAATATAGGTACCCTCCAAAGATTTCATCTGATCCTTCACCAGAAACAACCATTTTCACTCCCAAAGATTTGATTTTTCGTGACATGAGAAACATTGGAGTGCTGGCTCTAATAGTGGTCACATCATATGTTTCAATGTGGTAAATGACCTCCTCAAGAGCATCTATCCCTTCCTGAAAAGAAAAATTAAAAGGACTAACTAATTTTTCGAGTACAGACAAGCACCAATTAGATTTCTTTATCTATTTTTCTGTTTTTTTCCCTTTAAAAATAGAAGTTACCTGAACTGTGAAGTGAAACTCATGATGTCGTGTATGGAGATAATCTGATACTTCCCTAGCAGCTCTCAAGTCAGGGGAACCCTGATTAGAAAAGTGTGATGCATAAGAATTACCAAGGAAAAAAGTCAAGGAATGGCCTAAACATGATTCTGTTACAGATACGAAAAATGCTACACTACAAGAAGAATCAGTTAGCTGCAATGTCATATTGTAAACTGCCCTTGTGAACAGTTTGCCTATCAAGCACACTATTCACCAACTTGATCCTTATAACAAATCCAAAAATTAGCAACACAAAACACCATTAATGAGCCAATGAGCATGCAAATTTGATTTCTGTCCATGTGCCTTGAAAAAGTCAGACAATGGTGACCATGAGGATGCTCTTTGTCACTCCATCAGTGGCAAAGGTGATCAACTACGATGTTTTCACATCCAACTGAATTCATTCCATGATCCAATTTCCCTTGTGCTTAAGAGAAACAAAACAATGCAACATACCACAAAGATGATACGGAGCTCTCAGGTATGCATTTTTCATATTTAAACACGGACGAACATGCTAATGAGTTCAGTACAGTGTTTTTACAGCCTAAAACAACAAAAATTGTAAACAGAAAGTGAAACACAACTGCATATTACTAAAGCAAAAGATGAGACCTTCAAGCCAATGCAGAAGGTGTGCAGCTGTGAACCCCACTGGCAAGCAGCTTCTGATTCAGCCATATGGCGAGATGCCACAGCAGCAACAAGGGATGAGTCAAGTCCTCCAGACAGGAGTACACCAAATGGTACGTCTGTCATGAGTCTTTTGACCACAGCCTGTGTAAAATACGCAAGTCAAAGAAAATCTATAAACTCATACCAAAAAAAAAAAAAAAACCTATAAACTTAGAGCATCCAAGGACATAGACAGTAAAAAAAGAAATAGAGAAATGCTACTATTTTTCTTGATAGATAAAATGAAATATGAAGGAAAAAAATGTTTTAAGCAAAGTTCAAAGGAAAGAGAACATGCCTTCTCAAAAGCCTTCCGTAAAACCAGTGCATCATACGGAGTTGAAGGTATTTGCTCAGAATACCATGGTGGGTTATACCATCTTCTAAGCCCTCCTGCAGGCATTTCAGCATAGACATGAAATGTTGCAGCCAGGGAATACCCAACTAAAATCTTGCTACGGAGGAAGAAAGAAATTTAAGATCACAAAACATGATGAATGTCCCCTAGGTATTCACAAATTTTATATGCCTAACTCAGAATAGTTGCGCATAATTCCTCCTAGCATCCATTTACTACCTTTTTAGAATAGGTATGAGCAGATAGTTTCATCATCGCTGGTCCCAAGTACTGATAAAGGAGGATGGTTGTGGTAGGTTAACGGCCAACAAAATACCAGCCAAATCCTTATGATGTATGGGGAAATACTTAAACAATGGCATAGGGTTGTATGATGTTATTAAATTTGGACCGTATTACTGGGTTAAAGGTTGGCTCAGCCAAGGACTATCATTGTGTTATAAAATCCTTCAAAAATGATTTAAGATGAAGACAATGTAATCAAGGGAAAGTCCAATCACTTGTCCACCAAATACAATATTCCTGGGATGAATGAATGCAAACCTTGTTTGCTTGAATATATGTGTCCAGGCAGAAAGGATACAAATCGTTCACAATCATCACTCAATGCTTTCATTTCTGAAGCAAACCATATGGATCCTGAAAAGGTAATAGTATGTAATTAGAATGGGAACATAGTTTCTTGTAACCATAGGGGGGGACACAGCATAAATTAAATAGAAAGCTATGAGTTTTAAAAATTTTGGTACCTAAACTACCTATACCGGATTAAAGAAAACAAGAGATAGCATGATGCTCCTAAATTCTGTACTACTAATACTTGGACCCGCAATTCAGCCTTACCCTATCTTCTGGCCTCTGGCAATTGTATAGAGAAGAGTAGCACTAGCACACGTATATCCCTCTATTGATAGAGGCCACTTGTTCTTGTTAAACTTAAAAGGAACACACGCTAGATTCCTAGTGGCTTTACAGCCTTGGTTATTAGAAAGAGCAGGAGCAGAAATTTAAAACAGCCCTACATACCATCAAGACCCCAACCCATATAAAGCGGGGTGATACCCACAGCATCCCGAGCTGCAATGAAACTTTTGTTACGAGTGTCAAGAAGGACGAAGGAGAACATTCCATCCAACATGCCCACAAAGTTTTCTCCATATTCTTCATACTGGCAAGATACGCAGCAAAATTAAATAAGAGATTGAAAATGAAAAATCAAGCAAAAAGGAAGAGAAAAATAGGTCTAATTTCCTTCTACTTGACTTGACAGACACCAACAAGCAAACCATATTTTAGGCTCTGGAGTCCTTGTGTGCTCATGCCAAGATTGAAAGACAAGGGAAAAAATGAAAGATTTCAGATATGAACGACTACTTCCAAAATACCCATATTCAAAATCTTTTAAAAAAAATTAAAAAAAAAAAAAACCGAGAAGAAGAAGAAAAAGGAAAGAGTGATCTATGGAATAATAAAATACTTACAAGGTGAGCAATTACTTCACAATCACTACCAGTCCGGAACTGATGAGACTTCAGCTTCTCCCGTAATTGCTTATGGTTATAAATCTCCCCATTAACCTACCAGAAAAGGAAAAAACAAAAAAAAAAAACCCCCATTAAGTAAATATGAAGTGGTTTTACGGAGAAGCCTCAGACAAGGGGGGCAGACCCCAGACAAGATTCGTGTCTTCATCAATCCTAAAAAAATGAGACACAAGTGAGTACAATGGAAGCTGAAATGGATACCGTGACAGTAACTGTCTTGTCTTCGTTGAAAAGAGGTTGATCCCCTGAGGTAGGGTCTATGATAGCCAACCGTTGATGAGCAAGATAACAGTCTTCGAAACAGTGTAAGCCGCTCCAGTCGGGACCTCGATGCCGCAATCTACATCTCAGAGTTCAGACAACCAACAAAAACAAAACAAAATAAAAACATAAAAAAACAAAATAGATGAAATGTAAACGAAACGGATGCAACTCAAAGGAAATGCGGATTTAAACACACACAGAGAGAGAGAGAGAGAGAGAGACGGATGCAACACAAAGGAAATGCGGATTTAAACAGAGAGAGAGAGAGAGAGAGAGAGAGTGGTTTAGTTTTTAACCTTCGAGACAATTCGATGATACGGGAGCGTTTCGCCTGAGAGTTGTCAACACAACCGAACACTGCAAGAATTCCACACATGGCTCGCCGGCGGCTTTTGGGTAATCGCTATGCACTTAGCGCTCTCTCTCTCGCGCGCGCGCGCCGGAGAGCCTGTGTTTGTCAGCTGTAAGCAGAGAGCGCGAGACAGACCGCGGAGGCGGCCGCTGAATAGGATGGTTTTATAACAGTCGCGGCCTTCTCTATTGACTAATCACAGCCGTTGGTTCTGACTTCAGACCCCCGTTGTTTTGTTACGCTCTCTCCCAACGATTCCACTCTCTTTTTTTTTTTTATTTCCCTCAAAATTTTCTGTTAAAAATGTTTGAATTAGGGTTTTGACCCAACAAAAATGGAAAATTTCTCTTTGACTTTTAAATACACCCGCATTCAATTGGTACGGTCGATCTGGTGTGGAATCTATAATTATAATAATTAAAATTTAAAATTTATTTTAGGTAACTTTATTACTAAATTTTCTTATGAATTGCGAATACTGCAGAAACCAAAATTCGTTCTTTGCTATGTGTCCGTAATCACAAGTTGATTTGATTTGTTGCATTTTATAAAAACGTTGACTAGTGAGATTATCATCGTCTTAAAAATTATTATTATTATTTTTTTGAAAAATAAACTTTATGGTATGTGCTATTCGTCCAGCTTTTTTATATGCAAAGCATTTCTACCAAAACCCAAAAAATAAAAATAAATAAATAATTAGCGATGACTTAGCGACCAATTGCTTGCATGTATCTTTTTAGTGATCATAATAAATGAATTAGCGATGATTATTCGAGTAGTCACTAAAAATACTATCTTATAGCCAAAACGACGTGTTAAATTGGTCACGAATTCAATTAGCCATCACGTGTTAGTGATTTATCCAGACGGCTAATTTTAATAGTCGCAAAAAAAAAAAAAAAAGAGTATTAGCGACGACTAATTAACATTTAGTGACGATTTTTTCAGTCGCTATTTGGGGCTTATTTACTTCTCGACACCCTCTACTCGCTGACACGTACTCTTTAGTGGTCATCTGGACAGTTCGTCACAGACGGTCACTTTTGTAAGCGATTATTTACTGATTGTCGTCGCCAATTACTGTTGCCGCCACTTAATCAACGTTTAGCCGACAATTCTTTCGCATTATGGATGCTAATTAAAATGTTTTGGATTGGGAAACCCTTCCTATTTAAAAATGCAAAATAATAATGGAGAATAGTCGGCATTTGCATAACTTACAAGTAAAGGTTTTAAATATTTAAGAGGTCAATTACCTGATACGTCCGAGCTATACACACCGCCAAATCGTTGTGGTCTATGCCCAACAATCCAAGTTCCGTCCATGTCTCTCCGAGGCATGCACCTTCTTCTTCTTTTTTAAATTTTTTTTTTTATTTTATGATAGGTCTAAGGGAAACATTTTCCCACAATATAATATTGATTAATATTGAGAAAATATAAGAGTTAAAAATTGATAAATAAAAAAAAAACTTAGGCGTAATTTTAATATGTAATAAATTGGTAAACTTGAAAATCTTACAATTTTTCTGGTCATTACTCATTTACAAAGACTAGTGGTTAATTAAGTGGCGAAAGAATCATGCCCTTCATCTAAAATCAGAAAACAAATAATTCCCATTAAGAGGGAACGCCTCCAGTGTCACCATTCCCATTAAGTATTCCTTTTTTTTTTTTTTTTGGTCACAAACGATGGGCCTAAAAATTCGTAAATGTTAAGAAAAGAAAGGAAACGGATGAAGAATATTTTCCCTCTCTTTGTTTGTTCTTTTATTTTGCTTTTGGGATAACAGCTGGCTCGAATCAATGCCCTACGCGGTAACAATGCACAACTAAACAATAGGAAGTAATTGGACTTTTTTTTATTGATTAAATTAGACTTTTTTTTAGTTGCCTTTTTGTTTATTTATTTATTACACAAAACATATATTTAGTATATTTAATTTTAGTATTTTATAAAATTATAAAAGAAAACAAAACAAAGGTCGTGTATACATTTGTTTACTTGAAAGGCTAACTTTGTTTTCTTGTCTGTCTTTTGTTTCTGTCTCTCTCTCTCTCTCTCTGTCTCTCACGCGCGCGCACACACCATCCACACACGCGGAGGCACACACGAACAACTCCTAGGCAGAAAGATTGTAGGGAGCTGCACACATTTACTGTTTAAATAAAACTAGTTATGGAAAAATATAGGGTCTATGAGCTGCTGGGAGGCCCCTGCTCTAAGCTTTTGCCGCAATGTACAGGCGGCAGCAATCAATTCGACCAATTGGGGCTTTGCTCTTGTTGATCATGGCAGCTGTTCTTTGGATCGTTGGTGAATCCTCCAGCAAGGGGTCCAGAAGTAATGACCCTGATTGTCGATGATCATCTTTGTGTCAATGGGCTTATTGGGTTCACGAAACTTTGCTCCATATCCTCTTTTGATCCGCTTACGTTCCCTACAGGACAAGGTATGTTGTCGTTGGATGGTCGAGTTTATTTGGCGCAATCTTCATTCTCATAAAGGTATTTGTAGAGGAACAATTTTTATTTATGGTAGCTTATCCTTGTCTGGGTCAGTTTTGTAATGGTGTATCTTCTATAATAATATGCCTTGCTATTGGATAACTCTATGGAGATGCCACTCTCATTTTGCTTTTGTCTCCTTGCATAATGAGGCATGCACTGTCCTTGCTGCAAGCTAGTTATGCACTGAACTGTGGATGCTTCCAGTGTGTGCAAAAAGCACTGAATTCTGCGTTTTATTCCGTGCTGACTTGGTGGCAACACAGTGCCATGCGTATTGAAGCACCATGTATAATGGATTTGTGAGTTGATTGGCCAGGTGAAGAAATAGCGCCATATATTGAAGGAGTTTTTTTTTTTCTCACTGGAAGAGTTCTTGTTGGTCTTGTTAAAAGCCAAGCAAGTGGTGTTAGAAAGGTAAATCTAGCCCTCTAAAAGGTAGATATTTTTTGTGATGGAACTGATTAAATGGCCCAATTAACTTTTTGGAAATGGCTTGCAATTCTCCCTCTTGATTTTTTTTTTCTACATGCCATTGATTAACATGAACCCAGATATTTGTCAAGTAACTTTATGCAATATGGGGAAATTTGGAATTCAGAAATGCATTTTCTTGGAAATCAAGGATGTGGGAGTACCATTCTTATATGGAGTCCTTTTTGAGGGGCTCTTATTGGAAAAGCTTATACCAGATCAAAATTTTCTTAATCCACGCAAGGGTTTGTCATTGTTTTTTCCCTTGTAATGGCCTTGCTGCAGTTTATTTCTGGAGGAAAACCACCCTCATTGTATTGTTTGCTGGCTCTACCGCTCTTTGTCAGCAGCATTTCAATGGACCAGTAGTATCCATATTGAGTTTAAAAAAGGAAACATAGTCTGGAACCTTCACCAAAAGTAAGTAGGCTTGCAGGGGTTTCATGTAGCTCTACACATCCCAAGTTTTAGGGGAAGAGCCTTTTTTAGAAATTGCACTCGTACCTATGAGTTTAGAGGAGAGAACACCTGATTAAATTTCACAAAATAGTTCAATCATTAAGATGAGTTTCAGTTTGAATATTTAGCTCAAACATTGAAAACTGAGGAGGAACGCATTATCATATTTGATTAATCTATGAACTTTTTGAGTAACTCTAACTTATATTGCAGGCAGATGCAACAGAAACCGGTGATATTAATCCAATTAGTAGCCATGTTTAACTGAGAATACTGTAATTGACAAGTTGTCTTTCAAGTTCTGCTTCCTGAGTCCTAACTTCAGACTCTTTTTTCTCAGCCTGAATGTAAGAAAGTTAAACAGCACATAGCCATGATGGACTCAACTTGACCATCCAAGGCAGATATTGTTATGAAAAAAAACCCTCACCTTTTCTTTGCTAGGGACATAAACAAAAACTAGACTGCAATCATTACTAGATTAAATTTTCGTGCTTTCCATTGGTTTTGTATATAGTATACAGATAAATATATTTAATATAAGACATTCATATATGTTTTGTAAGAAAGAATTTGATAAGTCAATAGAATGCTACTTTTTAAAATCTAAGCAGATTCTCAGTTTGATTAGTTTCAATGTCAAGTAATATAATTTGCATATATGAAGGAATTAAAAGTACTTGAAACTCCACAAATTTTGAGATTGATTATTTTCTTCGTTAAAGTTACATACTAACAAAACTGCAACTTTTGAACATTGAGGCAAATCGATTTCTTCTTCCTTCCCTCTTACATGAATATCAAGTTACTAACAAACCTGCAACTCTTGAACATCAAGGCAAATCAAATTCTCCTCCCTTTTCTCATACATGAATCTCAACTTTATACATTGTTGATTCAACTTTTTATGTTGAACATTTTATTGCTTTTAGCATTACATAGAAAAATTTACAACAAACCTGCTCATTGATCTACTTCATTGCTAAACTTTGCTGCGTTAAAGAGCTTTGCAAGTTCTGTACACCTTAATTTACTTGAATGATCTGCTGGGGGGCAGGGAGCCCTAACGCTACACATGGTGGTGTCCTGTTTAGCTGCTCAATCCTTTCTTCCTTTTGACATTTAATGCATGGGGTGTTTATTAGAAGTCTCTATGTTGTCCAAACTTGTAGTTATGGGTATGTTCCTCTCTGAGATTGTTGGAATTGGAATGCTTGTGGAGCCTGAATGTGTTATTTCCCAGTCTGGTCCTCAGCATTTCAGCCAAACACATACTTTTGAATTCTCAGTCAGGCCAGATCTTGCATGAATAGTTCATCATTGTCCTAACTTGATCCATGCTTTGGAACAATTACCTTGTTAGTAGCTTGACATAATTGCTGGAATATTCAATTTTAGAATATACATTGGACTATAGGAAGGAAGTTGAGTGCAAACATATTCTTTAATGGACAAAATACTACGAAACATTTTGTCCAAAAGTACAGGTTGAACAAGTAATTATTGACTGAACTTTCTTAAAGGTTTACATTAGGGACATAATGTAGTTCTGGCATCTAGTGGAATGGTACTGTGATCAAGGTTGTTTATTGGCTCAATGTAGCAACTTTTTATCTTGACGTTCAGAAAATTTATGGTATTGACATTCTTCTTCTGAAGCTTCTTTGGGAATTAGGTGGATAGGATCTATGTTGTTCTTCTTCCATTTCACCGACATCTACTTTTCTAGGAAAAAGAGCTGATGCCTTGATCTTTTTCCAACCAAAACTCCAACTTGATATGTTCTTGTGCTTGTTTTTTGTCTTTGCATATTCACGTTGCAATTCTGAGTAGTCACTCTGCAGCTCTGCCATCTTTGTCCTTACACTCTCAAGTTCTTCCTTAAGAGCTATTATCTCTGTTTCTGTTGATCGTTGCTTTGTCTCTTGTTCCAAGCTGTTTCCACTTGCTGTGGCTTTTGGCTCCTTACCTTGCATTGCTAATCGCATTTTCACTTGCTCTGCAAACAGCACCTGCAAGTCCATCCTTTGATTCTGATCAGAAGTGTTGCTATAACTGGATTTTGACAAGTAAGCACAGGGCATATGGGACTTATATTTTGTGTGTATGATGGTCATTTCACTGTAGATGCCCTCCCACATTGTTTGGGCAGATTTTCCTTCATAGTGAGTTTGCAATTTGTGATTTACACAGAAAGAAAAAAGACTTGCGCCCTGAGCAATTAGTGTTAACTGCTGGGTAAAGGCAGTGCAAATGCTCCAACAAAAAGCTGGACTATTGCCCCATAGAATATACGTGGACATCCTGGCTAGCTTGTTTATTGGTTCAGTGGTGGTGAAAAGTGGTCCATATTAGTTACAAAATTTACCTGGATCACAGCTCGTAGAGGTAACCTGTCATTTTGTGCAGCATGCATACATGCATCAAGTGATAATTTCTCGCAGTTCATTACTTTGCACAGCCTTTTCCTCTCATGCTCAGAAAGTGTAGGATGAGCCTGGAAGATTTTAGAGTTTTTAGGCTCCATCATGTGCCTTATCTAGAAGATGAGAAGCAAAGAGAAAGCAAAGGCTAACCTTGAGATAGGTGTCAACGGCTCTATAAAGACCATCATCACATGTTCGAGCATTTTCTGGTAAGGATTCGGCCAGAACTTGAAATTTGCTAATGGAAAGATTTGGGTCTCTTGCAATCTCAGCTAGGTAATTGTCCAAAAGCTTACCAACTGTGGATTTCCCTGACATTGCTTGCAGTTGCTTTTGCTCTTTTTCATGCATCAGGAAATATTCTATAATTCTCTGTACAACATCTGTGTTGTGCATTGTTTCAGGTGTTCTGTGCCATTCATCATTGATATTAGCTGGAATTCAAAGATATAGCATGATATTTTTGCTGCACTACATGCTGTTTAATATGTTTTCCCCTAAATTTAGCAATATTAAGGAGAAAGAGAGTGTAGAATACTCACTTTGGCATTTTACCTTGATCCTCAATTTTATAATTGGGAATCAAAAGATCATTAGCATTGGCATTCTCCAAAGTTATCCCCACTCTTTTCTCAAGCTCTGAAATTAAAGCCGGTGATGCGGAATAAAACATGGCCATTCTCAACATCTTCAAAAGGAACTTACATGTGACAGCTTCCTGTTCAGGAGGAAGTATGCTTACTAGGCTTTCAAGAATGATCTTTTGCTCCTTGCCTTGTCCTATGCCTTCATGTTCCTTCCTCCTGCTTAAAATACTAAACTGCAATTCATTCTTTCCATACCCATACGCTCTTAGTCCTTCTAATTCCACTTCCATTCCTGGCTGCCATCTTGCTGCGTAGCACATTATACACTTGCCTGTGATCTCTGCTTTCACTCCCTTTGCCTTTATTGCAGTTATAATCCTTGTGAAATGATCGATGTGAAGTGTAGCCACATCCTCAAACCACCATCCTTCTTCGTTAACCGTTTCCTCATTTGCTGAATTTTCTCTAGAAGCCTTCCATGCTATCGATTCACAGCATCGTCTAACAATTTGTAGATTTTCTGCCCATGGAGATAAAGTTTCGCATGATTTAAGAACACTGATAGTATCTTTCCATGAAGAAAGGATTATGAATGTGAGAAATGCTTCTGTTCTGGAGATGAGATTCCCATCTTCAAATTCTTCGCTCATCTCTAGGAATTCCGAAGCACATCTGAGTGGCGCTATGCTGGTAGGATTTAAGTCCAAAGGAAGGCCATAACAGAACTTTAAAATGAGTTCAAACGTCTCTGATCCACCGGGGAAATTTTCGAGCTTTAATTCGTGCCCAAAATTTGAAATTGAAGACTGAAGTTCCAGATTGCTGATGTAGCCACACTTTGATACCAAGGGATACTGTTTCAGGGAAGGTAAATATTAGCGAATGATGTGAAATTTCTTTATTCATGAGAAACATCTTGTCTTGCAACAAATTAAAGGATTTAGTCGCTGACTGCACTACGTTGGTATTAAGGCTTAGCAGACTTTCACATGAAAGGGGTGTTGTCTGTTTTGCCGAAAAATGTTTATCAAATACACCAAATTGTGTTTTTGAAATTGAATCTAGGTGAAGAACATTATGCATAGGAATAGAGCAGAATGAAGAGAGAGAATCTATATGGCTGAGCACATTAGTTTGGGTTTAGGCTTAGTTGAGTTAGTTACAGGTAACTAGGTTGTTATAGAATCAGTGTTTTCTGGTTTCTCTCCTTTTAATATGACATACATTATTATTTACAAAGTAAAGGGAAATAACAAGAAGTGTGTGTGCACACGAGGATTACAATCTAAATGATATGACAGTGAAGCCATTTTAAACTTTAGTACTGCACAGGTAGTTTTTCCGGTGTGCATTTTTTAGTTTAGATATGACACCACTTGACATGCCATATTATCTGAGACATCTTATGTAGTTGCAGACAAGGTATGGTCGCACCGTGGACTCTGATGTCACTGCAGGGTTGTCAAAATTCCTCAAGTTACCATCAAAAGAGTTCTGGAAGGAGAATCTTGTTTTGCAGTCGCTCGATGGAACCATTGTCTCACATGCATGTCCTAAAAGAAAGGCATACCATTTGGATCAAAGTTTCTGGCACAAATAAAGGGGATTCTGCCGGGGTAAATTATGTCAGTGAAAGAGTCTTCCTTAACATCAACCATAGTAAATGACAAATTTTGTCAAAAGGCTCTCCTGTGGGTAGTGGTATGCATTTTGAACTACTGTATCACTTTCAGTTTAGTTGTTTCGGTTGTAGTCTTGTTCACTGTGCTAGTGTGTGAGTGGTTGATTGTAGCCTTGATCACACGGTGTTTGGTGTTTGTGAGTGCATGTGACAGAGATTGAGCGAGAGACTACTGTGTTCTTGAGCCATGTTTTTCCCTTGCCTGCAAATTACCTTGTGAACACTAAAAGTGACATCTTGAACTTGAATCATTAGATCCGTTGGGATTTGGGAAATGATAGACCTGCATGAACAAATCAGTGGGAGTGAAACATGGGAAAACATTAAAAAGAAAAACCAGTGCGAAAACATAGAAAGGCCCGGGAGAAAGGCAAATAGGCTATATTCTAACACCAGTGTCAGCGTGCCCCAATATAGACTTTTGCCGTGGCTGCCTACTGAAAAACTAAGTTCTCAATTGCCAGCATAAATACTGGCTTGCAGGCTCTTGCGTGTCATGCTTATTTTAAGTTGTACCAGGACTGTTCTTTCTTTTCAAAGCTATCAGCCATGGCGATGACATTGGTGGGGACCATGATGTCCTGCCCATAAGCTTGATCGACACCATCGGAATCACTCCCTGGGCCTTGTGGTCGAACTTCCGGAAAGCACTTCTTCATGGTGACTGGAACTCAAGCCGCGGGCAAGTTGGTGTGTGGAACTGAAGCTGCATACGAGTAATCGGAGACAAAACTGTTTTTAATGCAAAGACCATGAAGTGGGGCACGGTGTCAATAAATGCGGACAAGTGAGTTTGTGGCTAGAATGGAAGTTACTGTTAGGTGGGCTGGCGAGTTAGCACATTGGAGTCCTGTCCCTGTTTTTCTGGTCCGAGTGCAAAAAAATTCGATGGGGATCACTCATGTTCTAAGTGCAGAGAATGTTTGCTGGCCTTCGACTGGTCAATTTTCAGCCACGTATTTGTGGCGTGGCCCAATAAATTATTGTGTGGCTCCAACCCAATAGGATGCTCTCTATCATTTACTTTACTGCTCCTCTAACATACCATCGGTGAAAGGTCAACGATCCGTTTTAAGGCATAGAGTAAAAAACTCTTCAATCGCCGAAGCTGCACGTTCAGTTGGGCCACTCGAGGTATCAGTCTAGCGTTTACCCTAATGGACTAAGATATTTCTGACAAGGCAGTGAACCAATAACTGGTACTGGAAAATGGCTTGAGAACCCAAATTGGCTTGAGGGTCTGAACCGTGGCAAAGGGCTCGCAATAAACTTTTGTGCGTAAAACAGAAAGGAAAGTCACGCGAACCATAAAAAGAAACAAGAGAAAAAAAAAAGAAGAAGAAAAAAGAATAGAGATGAAACGGAGTGAGGTCATTTACAAGTTTTACAACCTTAAAAAAGGTAATTTTTAAGGCCTGTGTGGTCCCGCTGGCTCATCTGCCTGTCATCTCCGTTCGCCCAACTGGGCTTATATCATATTAGCAAATTGTGGCTGTATTTGTGTTAAAAAAAAAAAAGAAAACAAAAAAAAAAAAAAACGTGTCGCGTAAGCACGAATTGAATTAAAAATAAAATGAAAATGAAAATGAAAATGAAAAGTTACGTCATTATAGGTTTACCGACCTCGGGCATCCGATTTATGATGTCAGCATCCTTAAATTTGGTTCGGAAAATAAAAGAAGTTATGGCGTAGCCGCGCGTGGTCTCGGTCAAGTCGGCGCTGGCGGTTTCCGAAGCCCAACCGTCCAAAAGCAATACATAAAATGCACGGAGATTGAAATTCGAAAGCTCTTCGCTCTCATCTCG
This sequence comes from Bruguiera parviflora, assembly GCA_019804595.1. Lineage (NCBI taxonomy): Eukaryota > Viridiplantae > Streptophyta > Magnoliopsida > Malpighiales > Rhizophoraceae > Bruguiera > Bruguiera parviflora. The sequence continues at coordinate 7,644,218 of CM034047.1, forward strand.
CCCTTTCCCTGTGCCCGTCCGTGGAGCGAGCATAAACATAAGCATTTTGATTTTTTTCTTTTTTTGAGGAATTCATTCAGATCCGTAAACAAAAAATATATTTTCTTCTGTTTTTTTTTTTTTTTTTTGATTTTTTTTCGCTTACTGGGGTTAAATAGAAAATAGTTAAAGGAGATGGCGACGGTGTCCCCACTGGCGAAGTACAAGCTGGTGTTCCTGGGCGATCAGTCGGTTGGGAAAACCAGCATCATCACTCGCTTCATGTACGATAAGTTCGACACCACCTACCAGGTCAGCTTTCTCTTCTTCTTCTTCTTTTTTTTTTTCTTTTTTTTTTAAAAAAAAGAGAATTATTTTAATCTTGTTTTCCCTATTTTAGCCAAAATTAATTAATTAAGGGGCATTCACTTGTTTAATTTACGATCTTTTTTATATTTATAAAAAAAAATTATTGGAGATTTAATTTGAAATCGATCTTCTCGAGGTGGGTTTTTGTGGAACTTGAGCGAGAATAGGAATCAGAGTCTTTTACGAGATCTACCTAAATGGGATTTTGGAATTCGAGATCTCGAAGATAGAAGTCGTAGTTCTCGAACCACTGGGTGTCCCGAACGACACATAATTGATTAGAGTGTGAGCAAAAAGAATCATTCCGCATGTCACTGTGTTGATGCGATTTTTTTTTTTTTTTTTATGTCTTAGTAGCAGAGGTTTTTTGTTAGTTGTGGCTTATTACAGCTGTTTCTCTGATTTCTTTAAACTTCAGGCCACCATTGGAATTGACTTTTTGTCCAAAACAATGTACCTTGAAGACCGGACAGTTCGCTTGCAGCTTTGGTAATTCATTATATGCCCTCTAAATTGACAAAATCTATCTGCAAAAGTTTGCGGCCCCGAATATGGTATTTCACCCAAGATACAGTTCTGTTCCTAGTGAGTAAAATAGTTGCAATGTATAAAGCTTGAAAATCAGTTCTATGGTCATAGAAACTGCATTCTGTCGTTTTTGTGTGACGAAAGCCCTTTTCAAAGTTCGGATGTTGGTTTGGAGACGGCCACAACAGATCTTGGTTTATGTAGATCTATGTTTGTGTACATCCTTGCATTGTTTCATTAAAGGCTTCGGCTACTTTGCTAAATCGTACTGGCATCATGCTATACATTTATCTGTTTTGTTACTGTGATCCTAGTCTTTAACCTATCTGGTTGCTCAGGGATACTGCTGGCCAAGAACGATTTAGAAGCCTGATACCAAGTTACATCCGGGATTCATCTGTTGCTGTAATTGTCTATGATGTGGCAAGTAAGTTGTAGTGACTTGACACCGAAAGTTCATCATACGGACTTAATGCATGTTTCTGCGGAAGTTAGTGTTATCACAGAAACTCATAGTTTGCAAAATATTTTACAAAGTAACATCTTCTCTTTATGTCCCATGTTAGATTGGGGCTTCTTGTGCAGTATTAAATAGCTTGCTGAATTATGACCATGCAGATAGACAATCATTTTTAAGCACTTCTAAGTGGATTGAGGAGGTGCGAACAGAACGAGGCGGTGATGTCATAATAGTCCTTGTTGGCAACAAGACTGATCTAGTTGACAAAAGGTGAGAAACTGATGAGACTCTAAGAATCATTTGATGTACCATATACCTGCATTGATGTCCAACGAACAAAATTGCACTGATCTAGCTCTCTGCATTGGGACAAAATGTGGAAGCAATTATATCTGCCTTTGGAAGATCTTGCTTCAATTTCCCACGCTGTTCCCCATCTGTTTATGTTTTCCCCCTTGATAAATGGCTTCTGTTTGTAGACAAGAGGTGGGAACTTGACTTTTGTCTATTTATTTATTTATTATTTGGTATATCAGAATTGAAGCCCACATTTTATGGATATTTGAGGAAGGTGGCATTTGTGTAAGCCTGACTTCACAAGCAATTCCAAGCCCTAATATATGACTTCATTGTTTATCCATTTTCTATTGCTGAGAATTTCAGGAAACTTCATCTCAGAAGTTTCACGAGCACAAAGGTCTTCCTCCATTATTATTTACATTCTTTTATCTGAATTTGATGCTCATACTGATAATCTGTCTGGCAAATAATTTGTTCTACTGCTGCTCTTTTTCATTTTAACTTGAGAACTTTCCACGTTTCTGATCATCTGATCTTAAGTTTGATTATTTTTTCTTTTTGTTATTGAACAGGCAAGTTTCAATAGACGAAGGAGAGAATAAGGCTCGAGAGTTTGGACTTATGTTTATAGAGACTAGTGCAAAAGCAGGATTTAATGTCAAGGTGAAGGGAAAAAAAAAAGCATTTTCTGGCTATTAATGTTGTCTCTTTTTGTTTTTCTTTTTTTTCTTGGGGGGGGGGGGAGTGGGGGATGCATTGTCTGTAGTCAAGATCTTGTGTGTCTTGTGTGATTAACGCTTATTGTGCAGATGCATCTTCAGTTTTACCTTGTTTAGACGGTTCACCCTTTTTACTAGCTTCTGTTTTGATCCTGAACATGTGTTGCAGCCTCTGTTCCGCAAGATCGCTGCTGCCTTGCCAGGAATGGAAACACTTTCCTCAGCAAAACAAGAAGACATGGTTGATGTGAACCTGAAGCCCACACCCAGTTCATCCCAGACAGAGCAGCAACGAGGGGGTTGTGCATGTTGAGAGACTTCAATACTTCACATCTATATATACATATCAAAGGGTGGAGACATGCTGCATTCTCAAATTCATTACCTGTTTAAGCCCTTTGAAATTTCAAATATATCAGCAACGATGATTTTGACGGTAGATACAGGTTTGTTTAACACCAAATCGGATCTTCAGGTGTTTGGAGACAGAAGGTTGTACTTCTACGACAGTGAAGTGCAAAATCTGAGAAATTTTGATCTTTAGGCTTGCTTTTTCATTACTCTCTCTGTTTATTCACCATTTTCTCGTGCTACTACCATCATAGTTCCTCTCTTTATTATTATTATCATTATTATTATTATTTATTATTATTATTATTATTATTTTGCTATCATAGATTCTGATTCTTCGAGAATTCTCATCGCTACCTAGAAAACCATTTGATCCCAGTCCTATGTATGGAAAACCCACAAAAAAAAAAAAAAAAAACAGACACAGACACAGATAGATAAAAGGAAAGTTATTTTATAGCTAGGACAATCTGATGTCCTCCGGGCTCGCCGTGGAATGGTACATCTGACTACCAAATCGACCCAGTTGCCACTGAACGCCAGCCCATTGTGTTAAGGAGAGCCCCAGGAATAGAGAAAGGGAAAAAGAATTAGAGAAAAAGAACAGAGGAAATGGAAAATGACACTCTGATGTTGAACAGGGACTACAACTCTTTCCTTACAGCTTTGGCATGGCCAGAGGCCTCGATCTGTCTGTTCGCTTCAACTATATCGATAATACTAAAACTCAGTTACAAGGGCATTTACATTATTAATTATTGAATTTATTATTTATTATAATTATACTATGTATTTTATATATTAATTTAATTTGATTGTTATGTTACTTTATTAATAAAAATTTATAAAATTTATTTTTTTAAAATATGTTTTTTTATATAATTAAGTTTATTAATTAATATATTGATAAAAGTTGAATTAAATTTTTTTATGTGAAATTTTAGAATTAACAATAAATTTAAAAAGTGATTAGTGTATTGAAAATAATTATTTTTTTAATTTAACAACCCACCCTTTAAAACAATTTAATTTAAAATATGGTTTAACAATATTCAAGAATATATATATATATATATATATATATATATATA